>CAXITT010000482.1:242802-292238 GCA_964033795.1 Lymnaea stagnalis
ACCCTCTCAATCCCAAGAACTAAAACTAAGACCATCGGTGAACGCTCCTTCTGCTTCCATGGGCCCACGTTCTGGAACCAGCTCCCCTTCCATATACGTCATAGTGAAACCTCGTCCATTTTCAAAAAGTCCCTTAAAACTCATCTGTTTAGGTCCGCCTATGACCTGTGATGCACCCTCCTTGCCCTACCTCATTTTCTGTTTCGGGTTGATCCTGTAATATAGGCCAAAACGTGCCAAAGTGTCCTCGTTTTATAGCCATTTTCATTGTTTCTATAGAATAGTAGTTACTATCCTAGTGTCTCATTTGTATTTTACTTAGTTTACATGTTTTAATAATTGTAAAGCGCTTAGAGCTTTATGATAAGCGCTATATAAAAATGCCTAAATAAATAAATAAATAAATTTGCAAAAAATCATCCCAATTCATAACTTTTAAAATGTAATGATATTTACGTTTCTAACATCATTAAGTTTTAAGAAGTGTTTATCTGCTATATATGATACGCGTACCCTACACCCTTTCACGCTCCTAAACTACTTTCCCCCCTCTAAACATGACTTAAATTACCCAGTCTAAATGATCCCTAATTATATTAATTTTGTCACTAAAGAAGTTAATTGAGGGAAAATTACTACGCTAGAGAAATACTTAAGATTTACCCCTTTATGCCCTTGTACAACTTTTTTCTCTAAAAAATTATAAAAAACTTAAACTTAAATTTAAAACAAAAACTCTATATATGATATTAATATATTTTGTATTACAGGAATGCGATATATATCGATATGTTCATCAAAAATTTAAACACATTTTTACCTTTTTAAAAAAATTATACATTATCGGATAATCGTGAAACAAATAATTCTTTTATCTAAGAAGAATCTCGCAGCACACCTCTTTACTTTTTGCAAAGTAACAACAAAAATATATTTTCATGTTTTTAAAAAAGAAAACATTAACCCATCTTCATTTTTCAAAATTTAATTTTCAAGTGTGTAAAATGATTGGGTTTTGATATTCATGGATATACTTGTATAAATGTGCCCAAGATTTGTTAACGCCATTGAATTTCTTAATGGGCAAACATATGTTAATTTGTAACAATAGAATGTAACATCTCTTTTTTCACACATGTAATACCATAGGATTTAAATATATTGTCATCCACGTAAAAATGTACACATTCTGTTTCCTATCTCCGATATGTATGAACCCAAGAAGGTTAATTATTTATCGAATTCATTCCTTTTTTTTGGGGGGACGTATCTTGTATTGCCTTTTTTTCCCTTTTTTTCACAAATGTAATACAACAGGAGTTACACATCTTATTTCCTACCCTCGACATGTATTAAACCAAAAGAAAATTAATTATTTATCAAATTCATTCCTTTATTTTGAGACGTTTCTTGTGCTACCTTGAGCAAAATGAACATGCACATATTTGTAAAAAGAGAATGAAACATCTCTATTTTCACAAATGTAATACCATATGATTTAAATATATTGTCATCCACGTAAAAATATACACATCCTATTTCCTACCTCCTATACTAATTTTACCCAAGAAGGTTAATTATTTATCAAATTCATTCATTTATTTTGAGAAGTATCTTGTGCTGCCTGGGGCAAAATAACCAAACCCTCCCCCACCCAGTTTTAAATAAATTTAGAAAATCTTTCACCGGATTGTAGTCCCTTTCATACCCAAACTAACATATTTGCACTTCATATGGTGCGTTCTTATTTGTATGAGGTATACGTGGATTAGTGAATGCCATTTAGCTATGGAGTTGCGCTGCACTGATTGACTTAAACCGCATTTTCTTATTAGAATTACAGATTAAAGGTTAGTTTTTATTGCGTTATAATTTAGGTAAAGTATATTTTTAGAATAAAAAAAGGCAAAACCTTTTCAATGTAAAAATATGCAAAGCAAAAATGTGTGTGTGTTTTATTGAAAGTTCAAAAAGCAATCAATTGTATTGATTAATTTTATTTTTAAGAAGGGAAAATACATCATCAGTTTTGTCACGCGCGGTTATTAAATTTAAAGAAACCTAAGAGTTTTGGCGAAATAAGAGATTCGCGCTATGACGTCATTTGTGTGATTATGTAGAGCAAATTAGTTTTAATTTTAGTTCGCAATGTTAAAGACCCACTAAAAACGACTGATGCTTGGGTTTTCCCGATAAATGTGATTACTGTGTAATTCTTTGATCATGATTTTTTAATTTTTTTCATAACTTTCAAACACATATGAAATGCCTAAAATAGTTCCTCAGTTGATACTTTAAATGTATTTGTAATTTTTAATAATAATACTTAAACTTTTACTAAAACAAAAGAGGATTAAAAAAATGTTCTTTTCACATTTAAATTTATTCAATTTTTGTAAAATAATAGATAATAACTATGATTGTTTTTTGGAACCCGAACGTACTTAAACCGTATCACCCTTTTGGCGTTATGTCACTCTAGCTCATTCTTAAAAATATATATCACAATCGTCCACGAACAATGGCGGACATAGGGGTGAAAGGGGGCGGCAATCCTGGGAGCACTTTGGGTATGGGGGGCGGGGGGGGGGGCGGGGGGGGCGGCGGCGGCAAAAGCGGGGGAATTTATTAATTTCAAATATGATGGTTTACTTTGGGAATAAAGAATGGCGGACATAGGGGTGAAAGGGGGCGGCAATCCTGGGAGCACTTTGGGTATGGGGGGCGGGGGGGGGGGCGGGGGGGGCGGCGGCGTCAAAAGCGGTGTAATTTATTAATTTCAAATATGATGGTTTACTTTTGGAATAAAGAGATTATTTTTTTATTCGACACAATCGTTATAACCATGGTAACTAACCATAATAACTAACCATGATAACTAACCATGATAAATAACTATGATAAATAACCATAATAACTAAACATTGATAACTAAGCATGATACTAATCATTTACTTTCTCCTCCTGCTTTAATAATACTGAAATTCCAGAAGAAAAAAATGAGTGATTAAAAAAATATCCAAGAAAACTGAATAGCAATACATACTTTCTTTACTTCCCTTGCTTCTCTTACTCCGCTTACTTCCCTTTCTGCCCTTACTCCGCTTACTTCCCTTAATTCTGTTGTGAACTATATTTAAGGGCGGAGAAAGTTGTTTTTTGGAGGTTATTAAGAGGTTTTGTGAGTGCGTATTTGGCTCAGGGAGTATTTGTGTAGCTATATGCTGGGATTTTGTGACGTATTTGGGTAATGAGAAATGACGTTGTTAATGGTGTTATGGTATGGAATGATAGCAGTCATGGAGTGTTAGATTTTCGGAGTTTCATGATTAATAAAGAGACGTTTGTTCTATAAAACATTGTTTTGTTAAGTAGCTAAATTACCCTAGACAACGAAGGTATTGAACTGTTAATTCCCGGTTCGTAACATTTGGGAGGCTCGTCCATGATTAAACTCGTCGGAATTTTTTTTTTGCATCGGTTCACCTAACACCGAAGCCTGCATCTGTTGTCAGTGGTGACAGGGGAATGCATTGACCGTGTTTACCTACTCATGCCGACCACTGTGTGTTGAGCAATTAATGACCTGGTGACGCGCGTGTGACGATCCCCTCCTATGGCCTCATGTCATACAGCTCATTGTGACCCAAGACGATCCACGTGTATTTGGCGGCCGTACGTATGTCAGCTCCTACCACCGAGACCACCCACCAGTATCTGGTGGCCGAGTGTGTACCGCTGTCCGTGTACCGCTGTCTGTTCAATGACAATGATACGCCAGAGATCGGCGATGGTCTAGATCAAGACCAAGACTGGGTAATTAGTTTAAATTATATATGCACTACTGTAGTATTATGCAAATGTTTACAATTTTATTATTTAATCATTACCGCAATTACTCAATTTGAACATTTAGAATATTAAGAATATTTGTTAGGTATTAGTGATATATTAATTATCACTAATTGGATATTATTATTATTTTTTTTTTTTGCTATTGAGTGCATCATGATAATCTGATAATATCTAATAAAGGACCTCAATTTAAATCTGAGATATACGCTTAGCTTAATAATTAGTTTGATTTTAAACGGAAGAATAAAAATCGCCCCCATATCATCTCAGTTCGAAGCATTATTTGCCTTATGGAAGTACCGAATAAATCCACCAAGATTTCACCTTATGAAATGGTCTATGGACGAAAAGTCCGAGGCCCAATGTCTATACAAAACAGCTATTCACTGATGATTTTATGAATGGAGGAATGAAGACTGTATACCAAAATTTATAAGACTTAAAACACAGACCCCAAATTTCAATCGAACTAGCGCTCTCTAATAATGAGACCTCAAAAGTTAAAATGAAAGAATACTACGACAAAAAAAAAATTCTAAGAATATTGAAATGGGGGACCACGTCCTGCAACTTAAACTCAAAAGAAAGAAAAAAACGGGCCTTATTCTGGGATGGACCTTAACCAAGTGATTCGACGTAAGACCAAATTTAATGTCACCATCAAGAAAGTAGTGTCCCCAGAAACCTATCATAACAAAAGAGTAATGGAATACCACGACCGTCACAAAGATGTACAGGCAGTGAGTTCCAAACAAACCCCCCTCCCCTCCAAATACTTGATGGCTGCATGGCTTCCATGCATCATTACGGAGGAATGATTTTGACGATGAAAAGGATTGAAGCCTTATTTCTGACATTACGTCCTTACCAACCCTGACTTACAAAGACAACGACAAACTCAGGCAAATCAGCATTAATCCTGATTTGACACCATGTCAAACCAGAGACATTAGTAGATTACTGACAACACACGGTGACGTCATAGCGAGCATTTCAGGAAAGGCCAGAGTAGAAGAATTTAAAACCACAGTGACTTCCAACAAACCGATAGCTTTAAAACAAGACACAGTTCCGTTACACGTAAAAGAAAAATTGGAGCAAATAAGAAATGTGTTAGAGTTAGGGATCGTTGAGGAAAGTAGGTCATCTTATGCCACCCCCGTTGCACTGGTTTAAAAAAAAAAAAATTTGCTCCATTCGCACCTGCGTGGACAATGGCAAACTTAATTCCGTTACAGATTTTGACGCTGAAGTCATTCCTGGCCCAAAGGATATTTTCTTGGCATTGTATGGAACTATACATTTGTCGAAAATAGATCTTACTAAAGATTCCTATATCCGAGAATAGCAAGTCTTTCACGGCGTTTAGAGTAACGTTGAGCCAATTTTAAATTTTGTTATTCACCATTTGACCTAAAAAAAACCAGCCCCTGCATCTTTACCAGAGTTAGTAGAACACTTTTGAAGGACAGCGACTGTTGGGTTTCCTATTTTGATGACATATGTAGTCACAGTCAAACTGGGGAGAAACATATAGAAACATTACATAAGGTTTTTATGAAATTAAGGAAAGCAGGATTCATGGCAAAAATCGAACAAACTAGACCTTGGCTTCTCTAAAATTACCTTTTGATGGCACAGTGTGGGAAAAGGGGAGCAAGGACCTGATCTAAATAATTTTGAGAAAATACTCCAATTGAGTAACCCTGGATCTGAGGAGGAAGTGAGGAGCTTGTTGGGACTTTTATCGCAAATTGGTTCCCAATTCTCTGACATTGTGCATCCTTTGGAAAAAACCTTCTACGAAAAGTGGAAACCTAATAAATTGATTGGACCCCCTGAATGCGACAGTGCCCTGAAAAGTATTCAGATACATCTGGCCAGTGAGCCTATTCTCAAACTACCCGATCTTACAAAACCATATACTCTCCAAACGGATGCCTCAAATTTTATTGGCATTTCGTGTTGTTTCATGCAAAGGGTTGCAGGAATGCCCCGTCCTGTCAGATTTATAAGTAGAACACTTTTACCGAGAGAGCAACGTTATTCTGTTATTACGAGAGATTGCCTGTCTATTGTATGGTCTGTACAGCGAGACTCTAAATTTTTTATATGGACAGGTTTCTGATCTTCTCTGTGATCACAAGCCGCTGTCATTCCTACAAAGTGAAATTTATGGCAACTCCCATAAACGTAGATGCGCCCTCATGCTGCAAGAGTATAGCTTTACTGTGCAGCATATCAAATGTTTTGACAATTTTGCTGCAGACAATCTCGATTGGTTTTAGAAAGCCTCATGGCCCATATTAGGCCCATTTAGGCCTGTGGCAAAAAGAGAAATACGCTGTATATATATCTTATTGATTATTATTAATTTCTTGCTCAAGAAAATATTGATGGTTGGTATTATATCATGTGTGTTTAATGAACACTATTAACATTGTGGTAGTGTTATTTAATAACATAAATATATTAATAATAAGCTTGTATGTCATTGTTCAACTTTGTGTTGGTTATAATGGCAATAAGATTATTCAATTATATTGTCTTCTTTTAGGGACGAATCAATTTAAATAGCTAGTCAAGGCCGTATGTTAGAGATCTCATGTATGATATCTTGGTCTCTTTAGGACATAGCAATGATTAGATGCTTGTTTTTAACATTGCTTGAGTTGGGGGGGGGGTGATTGTGCGAAATGCTGCGATTTTGTAAATCGGTGCTGCTTGGATTTTGGAGGAGAGGGATATTTGGATTTTGGAGGAGAGGGATATTTGGATTTTGGAGGAGAGGGATATTTGGATTTTGGAGGAGAGGGATATTTGGATTTTGGAGGAGAGGGATATTTGGATTTTGGAGGAGAGGGATATTTTGATTTTGGAGAAGAGGGATATTTGGATTATGGAGGAGAGGGATATTTGGATGTTGGAGAAGAGGGTTATTTTGATTTTGGAGAAGAGGGATATTTGGATTTTTGAGAAGAGGGATATTTGGATTTTGGAGAAGAGGGATATTTGGATTTTTGAGAAGAGGGATATTTGGATTTTGGAGAAGAGGGATATTTGGATTTTTGAGAAGAGGGATATTTGGATTTTGGAGGAGAGGGATATTTGGATTTTGTCCATTAGGGAAAAGAGTAGATTTGAAATGGAGGAAAATGTGTATTTTGTACGAGATTTCGAAAACGTTAAGACCTGGACTAGCCACGGTGATCACGACGTGGAGGTCGTGCGCTCGTCAACGGCAGTCCTAAGACGGGGACGTAATTTCAACACTGTAGAAGTCATTGAAAATGACTTTACGTGGAGCTATGAGGGGCGTAGTCCAATCGTTGAACTATGGGAGACGCCGGTTGCTCAAGGATTGAGGACCGTGGTGGGATGTCGAGTTCATCTCAGACTCAGACAATCTTGCTGTGACTAAGGGGTTTTGGCCTTGGTTATTTGGAGGACGCGAGCTTATCCCTGAGGAGGGGCTAGGTGAGAGAATTTTCGTTTTTTAAAATGTGTAGGATTAGGTTGAGATATTATGTTTGAGAGCAGGGATTGCGGGAAGTGTTTTCCATGAGTTGGGAGGTGAAGTTTACGATTTTTATGTTGATAGGTTAGTGCATGATTTCCTCATAAACACCAGTAACAGAAACATTGCAAATCCCATCTACATGCATAGGAGCCAAAATGATCAATAAATTGATCGTGGGCCCTTAAGATGTAGAAGAAGAAGAAGAAACATTTTATTGTGGCATAGATGTTACTTAATTTAAAATCTAATATTGCGATTGATTGATTTAAATTTTGCACGTGTTCTTGGATGGTAGAGATAAGTCCAATGTTTGATGCTTATTGACATATTTTGATATGTTTTTTGTATGTGATTTAAGTGATGTCAACGAGAAAGTCGATTTTTTTTTGGGGGGGGGGGTTGGGGGTGATTTTGTGAACTAGATTTAAGGGCTTGAATGTTATGTGTAAAAAAAAAAATTGTTGATCGTAAGAGGTTTTGTGATTGCGTATTTGGCTAAAGGAGTATTTGTGTAGCTGTTGCGATATGCTGGGATTTTGTGACGTATTCGGGAAAGGGGAAATGACGTTGTAAATGGTTTTATGGTTTGGAATGATACCAGTGATGGATTTTTAGTTTTTTCGGATTTGTATATTTAATAAAGAGACTTTTGTTCTTTAAATAAATTGTTTTGTTTAGTAACTAAATTAACCTTGACGACGCAGGTACTGAACTGGTAATTCCTTGTTCCTAACAACTTCATTCTTTTCCCCGGCGAAAGACAAATAACTTTCATCGCTCTCCTCCCGTCACGTAGCGCTAGCATCTTTACTTCTTTTGGATGACGCTACTGTCATAGCATGAAATCAGGTGGATCAATTAGACAATTACCTTTTACAATTTTACTCTTCATTGTTTTTTTTAAAACAAATATTCTTGTCTAATATAGGGATTAAACATGTGTATATTTTATTGCATATTGTCTTGACAGATTTTTCAATTTAAGGCCAACATTTTGAATGAAAAAAAAGAAAGAGCAAATTGTGGACGCAATTTTTAAATTGAGTGACGCGAGTACAGTTCCACTGAAAGTTTATCTTATTTATTCCACAACCCCATCGCGAGCTCATCTGACCTGACTTGTGTCAAGCTACTCTGGTATGTATACGGTGGTATGTATACGGTGGTATGTATACGGTGGTATGTATACGGTGGTATGTATACGGTGGTATGTATACGGTGGTACGTATACGGTGGTATGTATACGGTGGTATGTATACGGTAGTATGTATACGGTGGTATGTATACGGTGGTATGTATACGGTGGTATGTATACGGTGGTATGTATACGGTGGTATGTATACGGTGGTATCTATACGGTGGTATGTATACGGTGGTATCTATACGGTGGTATGTATACGGTGGTATGTATACGGTGGTATGTATACATAAAGAACTCTATTAAATTTTTGGAACACCCGGGCAAAGAAGACACACAAAAAAACACAACTCAAGTAACCCCAGGAGTCGCGTCATGGGAAAAAAAAGGGATATTATGCGCCCAAGGGGCCATCCACTAAGTACGTCATGCTATTTTGTGGACAATTTAAATCACCCCCCTCCCCCGCTACATGTCCCGATGGTTAAAAAATGTCAGCGCCGCCCCCCCCCCCTCATAAAGTACGTCACACTTTCAAACTCCAAAAAAAGTTACAAAAATCTTTCAAAAATGTTTACAAAAAGTTAAAAAAATGTTACAAAATTAAAAACAAAATAATCTAAAACAGACTTCCCTATTAAACTACTAAATTTATAAAGGTGACATCTTCAGTCAGTATGTATCTATCATAACAGAGAGCACAACATCACTATCAATTTCACATTTTATATGTATCTCTTATTTTATCATATGCGATGTCACACAATATATTTCTACCCCCCCCCCCCCCCCCCCCCCTAAAAAAACTGTCACACTTTCTTTGACGCCCGTCCTCCTCTTCATCCGTGGTTTATACTTTATGGCTTAAGATACCCTACTAAAATTTAAAATACATATTATGTATTTTAAATTATGTATTCATTAACTAGCTACAATGTTCTGTAACGCCCTTTCTAACACGATTCTGCCCCCTGAGTAGACCCCCCAGTTGACCCTCTGAGTAGACCCTCTGAGTAGACCCTCTGAGTAGACCCTCTGAGTATACCCTCTGAGTAGACCCTCTGAGTAGACCGTCTGAGTAGACCCTCTGATTTGACTCTCTGAGTAGACCCTCTGAGTAGACCCTCCGAGTAGACCCTCCGAGTAGACCCTCCGAGTAGACCCTCCGAGTAGACCCTCCGAGTAGACCCTCTGAGTAGACCCTCTGAACAACTTAAAACTTTACAACTGAATGGCATCAAATCAGCGACACAAATTTTAAACTGTGTATTTCAGTTGTTTTCTAATTTAACTGTTATAAATGCGGAATACTGAAGTTTTATTGTATGCAACAAACAATGAACGCCTGCGCATATATTTTTATTTTGTGACAATAACCTAATATACAATTTAATATTGGAAATAGGGTGCTTCGTTATTTAACAAGTTTGTTAAATAGAGGGAAATCCGACAGTCCTGCGTGAATAAGCAAAATACATAAATTATAACTAGCATCATAGAACAGAATTGAACGAATGCGATAGAGCCGTTTCTGTTATAATAATGATAGTCACTCGCCACTGGACACATTCAAAGTTTCTTTGGTTAACGGGGTGATCGTGCTCTCGAAGCGACCTCGTCTCTCTTTTTAGGCTACAGTTAAGCTACAGTTAGGCTACAGTTAGGCTACAGTTAGGCTACAGTTAGGCTACAGTTAGGCTACAGTTAGGCTACAGTTCAGGATAAATAAATAGTTTGAGGAGCTTTGCCGATTAGAAAATTATTTTTTTCTTAATTTAAAAAAACCCACCAAAATAACCTTAATTGAAATTTATAAACATCCAATAGATATTGACTTAATAACTTATCCGGATAAGTAGGCCCCTCCTTGTTTCAAAACTTTGAGAAGGCTTGGTGCGAGTGCACCAGTTGCACTATGTTTATGCTGGTGCTGTAGATATAAGGTGGTCCACATACAACAGTCCACACCCAACTTAGGGTGGTCCACATACGACCAGTACACATCCACGTTGTGTATATACTGTTGTCCATATAAAACCTGTTCACATCAAAGTTATATATATATATATATATATATATATATATATATATATATATATATATATATATATATATATATATATATATATATATATATATATATATAACACATACACTTTTTGTATATACATTTGTATATATAAAACATGTACATATAAAAAATATATATATATATATATATATATATATATATATATATATATATATATATATATATATATATATATATATATATATATATATATATATAGGGCGGCCACATATAACCACTTCACATCCACTTTGTTGACATAGGGTGGCCTACATACAACAGTACACATCCACGTTGCATATATATATAGTGTTGACCACATACAGCTAGCACAAATCCACGTTATATAGACAGGTCGATCCACATACAAGTGTACACATCCAAGTTATAAATATATATATAGGGTGGTCCATAACTACCAGTCCGGTTTCTTTCGGGCATACTTTCGGGGGGGGGGGGCACTGCCCCCCCGGAGCAAGTCAAATGTCACCCCCCTCCCCGGGTAAAAATGTGTAAATAAATTATAATTTTTAAATAAAAAAAACTAACAGCACTAAATTTTATTTGTTATAACATTTTTTGAAAAGTACTAGAAATGTGCGCCTTTCATCGATTACAATCAATGGAACAAATGAAATATCGCTTTATTCGATATCTATTGAGGATCCACATCGTTCAGGTTAATCTTGTTACAGGCTCATAGAATTCGATTATAAATATCGTATTATTTTAAAAATTAATTCGATATCTATTGAGGATCCCATTTACTTTTTGTAGTTCGCATGTATCGGCATTTTTATTTTGCTGATCCACAAGTTGAAAGCCTCAAATAACACTGTATTAAACTAACTTTACATAGATCTAAAAGTCTATAAATTGATAAAGTTTTTCTAAGTTTTAAACATATGCAGTCTGTTTTCAAATTACATTTCATCATAAAAGCATGACTGTTAAAATAGAGATAGGTGTTAATTATAAAAGGTAAAATAGCATCATGCTTTTAAAAATTCGTTTTTAGCATGCATTTTAATGTTCTCGATTCCATCCATCTATATTGAGTTAGATAAAATCAAAAGTTTAAAAAAAAAATGAGGAATTTAACGTGTGCATGCAAATGGTGGACGGTTCATCACTTTTTATTAAATCGAGTGCGTTTCTAATTTTGTAACACAGTTTCGGGAACAACAGAGTAAAATGAAGCTATTTAAAAAAAAAATTTTTTTAGATTAATAAATAAATGTTGTCTTTTGTAAACAACCCATGTCTTCTTAACATTATTATGCCGTTTATATACGATTTTTAAAAAAAATATAAATTTTGAAAATCTATAAACATGTATTGCCCTTTCTACAAATGAGTTTGTTATTTTTTCTTTTGAGTTTGGTATAGCTTGGAAATATTTAGAATCAAACTTATGCTTTAGGTTTCCCTTTTTCGTCCAACATGTAACATTGTTTTAGCTATTCTTATTTGGGATGGAGATCTTTTTTTTGGAAGGAATTTTTTTATCCTTTTAAAATTTTTTGAAAAATTCCTTTATTTTTAAAAGAAGTTTATCCCCCAACCCCCAAACCAAAATGAAAAAATAAATAAATATAAAAAAATAATGTTCAGTAATATAAAAAATATGCATCTGTATAACACTTCTGATCAAGCAGAGGCGTCGCTTTCCCTTTTGTGCCTCCCCCCCCTGCTACTTTTCAGTTTTGTCCTTACTTACCTAGCATTAAATGTTAATAATTGAGAGTATTTACAGCACCTAAAACATACGAGGCCCCAGGTAAGGGCTGCAGATGGCTCTGAGGTCAAGTGAAATCTAAAATCTTAAATAGCATATCTCCTGTTGCTCTCCACTTAAGTGCAAAACCAAATTTAACTACGTAAATTATCAAAATTTTCCGGGGACTATAAAGATTTAAGGGGCGAGACTAAGCTACGCAGGATCTAGCGACAAAAACATACATTTAAGGGGCCCCCCCAACTTGATTGAATTTTGTTAATAATGGGCTGGTGGAAGAGTTTGAGATGTCCCTGTTATTATGGCTATTTTTAGCGCTTCCCACCCAAAATTCTGAAACGTCTTCATGTAGGGCCATGACCTGCTCCACCACATCCTTTCATTCGGACCGATCATGTCTTTCCGCCTCCATCCGCGAAATCCCAGCTAGTGTAAGTCCTTCTTCACATCGTCGATCCATCCTTGCTTTCTGTCTGCAGATCGTTTTTGCTGCTCTAAAATCTGGCATCCTTTTAATGTGTCCTGTCCAGGGCAGTCTGCCTTTTTTTTAATTGTCTCCGCTATGGGTGGGTCTTTGTACAATTGGTATAGCTCTTGATATGAACGAATTTCCCAAACAAAAGTGTCTAACACCGGGCCAAATGTATACCTGAGAATTTTCCTCTTCCATGTGTTGAGCAGGTTCTGTGCTTTTTTTAGAAAGGACCATGCCTCACTTGCGTAAGTTACTATTTGCTTCCTACTAGCTTTTGTAGGCTGAATTAAGAACGGTCGTCTGCTGTTATCATTTCTTTCACCTCCGACATTATTTTAGTGTGCTCATTTGTAGATATTTGAAAGTAGCTGCTCTATCAAAGATGTGTTTGCTTATATATTTATATTGATGTTGTCATCATTGTGCGCGTTATGTGACATTACCATATATTTTATCTTTGCTTCATTTACCTCAAGACTAGCTTTGACCGAGACATCTTCAAGTTACCCGAATGCTTTAATTATATCATTGCTGTTTCTACCCAGTAGCGCTATAACGTATGCCAGGTACTGCAGTGGCTGGCCTTATAAGTTCCTGATGGTTGTTCTTCTGTACTACCTCTCTAGAATTAGTTTGATTCCACTGGTGCTCACACCTATGTTTCTAATGCCTATGTCTAACGTAGTATTGAAAAAGAATACCGGTACATGCATCTGATTAATTTGGAACTCCATCGAGTGCTCTCCCTGTACTGTGATTCTACTTTTGGAGTTAGCCATCGCCATATCCTAGTGTCTCATTTTATTTTACTTAGTTTACATGTTTTTAATAATTGTAAAGCGCTTAGAGCTTTAAGGTAAGCGCTATATAAAAATGCCTAAATAAATAAATAAATAAATAAATATGTAAGAGTCGGTTAATTTTGTTAGGGACTCCAAGTTCCTGGAGAGCATCGCACAGGTAGTTTCTGTCTCAGGTACCATAAGCTCTTTTGTATCGCACATACAGTTGGTGTATGTTGATGTTGCATTCAAATGATTTCCCCAGGAGACTTCTATTAGTAAAATATGAAAGTCTGAAATTCCCAATCACACATTTTCTGAAAGAAACACTGACGTTAAATATGCTCCAAAATGAATCACTGCATTTATATATTTTTTTTAAATAAGGGGACCCCTGCCCCCGCTTTTGCTGAAGACTCTTTGGATTCATCAAGTTCTTCTACCCACTTCCTTGATGTCGATCAATGTGACTTAACGGGGTTGAATCTAATCTTCTGTCAAATGATTATCTTAGGTGCACCACAACCAGAATGAATTTAGTTTATGTATTGATCTGGGGGCCATAATGCCTCTCCCCCGACGCTTATAAAAATTATTTCCTCTGATTAAATGAGTCTTATTGAAACATTCAGATCATGTCTACGCCACAATGCATCTCTTGATTTTTAAATAATCCCACATTTTCTGGTTAGGGACAAGCCATAGGGATGCTTGATTTCTGTCATACTTTGCGATACAAATGGCGGTATTGCTTGCCCTGTCAATTACAACCAACTTTGGTGCCGATATATACACTGTCCCCTTTTTTTTCTACGTCACTGGCGTGAGTGTTTAGAGCCAGGGGACATTTTTTATTCTCCCCCCCCCACACCAACTCTGAAATCCATTATTTTCATCCATTAGCACAATAATAATAATAATAATAATAAAGTTCATTTCAAAAACACGCTTCATCCCCAAAGGCTCGAAGCGCGGTACAAAGTCAACAAAAAACATATCTATAATTTACCACATTTAAAACAAACGCAACACTACAAAAACTAATTACAAGCAACAATCTCAAAGTCTTTCTAGCCATTTCAACCCGGAGCAACACAGCCATTATGCATTAACTGGAAAATAAGGTAGACAATCATCCCAGAAGGTGTTTGCGAAATAGATGTGTCTTTAGATCGGTTTTTAAGGACTCCAGTGTCTGGTTGTTTCTGAGATCGACAGGAAGGGCGTTCCAAATTGTTGGACCAGCAAATGTGAAAGTGCGCTTTCCGTAAGTCTCAAGGCAAACACATGGTGTCGAGAGTTTGCCACTATCGAATTAGCGGAGCTCTCTAGTGGGTATCTAAGGCGTCAGCAGCTCTTTCAGATAGTACGGCGCCAGGTCATGTAAGCAGCGGTAGCACAAATTGAATACTGTATAAACCTAGGCAATTGTAAAATATCCATAATTTTTTACGGTAGTTTTAGACAATAAAACTGTTAGTGGAAAATCAAATCCTAGGCTTAATGCAGGGATATGCATCCCGCGGCCCACCACGCTCAATGTTATTGCTCACCGGATGTATCACAAATGATCTTATTTTTTCATTCAAATAGCGATTATTTTGATTTTTGGCATAACGCTTATTTTCTATATCGATATCCATCATTCTTTGTGGGCGCCACGCACCATTTCGGTGTATCCGCCCTAATTTGGAATGATAAATTGAAAAGAGATGGAAATAAGTACTTTTTAAAAAAATACTATTTATTAGCTACTTAAACAAAAAATGATTAATGTAAACAAAACTAGGTAAGGGGAAACTAATTGTTCACCAGCGTCGCGATTGTGTCTAGAATGATGCAAAACAAATATTCAGGTATACAAAAACGTGCGACACTGCGTTTTGACTTTTCCACAAAAATTATGAGCTGTGGGCTCCAACATCCTCCACCAACCAAACCCCACTATTGTTTGGACGACATCGGCGGGTGACCTCAATTTCCATTCCCCCACCCCCACATTTTGGTCTACCCAAGGGGCAAATGGCGGGCACCTTTTTTTAAAATATTTTTATTTGTAATACTTCACTGATTATAAATATATAAATGTCATTCACTTTGAGACGTGACATGCGATGCCAATAGTTATTGTTTACACTATATTGTATGTTTATTCATTCACTGTTACAATACGATACTGTACGATGAGAGATAGTAGAGCTACTATCCGGAGACTATATTGTACTACATCGGGAGTCCCAGTGTATCCAGGTCTGCTTCTGTATTAGCGTACTGAACGTAGTTCAAAATTCGTTCGACATTTTGTTTGACCTAGGTCAAATATCAAACTATCGGATAAAAAATTAATTGTGGATTACGAAACATTCAAATGTCGATCACTAAGAAAGCGTGTTTTAACGTAAACGTGTGGTATTATGGAACAAAGAGTGGACATTTTAGTGAACCATATCAATAGAGCATACATATGCTGCTCAGCTTACGATCGATACCAAATATGTTAAGGTAGGATTGTCATCTATCTATATATATTATATATATATAAATGAATGTCGGTATATATGAATGTCCCGTATGCGTTCCAACAACATTCATCTGATTGCGTTAAAATGTTGGTGAGCTGTTTTCCGCACACCCGCGAATTTGTACAACTATTTTTACAATATTCTGCTTTGGGCCGGGGGCCCTAAATTTTTTAAAAAAATTATATGAGCCATGTAAATAGAAGTGTGTGGACTTAAATTATGAAAATGCATGCTTCTCACGTGGGCAGCTCTATGTGGCCTGCTCACGCGTCCAAAAACCTCGAAATTTATTCGTTTACGCACCAGACAGAAAAAACAGCAAATTTTGTCTATAAAAGTACTTTTAAAAAAAATAATTAAAACACAAACACGTTCTTTATTTCGGGGGCATTGCAGCGCATGTCGGTTACTCGCAAGTGATATTATAAAGCAAAGGGCGTCCAGGGGTGGATTTTGCATAAATTCCCCCCCCCCCCACAACCCGCGTCAAAATTTTCTCTAACTCGGAAGCGCGAAAAGCATTTTTACAAATTTTAAATAATTTTAAATGAAAGTGTTAGAAGCCAAAGTATTCATGATATGATTATTTATTAATTTTCACGATAATCTCACTTTGTATAAAAGTTATGTAAATGTTCCCCCCATCATTTTTCTATACATGAAGAATGTCTGTGGGATCCGTCTCTCAAAATTGTTAAAATCTTTCGGTTTCTCCCGAAAGTCTCGTTAAGCTTTTGGTTTAGGCTTCGGTTTCAGCCAAATGTCTCGTTAAACTTTTAAATTCGGCTTAGGTTTTGGCCGAAAGTACTTTTTTAAGTTTCGGCCTTGTTTCGGCTTCGGTTGAAATCAGAAAAATCACATTCGGTCGGTCTCTAATTTGCATTGCGCATGAAATATAGTTTGAATATTTTATGACATAATTGTAAAATATAATTATATGGGTATTCAAACTAATAACATTTGATTTGTTTCACCGTGCTCAAATGTTCAAACTAAAGTGGCTTGTCAAATATACCGAAGGCTATATAAAGCCCACTCCGGTCACGTGGAATCACAATTGGTGAAACAAAAAATAAACTCTCCCCCTCCCCCCCCCATAATTTAATGTTTAAAATGTGTCATTCTGAGTCGTTGAGTCCATGTTTATGCTATAAAGAACCTTGAAGTGATTCCTTTCATTCACTGCCCACGCATCTATATCCTTCATTCACTTTCCAAGCATTTATTCATTCACTGTCCACGCATCTATTTCTTTCAGTCGCTGTGCACGTCCATTCATTCACTATTCGAGCATCTTTTCAATCACTGTCCCTGCATCTTTTCATTCACTGTCCACGCATCTATTCATTTATTGTCCCCGCATCTGTATCTTTCATTCACAGTCCACGCATCTTATCATACACCATCCACGCATCTATTCAATCACTGTCCACGCACCTTTTCATTTCTCTTTCCACGAATAGCATCGTGATAGATGCGTGGAAAGAGAATGAATAGATGCGTGGACTGGACACATTCTCTGTCCACGCATCTATTCATTCACTGTCCACGCATCTATTCATTCACTGTCCACGCATCTATCACGATGCTATTCCAAAGTACCATCGCAGTCAAACTTTTTTTAGCCGAGTTCTTCAAGCGGGTCACAGCGCCATAAATTAATGCAGGAGATAGTGGACTGAAGTTCTACTTCATATGAACACTTCAATGAGAGGTTGAACTTCATTTAAACAACCCAGGATAATTCGGATTATTTGTAATGATGTCAAAACCGATGATGATATATTGACATATCAGTTCTTTCCTGACGTCCTCTTCGCTTGAGTCTCATGATGTTTAATTTGTGTATAGATAAATTTAAGTGCCATCTGGTCGTTAAGTTGTGAGACGTGTAAAAAACGAAAGCCAAATATAAAAATTGTCAGCATTTTTATAAAAAATCCATTTTTATTTTATTTTACTTTTTTTTTGTGTGTTGAGGAAAACAAATTACAATCTAAATTTTAGCTAAATATTGTAAGAAACAGGTTTCATCGAATGTGATTGTTATGTCATTTAAATAATCCAAGAATGGTATATTTTAAAAAGGGTTTGCCATCTCTGTAAAAATAGTTGCGTAGAGACACGAGTTGGCAATTTAAAAAGAATAAAAAGATTTAAAGACAAAAGCGACGAAATAAAACCAAATGTCTAATAAACAGGCGTCCATCGGCGTAATTCTTTAACTATTCTTTCACGTTCGCAGCAGTTAAACCCCAAGGAGATGGCAGTTTATGACAGAGGCGTAGCTAACGGGGGGCAGGGGGAACAGATGTCTCTGAGCGCCAGACTAGTTGGGGCCCAAAAATGTGCTCTTTTATATTATCTTTTCCGATGAAAATAATGGGTTTGAGTGTTGAAAAAGAAAGCAAGGTGCTTTAAAATGAACCGCGTTTCCCCGGGCGTCAAACACTCTAGCTACGCCTCTGATTTATGATGGGAGATGGAAAGATGAACGGATTATTCTTTCATTATGTTATAAGGCCGTTTGTTTATTGCCCCCTATAATAAAGACTCAAATTACCAGATTAAAAAACAACAGAAAATAACAACATGTCGTCGTTATCAATGACATAAGTAATGTCAGTCCCGCCCTTAACTTTTATGAACTTGTAAGTGCGGCCCCACTCTCAGAACTTCAGGGCATACGAACGATGAATACCGTGACAATCCGATGTTTCCATTTAGGTCCCACTCTCAGAACTTCAGGGCATACGAACGATAAATACCGTGTCAATCCGATGTTTCCATTCAGGTCCCACTCTCAGAACTCCAGGACATACGAACGATGAATACCGTGTCATTCCGATGTTTCCATTTAGGCCCCACTCTCAGAACTTCAGGGCATACGAACGATGAATACCGTGTCATTCCGATGTTTCCATTTAGGCCCCACTCTCAGAACTTAAGGGCATACGAACGATGAATACGGTGTCAATCCGATGTTTCCATTTAGGCCCGACTCTCAGAACTTCAGGGCATACGAACGATGAATACGGTGTCAATCCGATGTTTCCATTTAGGCCCGACTCTTAGAACTTCAGGGCATACGAACGATGAATACGGTGTCAATCCGATGTTTCCATTTAAGCACCACTCTCAGAACTTCATGGCATACGAACGATGAATACCGTGTCATTCCGATGTTTCCATTTAGGCCCCACTATCAGAACTTCAGGGGATACGAACGATGAATACCGTGTCATTCCAATGTTTCCTTTAGGCCCCACCCTCAGAACTTCAGGGCATACGAACGATGAATACCGTGTCAATCCGACGTTTCCCTTTAGGCCCCACTCTCAGAACTTCAGGGCATACGAACGATGAATACGGTGTCAATCCGATGTTTCCATTTAAGCCCCACTCTCAGAATTTCAGGGCATACGAACGATGAATACCGTGTCATTCCGATGTTTCCATTTAGGCCCCACTATCAGAACTTCAGGGCATACAAACGATGAATACCGTGTCATTCCGATGTTTCCATTTAGGCCCCACTATCAGAACTTCAGGGCATACGAACGATGAATACCGTGTCATTCCAATGTTTCCTTTAGGCACAGTTTGTTGGGAAAAAATGTTTTGTTTTACAGTGATGAGAAGCCTTCATAAATATATATATTTTTTTTACAACCATCACTCGACCGCCTGCCCAGTGCGTCCCGGGGATTTGATACGTTGCAACAAGTCTGATGATATATAACCATTCTAACAACGGCTACAAAACCGTTACAAAAGATGTATATACGGAAAGAAGATGAACAACATTGTGTAATAATTCAACTTCTGACAGTGGTGTATGCTTAGTATTTACAGCAAGAGCACAACAAGGGGCAAGTAAGTAGTGTGAGATAGGCAATGGCGAATTGGGGGGAGGGGTTTGTGTCAAGGGGGGAGGGGGAATTATTCCCTGGCACCAAGACCGGCGGCGCCGACATTGTCTTTAAAATTTATATAAATCATTTATTGACTAACCGGGGGAGGGCGGGAGAGTGTCACCATTTTAAGTTTTTGCCCCGGGCGCCATTTTTCCTTCGCGCGAGCATGGTAGGACAGAGGCGTAGCGTGGGTGTTGGGCGCCCGGGAAAGATTCGCGTCCGGGGACAAGATCCATTTTAAAGCGCCCCTTTTTTCTTTTTTTTCAACTCTCAAGCCCGTTATTTTCATCAATAAAATAATATCAAAGCACATTTTGGCGCCCCTAACTAGTTGGCGCCCGGGGACATCCGTCCCCCTGCCCCCCCCTCTGCTACGCCTCTGTGGTAGAGAACTATGACTCTCAATCCATATCTTATGGCCTCATATTTTTCTACTGAAGGCAATGCTAAATCTGATTATTTCAATTGAAATGGAACGGCTTTCCAACTGTGTAAAGAAGATGATATTGGCAATTTAAGGATCTTTTTTTTTTCTTCCAAAGACAACCACATAACATTTTGGGCGATCAAAAAGCAACATTAAACTGAAATAAAACTTTTAAAAATCTGAAAACGTTTCTAGGAAGTAGCGATATCAATATGAAAAAGTCCAGAGTCCAAATCCGGGATTGCAGCTCTCCGTCCAGGCCATAACAACAGAGCTGTTTGACGTGTACACGAGTGAAGAAGTTAGCGTGGTGTTTTCGTAAACTATGTTTTAACGTGTCTGTTAATAACATCCGCATTTGAGCGCACGGAAAGTTTCGTTTCTTTAATGTGTCCAATGACCCACAAAGTGGACAAACCAGCCAAACGGAAAATGACGCCTTCGTTTCAACATACGCAGTAAAGTAGAGCGTCGGTATCCGAACGCAGATCATTCCCAAACGTGGGTTATCTTACCTGCCCATTATAATTACCTAATAAAACGCTACGTGCATGGCGTGGAGCATGCATTATGTCTGTATGAGACACGCCGGAAAGCTAGTCCCAAGTAGTTCGGACCATCGAGGCCCTCCTGTATATGCGTTCCTTAACTTGGCCGTGTTAGACATGTCCCAGTTCATTTAGACCGCCTTAGACGAAGCCTTTGTGTTTATCGTTACAACAGCAATTTAATAAGTAGGCGAGAAGTGTGAAGGGAGGAAGGTACAGTCTATCATGCTGAAGCGCAAACCACTGGCAAGAGGAGATGATGACGTATTATGATGAAATATGTGTTAGGAATGTTATCTACTAACTCGGCGTTTCTCAAAATGGGCCACATAGCCCCCCCCCCCCGGTAAGCACATCTAATTTCTTAGGGGCCACAAAAAACTATTTAAACAAAATATGTATGTAAAATAAACATATATATTTTTATATTAAGAACATGGAGGGAGGGGCTATGGAGTTAAACATTTGTTTAAAGTGGCCCACGAATCAAATAGGTTGCCATTCAAATCTGCTTTGTTATGGTAAAATTTCAGCAAATACGATTTTTAGACTTTGTGGTGAAATGCATCTAATTTTAACACATTAAAAAAGTTCATTATATACTATTAAAAAGTCACTGGCATTAAGAAACGAAATACGTAGGCGACGTTGCGCTACCAGTAATCAGATTCAAGCTATCAGGTTGACCCCCCCCCCCCCCCCGAGCCAACTGTAGTTGCACGAGATCCCGATCTCAAATGTCTCGATGGCATTAAGAAACGAAATACGTAGGCGACGTTGCGCTACCAGTAATCAGATTCAAGCTACCAGGTTGACCCCCCCCCCCCCCCCCGAGCCAACTGTAGTTGCACGAGATCCCGATCTCAAATGTCTCGTGATTTTCAGTGAAGTCAAAGTGAAAGACTTTGAGTTAGTCAGGCTCAAGTGATTCGTGTCTACTGAATTGTACAGAAAGTCCAAGATGTCTTACAAGCACCAGCAAGGGAAACGGGGTACCTTTCTGGACAATGTCATTCTGAGTAAGTCAGTCAAAATGATCGGCTAAATTAACAAAGCAATTAGCAGAAGTCTGATACATTTCAGACCTGTTTATCCCCGGGTTAGTGTCATAGCAGTTTTCAACTCTCAAAAAACGTAATTTCAAGCTCCAAGGAGTAGTCTGGTCAATTAGTGTTTCTGGGAGAATGTTTACATTCAAAATACATCTTGTGTCAGGGAATCCACTCAGCTACTTATAAAAGTTAACATAAGGAAACCTACAAGCGTAATTTAAGAGAGAGCGGCCCGAGTCTATTTCCATGGCCGCCATCTTGGTTGCCTCGACCCGCCCACTTTTACGTGTTCATGGGTCGAGGCAACCAAGATGGCGGCAATGGAAAAATAAAATAATTCACGTTTGCTAAAATTTGGAACAAAAATTTTAAAATGTATGAAAAAATTGTCTGAAATCGATCCCTATGCCTAACCAGAACCCTAAATCTATCCCTATCCCTAACCCTATATCGATCCCTATGCCTAACCCTAACCCTAAATCTATCCCTATGCCTAACCCTAACCCTAAATCGATCCCTATGCCTAACCCTAACCCTAAATCGATCCCTATGCCTAACCCTAACCCTAAATCGATCCCTATGCCTAACCCTAACCCTAAATCGATCCCTAAGCATAACCTGAACCCTCAAAACTAGCCGTAAATCCACAAGCGAAAACATGGGGAATTTCACACTTTGGCAAGAAAACTATATAAATTAACAAAAAACAATTAAAAAGGGCCCCAAATAATTATAAACTGAAGAAATAATGAAAATCCAAATTACAGTTTCATGAAATACACTTTTACACACTTTATTTCATGTTCCAAGGAAAATATAGCCACAAAATGAATAAATCTCCACACCCCACAGGCAACCCAAAGACATCAAATATGGCGGAACAACCGAAATATGATAATGAGCCAACCAATGAAAATTTTACAATTATAATTAATCAACCAATAAAATTTTAATTCCGAAAATGTAACTCTTTTAACAAAAAATACGAAAAAAATAAGGGGAGTGAATCCAAAACAAAGACGTCGTGGGCCGCTCAATCTGAAACAGCCCCTGCAAGTTATTGTTCTCCGATTTGTTGAAGGATGTCGCTCTTATTCGATTGCTTACAGCAGTGGTTCTCAACCTTCCTAACGCCACGACCCTTTATTACAGTTCCCCGTGTTGTGGCGACCCCCCAACTACAAAATCATTTTCGTTGCCACTTCATAACTCTGGAGTGTATGTGTCTTCCGATGGTCTTAGGTGACCCCCTGTCAAAGAGTCGTTCAACCCCCAAAGGGGTCGCGACGCTGGTTTGCGGTGTAAACTCAGAAAGTGTGGAGACTTTTTTACTAAAAGGTACCCAATTATTTTTTAGTAACAATTAACCAAGTAAATGAAGTAACTCCAACAACCGTAGTTTTTTTTTTTTAGGCTCATCATAGTGCCTTAGTATTAGTGTTACGCCCTGCTGTCTATAGGGAGATTTTAATCTCCTATTTAAGGGTATGGCTCGTTCCCAAAACAGTGCATAACAAAAGACGATACCAATTGATAAAAACTAACCGAAAAATACGAAACTCGAAACAGGGCTAATTACAATTAATACGTTTTATTACGTTACTAATAAATTACAAAATAAAAGAAATATAATTACAATCATTAACTTAAAGAGAACTGTTTTTTCCTGTACCGGTACAAGGTTGATGATAGCACAATGTGCAAACAGTACAACGATGAATAGGAATTCACACATATAAATAAACAAAACTCTAGCAAGAATAACACACTCTAAAAATAACTCGTCTGTCGTCCCGTAAAGTAAAACCTCTCGCGACAAAATACTCTGCCCAAAAATCTATCGTGTCCCCTTTTTATAGTCCATTCTACTGATGCAACTGGAACCGCCTTACACGTTGTTTTCCTTTCCAGTTAACTCCAGATTTTTCTACAAAATTCTAATAGAACAGGCTATTAATTTTATTTAGGTCAAGATCCTATTTTTAGCTAGCCACACCTTAAATGCGGTGTTGAGCTTGTTGTCTGCTAGAGTTGACAGCAGGGGGAAATGTGGCGTAAAAATGTCGTCTACGTAAAATTTAGGCTTAAAAACATTTTCTACGGCGAAAGCGTAGCGATAAACTGGTCTGTATTTTAAACGTAAAATCAACACTGTATTAGCTTACAGAGATCCTTAAACTGTGAAAACAACTGTGTAATCATAGCATTAGCATTTCAAGTTTTAGAACACGTTCAGATTAAACGAAATTGTTATACTCGAGAGATTGAGCTGCATAAAGGGAAATTGAGTCACGCCTCGTGGAAAGGCTGGAAAAAAGAGAAAAAACAACTATAGTATCGGCTAAATGCCTTCCCATATCAAGTGTAAAAAATTCCTTTAAAATATTTTTGTGCAACAAACCAGTAAGAGCGTATCTGTTTGGACGGAGCATGAGCTGTTGGATCTTTTATGACCAGTGGGCTATTTTATGACTAGTGGGCTGTATTATGACAAGTGGGCTGTGGGCTGTTTTATGACAAGTGGGCTGTTTTATGACAAGTGGGCTGTTTATGACAAGTGGGCTGTTTGATGACAAGTGGGTTGTTTTATGACAAGTGGTCTGTTTTATGACAAGTGGGCTGTTTTATGACAAGTGGGCTGTTTTATAACAAGTGGGTTATTTTATAACAAGTGGGTTGTTTTATGACAAGTGGGTTGTTTGATAAGTGGGCTGTTTTATGACAAGTGAGCTGTTTTATGACAAGTGGGCTGTTTTATGACAAGTGGGTTGTTTTATGACAAGTGGGTTGTTTTATGACAAGTGGGTTGTTTTATGACAAGTGGGTTGTTTGATAAGTGGGCTGTTTTATGACTAGTGGGTTGTTTGATAAGTGGGCTGTTTTATGACTAGTGGGTTGTTTGATAAGTGGGCTGTTTTATGACTAGTGGGCTGTTTTATGACAAGTGGGCTGTTTTATGACTAGTGGGCTGTTTTATGACAAGTGGGCTGTTTGATGACAAGTGGGTTGTTTGATGACAAGTGGGTTGTTTGATGACAAGTGGGTTGTTTGATAAGTGGGCTGTTTTATGACTAGCCGGCTGTTTTATGACAAGTCGGCTGTTTCATGACCAATAGATTGTTTTATGATCAATGATATCCAGATCTCCATGGCGCCCGATGTTTCTTCTTCTTCTTCTTCTTTATTTTAAGGGCCCACGATCAATGAATTGATCATTCTGGCTCCTATGTTTCAGAGAGGTTTGCGATGTTACTGTCCATGGGTTTCAATGGGATACTTCACTGGTTGCAAGGGCGACTCAGCAGTGGTGTTATGAACTGGGGGTTGGAATACAGGAGGCAATAGACACAAATGTATCGAGTGTAGCCGCCTCAACTGTTGCTTTTGGGAGCTTGTTCCAGTCCCCTATTGTCTTCGGCAGGAATGAGGAGCTTCTGTACTTCGTTCTTGTTTTTTCTTGTTTATGCACCGAGTTATCAGATCCCCTGAAGCATTAATTCGATCCTAAAAGATTTTTAATATTTCATGAAGCCTTGATTCGGTCCTACAAGATGTCACCAGGTGTAGAAATTGCCTATATCTGGTTCTACAAGATGTCACCAGGTGTACAAATTGCCTATATCTGGTCCTACAAGATGTCACTAGGTCACCAAAATGCCTTTATCTGGCGCTACAAGATGTCAACAGGTCTACAAATTGCATTTATCTTGTCCTACAAGTTGTCACTAGTCACCAAAATGCCTTGATCTGGCCCTACAAGATGTCACCAGGTCACCAAAATGCCTTTTATCTGGTCCTACAAGATGTCACCAGGTCACCAAAATGCCTTGTATCTGGTCCTAAAAGATGTCACCAGTTCACCAAAATGCCTTGTATCTGGTCCTACAAGATGTCACCAGGTCACCAAAATGCCTTGTATCTGGTCCTACAAGATGTCACTAGGTCACCAAAATGCCTTTATCTGGCGCTACAAGATGTCAACAGGTCTACAAATTGCATTTATCTTGTCCTACAAGTTGTCACTAGTCACCAAAATGCCTTGATCTGGCCCTACAAGATGTCACCATGTCACCAAAATGCCATTTATCTGGCCCTACAAGATGTCACCATGTCACCAAAATGCCATTTATCTGGTCCTACAAGATATCACCAGGTCACCAAAATGCCTTTTATCTGGCCCTACAAGATGTCACCATGTAACCAAAATGCCTTTTATCTGGTCCTACAAGATGTCACCAGGTCACCAAAATGCCTTTTATCTGGTCCTACAAGATGTCACCAGGTCACCAAAATGCCTTTTATCTGGTCCTACAAGATGTCACCAGGTCACCAAAATGCCTTTTATCTGGTCCTACAAGATGTCACCAGGTCACCAAAATGCCTTTTATCTGGTCCTACAAGACTTTATTCGGCCATGCGGCATGGGTCCTTTGATATTAAAAATGCCACTATTTTACTATAGACTGGGGTGACTAAGGGCGTCCATAAAATGTATAATTTAAATCTATAATTTTCTGTCCATGTTAGCATGTTGTTACAATTTAAATCTATTATTTTCTGTCCATGTTAGCATGTTGATACCGTTCTATAATTTAATTAAAACAACACGCCTTTTAGAATCTAAAATTGAAGGGCTTACCTGTGCCGAGACCGATTTTTTTTTTAGGACGGCTGTAAATAGATATTTGTTGTGCATGTTGACATTCGCCTGTCATTTGAGACTGACTGCGCCATGGGTAGCCTGCTGTAGCTCTTTGTCTGAAACATTCTTCAAGATTTTTATTTTGGTTTTGCTGAAAAAATAGGTCAAATCAAATATGTGCATCATTTTTTCACTTCACATGAAATGTGCTATTTCCTGAGTGGGTCATGTCGAGGAAAACGGCGCCCGGGGAGATGCCTGAAAATGCTGCCACTCGATACATATTTTAAAAAACCCTGCCAGGGGGCGGACTAGCTAAAAAAAAAAATGATCTTTTGTGAAGTACGCGGGATTTTATCGTTTATTTAACCTTAAAGTCCGATCTAAAGATTATCACATAAAATTTAGTGACGGTTTCGAAACCAGAATTAGCGACCTGTAAAGAATGCAAAACTGTTTTTTTCTACAGCTGGTTATATCCGACTTTAGCTTAACAATGATATGATTAGCTTGTTATCCATTGCCAGGGATAAGCCGTGGGGGAAAAGGCAACTTGTAACAAGTTACCAACTTCTCAAATGAACTTACACTTTTGACTCATAAATAGACAATAACCATACAATATTTTTTTTTATTTTAAATCAACACTTTCATAGTTTAATTTGGTTTATAAAATATTTGTCATTAAATTAATGTTATACCGGGATGATGAAAACTATATTACCGTTTTCCGGGGATAACCGAAACGCTGGAAAATGAGAAACCCTAGTCCAGAGTAATGTCACGTACAAACTCCCTTACCTTTACGAAAATAATAACAAATTGGTAGGGATATTGTTCGTGTCTGTCGTTTGGCACCCTCGTAATCATGTCAAAGATTCCCAGGATATCCTAAATGTTCTAATGCATTCTTTTATGGAGGGCGCGACTTAGACAAATCTCCGTGCGATATTTTGTCCAGGCCATTTCTTTGGAAAAAGGAACTTTCCATAACTTTTAATTGTTTAGTTTGTAAGAATAAAGAAGTGATAACTTTGGGAATGTACAAGTAAAAGTAAGATTACATCAATTGATACAATAGAGCGGAGTCAACATTGCAACGTGTTTCCTGCATCACACTGACAGAATGGGATAGTTACCACAGAATGACAGAATAATGGCAGATTTATCAGTTTGGACATAGTTTTTTTTTGGACGATCCAATGTGTGGAAAACCATTTTTTTTTCTATTTGGCTTACCGTTCACGTAAAGTGATGAAACACACATTAACTTAGAGGAATACAACACAACGGTTTGGTATCTTTTTACCGAATTTCCCCGAGTTTTAACCGTTGGAGTGTCTGAATTCACAGAGCAGACAATTACATTTTTTTAAAATATTTATTTTAAAGGGCGCGTGTGATTCACTGAAGCTACAAATGTCGAAAGTTACCCCCATTTACTTTTTTAAACAATAGTTCTTTAATTTCTCACACAATCTGTTTGGAGTGCGCCCTACTAAAATTAACCCGTTGCGCCTTGTTTCACCGTGGCTAGCGGCCATCTTTGGATTTATTGACACTTCAACTAGTTTCCTTACCCCGTTCAAAGTTCGGAGCTGTACCTGCGTAACAGTTCGCTTCACCCGGATGTTTGTAAGATCCCCATTACACAGACACACGCTCTCGAAAAAAAAAAAAATCCAACATACCGCCGTGACCCGTTCTCTGAACACGCACGCGAGAGTGTTACAATAGACAGGTTCAGGGGATGACCTGTCACTGGGAGTGTTGTCTGAGAAATAACAACTGTCTCTGGATTGTACGATCACCTTCAAATTTTTAACATTCATGTAAGTTAAAGTTGTTGGTTTATATATAAATAAATATATTCATAATCGGTTCTATATCGCAGGGGTGATATGTATCTCTGATGACACATCTATGTGAGGCTATTGACGCGACTAGTTTCAGAAACGTGGCTTGGTATTATTAAACACTCTCAATTTGTGGCGTCATATTCTATCTTAACCATTGGAGACATAGTTATTAGATTTTTTTTAAATAAATAATTTTAACAATATTTATGTTATATATTCGCTTTCACCGGTAAGGTTCACAAGCGTGGGGACACTTTAATGAACATATTTGTATCGAAAGAAGAAAACAAAAAAAACACTAAATGTTCACCATCGGTGGCCATGTAGGGCCCTTGCCTGCTCCATCAAATCCTTTCATTCATGCATCATCAGTGGCGCTACAGCCCATGTAGGGCCCTGGCCTGCTCCATCAAATCCTTTCATTCATACATCCTCATCAGTGGCGCTACAGCCCATGTAGGGCTCTGGCCTGCTCCACCACATCCTTCCATTCGGACCGATCCATGTCTGTCCGCATCAATGCACGAAATCCCCCAACTGGTGTAAGTCCTTCTCTACATCGTTGATCCATCTCAGTCTTAGTGAGCCGTCTGAACCTAGGTTTCCGTCTGTATATCACTATCTACAATCCGGCATCCTAGCAATATTTAATGTAGAGCCAAGCCTGCCTTTTTTTTTTTTTGTGGTATTATTGCGACGTAATGTCACACACAAATTAGCATAAAGTTCTTAAAGAAAAAGAAATACATAAATTCACCACATAGCTAAAAGTGGAAAAGATGTGGGGGAGGGGAGTACCTTTAATAGCTATGCTTCCAATGACATATATATCACGCATAATAGAATTTTAATCATATGTCTGGAACTAACCTTTTGACACAGGGTTACACACTCAGAATATCCAGCTAATCCCTATTCAAATTTGGTTTTTAATAAACTAAAATATTAATTGCTTGAAAATGACAGAGATTTGCAACAGCTTTAATGTTGAGAATATGTGTCTTCCTTGCACTTTTAAAATTCATAACACATTTCTTTTTAGCTTCCATGTATTTGTATGTTTTCATTTGATTACCTTAAATCTAAGATGGTCAATTTACGACAGCCGTCAATTTTGACGTACAATAGTTCTAGTATGCATATGAAGGTATAAATTGTTTCGTAACTAATATTTGAGTGCTTTAATTTCATGTTAGGTGCTCACCACACTTGTAGAACTCTTGTCGTTCTGTCTTGCCATCCATTTCTCTAGTTAATAACTGTGAAATGATTTATTTTTTATAAGCGCGTTGATTTTCTTTGTTGGTCATGAACATTTAATGTTTACTGCCGCTAAACCTTTTTTTTTTTAAAGCTACCAACCAACAGAACTACCAGAAAATGACTTCCACCAGCACGTCCTACCTGCACGATTCGGATGGCCGCAGATTTACAGGAAAGACCATCTTCGGCGTCAGCATCCTTCCGTTGATAGTGGCGATACTTCTTGCGGCAGTTGTGGGACTGGCGATCGGTTTGCTGGTTGGAAAGTTCGCCATCTGCGATGACGAGGACGAGGACAGGGACGGCGTCTTCCTGCCTGGTGTGCCGCAAGGACTGGTCAGTGACGCTGACCCCAGCGTATCGAAGTTGATTATGGATGGCATTGATTCCAAACGCATAGAGGATTATTTGATGTGAGTCTGTTTCCTTGAGGTGACCGAAAGAGATGGGAAGGGCAAAGGGCTGTAATAGGGAACGGGGGGGGGGGACTGGAAATAGGCAGACACTGAGGAACATTTCTTTAGGAACGAAATGCAAGAGGTCAGAGAGGAAAAAGATGATAAACGTAGTGAAGGGGTAGCAATACAATAAGGTATTGAGAAAGAGGTGATGAAGTTTAGATTGAGAAAGAGGTGGTAAAGTTTAGATTGAGCAAGAATTGGGAAAGTTTAGGTTGAGATTAGAGTGGGAAAGTTTAGGTTGAGATAAAAATTGGAAAAATTTAGGTTGTGATTAGAGTTGGGAAAGTTTTAGTTTGAGATTAGATTTGGGAAAGACTAGGTTGATGTTACAGTTTGGACAGACTAGGTGGAGATTACAGTTGGGAAAGTCTAGGTTGAGATTAAAGTTTGGAAAGTCTAGGTTGAGAGTAGAGTTGGGAAAATGGGGGTGGGGAAAGTTTGGGGAAAAATATGGGATGGAGATAAAAATGATTAGGACTGAGAGGAGGGAGGGACAGGGATCATGTTAGTGAGGGAGATTGGGGAATCGGGTCATAGAGTGCAAGGATGTAAGCGATATAGATACTTACTGCGCTAATGTTATGGAGGGCGTGAAATTGTTACTAGAGAAATACGTGATGGAAATTGAAGAGTATGGAGGTGTGTCTGAGAAATTGAAGATTCTGACGGCAACTTATTTTTTTTCAACGCTTAAATAGGTACACATTGCTGGGGTTTTTTTTTTTGGTATCATTTCAGAGCACTGACTAAAAAGCCACATATCGCAGGAAGACAGAACGATTTTGAGCTGGTGGCCCTGCTACAGAAACATTTCAAAGACCACGGTCTTCACGTGCAGACCACGCCCTACGACATCCTGCTGTCCTACCCGAGCGAAACCACGCCCAACAGTGTCCGACTTCTGAACGCCACCGGTGCTGTGGTCTACGATGCCAAAGATGACGAGAGTGACATCTCCAAAGAAAAGGACGTGGTGCCGCCGTTTAACGCTTACTCTCCAAACAAACTGGTTGAGGTAACAATTGTGTATTATGCAACAACAACATCGATCGTATTCGTGGTACTATAAAATTCTGCTGAAAACGTTCCACTATTTTATAAAGAGTTATCAAACTTTAATCTAAATTTTAACAACTGGAAAAGTAAAACTTAAAAATAAATTTGAAGATAAAATGGCTTTAAGTTAACGAAGTTATTAGTTTGTAAAGCTTTTTTTCTTTTTTTTCTTTTTAAAGGGTCAAATCGTGTTCGCCGGATATGGACGTGTTGAGGACTATGACACATTAAGGAGTCTAGGTATTAATGTAACGGGCCACCTTGTCCTGGTCAAGTATGGCAAGATATTCAGAGGAGACAAAGTAAGTCTTGTTTATAAATATACATAGACAACAAATAGTTGGGGGTTTTTTTTTGGTTGTTTTTTTCGTCATTTACACCGAGTCGGAAGAATAAAATAAGACTAAATATTTCCTATATTAATCTTAATTCATTTATTAATTTAATGTCAACACCTTTTTTCACATGCATAAAACGTACATTCTGAGAATGTTTTAAGATGAACCCCAGATATTCGATGTAACATTATGGTCTAAAACCTTTGAAAGGAATAGGTTTCCAAAGGTGATTTTTAAAGAAACTTATAAGAATTGAGAAATATATTTTATGTTATCCCATGGTTTGTTAGTTTTTTTTTTGTTAGTTTTTTTTAAATAATTTTACTGGCATTTGAATGGAAGTGAATGTAAAACCTAAGTTTATTGAGGACATGGCGTTGGGTAACAAACGGTTGTAAAGTAAAATAAAATTAATCCAGAATTGAGTTGACCGGTTTCGTTGTTCCATGTTACCAGGGCCGGCCCTAACAATTGCGGGGCCCTCTACGAAACGGATTGCGCGGGGCCCAGTCTGGGATAGTAAGTGAAAATTAAGATTTTGTATTAGAAAAAAAAAGTTCGGGGCCCACTGCGGCCGCATAGGTTGCAGGGGCCTAAGGCCGACCCTGCATGTTACTACCTCACAGTTTTGGTGACCTAAGTAGTGTTTGAGGGCATGGGAAAGTTCGAGTAGTTTTGAATAAGTAAACATGTTTAGGAATGTCCCTCATCGTAGTGTTTCTACCTCTACTGTTTCATTCTCACCAGGTAGACATAGCTGCCGACAATGGTGCCGTAGGGGTCATCATGTACTCTGACCCAGCCGACTACACGGGGATGAAGTCGGGCGACCGGAGGGTGTACCCCGACACCTGGTGGCTGCCACCCACGGGGGCCCAGAGGGGAACCGTCTTCACCGGTGCTGGTGACCCCCTGACCCCAGGGTACCCCGCCAATAGTAAGTCAATAAAACATTTATATGATCGAATGTATGTAGTATATACACGTCAGAACTGTGAAATTGGTAAATATGTAGCTTCAAACTATCATGAAACTACCATCAAACTACCATCTTATAATGTTGAGTTGATGATTTTAGGGTTGTATTTGAAGAAGTTTAGAAATGCTAAAAACTCTGTTATTTTTTTAACCCACCGACAAAATAAAAAATTAAAAATAAATAAAATTAAAAACAAACTTAATGAAACATTTATCGATTTTACCGATTTTGAACTTGTATATTGAATTCGTAAAATCATTGAAAACAATTATTTTTACTTATTTATATGGTTAATTTTCATAAGTATTAGATGTCACTTTTAGTATTTATGTCCAAACATAAAATGTGTTGTTGTTTTTTTGTTACAGTAAGGTTATGATGCATGTTTAAATCAAAACTTAACTGAATTTTTCTCTCTCTCTGAACCTTAGTTTCAGTAGTCAAAGAGAAAAAGTGATATTAGATAATTTCTAAAAATATTTTTAAAGAGCATTTTAAAATTTCTTCAACAAATTAAACAAACAATTTATTTTAATATAAATATTTCCGTCATGCTTTTTAACTTCTGCTCTGTCCCCTCCCTCACATGGAAAAATAATAAAAATAATGTGGATTTCAGATTTGGCTTTTCGTTTCTCCGAAGACGAAGTGGAGCCGCCACTACCCAAAATTCCCTCACATCCGATTGGTTACGGAGCTGCCGAAAAGATACTTAGGTAAAATGAGGTCAATGCAGGAATTTATAGTGTTTAATTTTAGAAGCAATGTTGAAGAAGACAATAAAATCATATATTAACACAATGAAACCAAGATTTGACGCAAGTGATGAAATAAATCACTTTATCTAACAGCGATGAACAAATATCGGGAAGCGAACTTCCAGATGAATTCCACAAGTGACACTTAATGATTGAGCATAGACTGTGTTTTCCAACGTTATATTTTTCTTCTTCTGTTTTTTTTTTTTACGTTTCTGGAAACCTTCTAATTCAAATTATTCAGTAACTGAATAGAACTGTACTTATCACAAATATGAAAACGATTTATTTGAAGGAAATATAAACACGGCCAAAAACATTCTGTATCGAATCTTATCGTGTTAGAAACCATTATATCAATACTTTATATACATGTAAATGTACGCTATGTTTTCATATTTATTTATTTTTTACAGACAACTGAATGGCAGACTGGTACCCGACGACTGGGTGGGCGGCATCAATGTTACCTACAGACTTGGGCCAGGATTTGCACAGGATGGAATGTATGCTACTGTTGACCATTCATTTATGCATTGTGTGACTTGTATAGGCCCCCTTGCAACATTTTGGATTGTCTCCGATGCGTGCTCAGTTGATTAATTCCCTCTTCCCTATATGACGACTTTTGCCCTAAACATCCGAGGGCTCCTGTATCCGTAGTGGTTTCCGGGCCACGCAATGTTTCTGGTTTGATCGTTTCCTACAACACATTATAAAATGGAAAATAATTGAATTTGCGTCATCAGATTAACAAAGGCGAGCACGCATACAAGTTTACCAACTGCTGATTTATATTTTGGGGGAGAAAATATGTAGAATAATATAATTCTAATTCACTGTTCCCTTAAATAGTTTCTATACTGGCTGGTACCCTGACTATTGACTACGTACGCTCTAGCCGTTACCTTGATTTTGACTATATTCTAGCTGTTCCCCTGACTATTCACTAAACTCTAGCTTTTACCCAAACTAGTGACTATGCTCAGCTCTTACCATGATTATTGACTATTCTCTAGCTTTTACCCCAACTATTGAATATACTCTTAGCTGTTTGGGCTGTTCTTTGTTGTTTAAATCCGTCTGGAGCAATAAAACATTCTTTAAACGTAGCTATATAGCGTATAGTTTATTAATGCACAACTATTACAGTTGTTCTAGAGGGAGGAAAACGTGAACCATTTTTTTTTTTAAACTGGAACAATTATTGACCACACCTTAGTGACGGATATTTTTTTTATCTTTGTATTTTTTTAAACACATTTTATTGCCTAGGAAAATTCAACTGAACGTCACGTCTCGCAACCAGAGGGCCAAAGCAGAGAATGTGTTCGGAATCATCAAAGGAGTTGTAGAGCCAGGTCTGTTGAACATCAATTGAACAATTTTGATCGTTGAGCTTTAATTTCCTTAGTCTTTAAGACAGGTAAAACAGGTTTGCCCAACCTTTCAGAATGTTTTGCCAGTAAAATAGTCAATAACATTACCGTAACTTTAAACACACGAACTTAATTTTTGGATTTCAAAAAAATAAATATTTTTGTTTAAATTCTGTGTTCCACCTGGAGCAGCTTGTTGTTGTCTCGAGTGGTACGTGTGGCCTAACAAGTTTTGAAAATCGCTGATGTTTATCATGTCTATAATATTATTGTAATATTTCTAAAGCTAACCCAAAGGAAAGAATGTAATGCCACAATACTTGGTTTTAACAATATTAGTAGTAGATCGGATTTTCTGGTTATCTTGACAGATTTGTAAAAATTGTTTAATTTTTTAAGATGCAGTGTTTATTTAACCAGGATATGAATAAATGCATTTGATATCACCTGAAATACATGCCTCTAAAGGGGCTTAAATTGTATTTTGTTCGGTGTTGGGGGTTAAGAAAATAGCTACCAGCCTTCAGACATTACTTCCCCTGTCGTTAAATTTAGATATAAATAATAACGTCATCTTACCCAATAACCTCCCCCCCCCGCCCCCTCTTAGGATTAATCCCAATACGCTAAATTTCTCAATGATCTCACTTGATTTACTGGACATGTTACATTTCCAGATCGGTACGTCCTTATTGGCAACCACCGAGATGCTTGGATCTACGGGGCAATTGACCCGTCCAGTGGCACAGCTGTCATAATGGAGTTGGCCAGGGTCATGGGAGATCTGGTCCAATCAGGTAACCAAATCAATCAAAAGTTGAATTTATGAACTACGTTAGGCAGCCTTTAACAAACGATATATTCAAGAGGGGGGGGGGAATAATAAAAAAGCATATATTTGTATGCACTTAAGTGACTTTTATGTAAGCTTCGATTAAGTCCTTACAAGGATGCGTGTGGCGTATGTTCTTTCATTTTGAAATAAAGCACGTTTTGATGCACTTGCGTTTCTGACTTATGTCTTACATTTCAATTTTAATTATGTCCCTTCAAGGATGAATATGTTGGATCAGTTTTAAAAAAAACAACTAAAAAACAATTTTCAAACAACTTCTAACAATGTACGCTTTCTCTTTTTAAGAGCCACGAACAACGAATTTAAATTAAGAGAGTCGAGAAGATTCAATGCTTAGACTCTGTTAACAGAAGAAAAAAAAATTATTCTCTATAAAATTTTAGAATAAATATCCTTTAAAATTATACCGGTATAGCTCTGTGCATAATGGTTTGTTGTTTTTTTTTTACATTTTCAAAGCCAATAAAGTCTGTATTAGGTCCAAATTTATTTATTTTTATTCGAGATATATTTATAGCAAAAAAAAGAAAGAAAAAGAAAAAGAAACCACTAATCAGTTTGCTTGTCTGATACAAAGGTCGGTGGAAGCCAAGACGCTCCATAATGTTTTGTTCCTGGGGAGCCGAAGAGTACGGACTCATAGGATCTACTGAATGGGTCGAGGTCAGAAACAATATCAATAAGTGTGTGTGTGTGGGGGGGGGGTGGGTGTTAAATGCGACCTCATAAGGTTTCATTTTCGGCTCAGATATTTATTTCCACTACCTTACTTTACCGATTAATAAGACGCATTTTTTCTCTTAGAAAAATTGCCTCCACTATTCAGGTGAGTCTTAGACTCGAAAATTAATATTATATTATATTTTTATGAAGATTGTGAAGATAGTTTGAACGATTAATTTCATAATTTTAGTCTTATGCATGATTGAGTAAAGTGTGTTCATTTTATATTAGTAAATGAGACAGTTGCTCAATCTTTATCTCATCTCCCATACACAGCAATACGTGGCTACGCTACGAGAGAGGGCAGTGGCTTACATCAATGTAGACATCGCAGTAGATGGTAAATGACAAAATGTGTGGAAGAATGGGGGAAATCTGTGGGGAGATTGGACAAAGGGGAAGAAAGAGTGAGCGAGGGGAGAGAGAGGGGGCGGGGTGAGAAAGAAAGTGATAGAATAAGAGTGGGAGAACAGAATAAAGGAAAGATGAGTCTGATGGGGGAGAGGGAATATGTACGAATGAACAGATTTCAATTAGAGAACTTGGGTTTATATGGGGTAACATGGGGGTGACATGAGGGTGACATGAGGGTGACTGTAAAATAAGAGGGGAGTGGAGAGACTCTTTAACTTAAAAGTAAAGTGGTTGAAAGTCAACCCAAAAAAGATATAACAGAGTGGGAAAGAAACTGCAATTCGAGACTGTGCTAAAATGAAAGATTCAGAGAACGACATTGGAGACATGGGGCAAAAATAAACAGTTTTTCTCTTTTGATTTATGATAAATGAAAATTTTAATCCAAAGTTTATTATGTCACTCCCCCCCCCCCAATTGTGACCAGTTGTTCTAACATTATGAGAGATTGTATTTTTGTTTAAACCTCAGTCTGAAGGGCTTATGGGCTTCAAAACCGTAATTATTTTAATACGTATAGAGTTGACATAAACAGGTCGACATAGACGGCACGACCAGGGCTGAGTCTTACATATTTTCAAACGAATTTTTCTATCAGGGTGTCCTCTGTCGGGTGGTCCTCTGTCGGGGTGTCCTCTGTCGGGGTGTCCTCTGTCGGGGTGTCCTCTGTCGGGGTGTCCTCTGTCGGGGTGTCCTCTGTCAGGGGTGTTTTTCTGTCGGGGGTGTGCTCTGCCGGGGGTGTCCTCTGTTGGGGGTGTCCTCTGTTGGGGGTGTCCTCTGTCGGGTGTTTCCTCTGTCGGTGTCTTCTGTCGGGTGTCTTCTGTCGGGTGTCTTCTATCGGGTCTCTTCTGTCGGATGTCCTCTGTCGAAGGGGGCGAGGGGTGTCCTCTGTCGTAGGTGTTCTCTGTCGGGGGTGTCCTCTGTCGGGGGTGTCCTCAGTCGGGTGTCCTCAGTCGGGTGTCTTCTGTCGGGTGTCTTCTGTCGGGTGTCTTCTGTCGGGTGTCTTCTGTCGGGTGTCTTCTGTCGGGTGTTCTCTGTCGGGGAGGGGGGTGGTACTCTGGCGGTTATCATGTCCCCATCAACGATCTTGTCTGAGTCAACCACTCTTCATTTTCCACCAGGTAATGACACGCTTAAGACAGGGGCTACACCCCTCATGTACAACATTGTGTACGAAGCAAGCAAAAAGGTAAGTCATGTTTTTTTCCCCCATGGCCTAGTCTACACGTCTCAAATTCGTTACATTGCTATATTTGAACTGCGGTCATGGCATATGCAAAAGAAGTCGCGCGCATTATTCTTTAATGCCTACCAGATCCTGATCACAAAAAGAAATCCTCGTCTAACTGGTGCAGACGACCAGAGACATGCACTAATTCTATTACGCAGATCTGCGTTCCCCAAATGGCAGGTCTGCGGAGAATCGTATCAAAATTTTGTTTCAAGTAAGAGATTGGCTTTGTGATTAAAATACCACTGCGTTGTTCGCATTAAGATGAGCCTTTGAACCTGGCTTTGTGTGCAGTATTGAATATTTTAAATGAGAAAGACCAAAAAAACATTTTTTTGTTATCCAAATACTAAAAAAAAAGTAAGTTACAAGATCATGCCTTAACTGGCAAGAGCAAGTAATTTTTTTCTGTGGGATGCCAGATAAGACTCAACAAATAGACAAGGTGACTGAATACACATGTAATTAATGGAAAGCACAATTGTCTTATAATGTTCGGCGCCTTTAATGGCCTAATCGTTATCTACTGTTTAATTCACCGTAGAAGTCTTGCAACCATACAGAACTGAACACTGTGCTCAGCGAAGTTTTACAAAACTTGAATTTGAAGAAGGTGGACGCTTTAAAATCAAAACTTTTTGATGCATCACTGATGACATGGAGGCTCAGAGCAAACAATTTCTACTGCAAGCAGAAGCACTTTGGTTGTTGAGAGGGAACCTGTTTAGTTTTTTTTTTTTAAATTACCATAAGGGAATACAGAATTTCTGAACAAAAAAAGACTCACACAAAGTGGTCATGACTTTTTGTAATGTGGATTGGATTAGCCAAGTTTGCCTACCAGGCAGATATCTTTTTCCAGATGAAATAAGCTCATCAAATCCGTGGATAGCTAAGAAGGATTACGCGGCAGCTGTCTTTTGCAGGATTAAATGAGGTCGACATATAGGTCAAAGGTAAGGTTTCAACAGGCTTCACAATGGCTGACAAGATTGGTCATAACCGAAATTTAGAGGCGCGGAAGGGTCTGGTGTCAGCAGAGGCATGGAAGTGGCAGGTGTTGGTAGAGGCCTAGAAGAGTCTGGTTTCAGCAGAGGCATGGAAGTGTTGGATGTCAGTAGAGGCATGAAAGAGTCGGGTGTGAGAAGAGGCATGCAAGAGTCTGGTGTGAGAAGAGGCATGCAAGAGTCTGGTGTGAGAAGAGGCATGGAAGTATCGGGTGTCAGTAGAGGCATGAAAGAGTCCGGTGTCAGTAGAGGCATGGAAGAGTCGGGTGTCAGAAGAGGCATGAAAAAGTCTCGTTTCAGTAGAGGTATGGAAGAATCGGGTGTACAACAAATTTTTTGATGAGTTAAGCAACTTTGCAACAACCGATGGATCAAAGCGATGGATCCGAAATCCATGTTTTTCATCAGCGACTGATTCAATAGTCACTTTGCAAGATAAGTTGTTGGATCTAGTTGCTGACGGTTGATGATATTTTCACTACCATGAAATTACTAGCATATTTTTGGGTTCATATCTCCAAGAAAGATCTTCTCCGTTCCCTCTTGAACGTACCTCTGTGAAACGGGCTTTTAGTCCATGGAACATTATGAAGAGATACACAGAAACAGAACGAATATTTGTTCCCTTTTGCACGTAGCACGAATAAGCCAAGTTTGATTTGTAGTCCGAATTAAAATTTAATTTAGAAATATTTTAAAAGCAACAAAACTGCTCTTGAATTTATTACATTTTAAAACGCCCTTAATAAAAATAATTCTAACTGCCAGCATAAAATGGTATTTGTTAGAGTCCAAACTAATCGGCTAATAACAGATTATAACTATTTCATAACATAATCATTGTCCAATATAAAGACCAATAATCTGGCTCATAGGTCACTGGTGCAATGGGAAACTTGTCTACTCCTCCGTCGCACTGAAAAGTTTGGGAACCGCTAACGTAGATAAAAACCAATGTTTAATTTCTTTTTTTTTATGAATGATTAATTGATACAATGTATACTCATTTACGCATGTGGCCTTTCACCATTAGATATCCATTATTATGGGGAACATTTTAAACGTAATTTTTAAACAAAAAGAAACTGCTTAACCTACGAAATTAATTACAGGTGCCCAACCCTAACCCCAACGAGGTCAAGGAGGGTCGCAAGACAGTGTACGACACCTGGCTTCACGTGACGCCTGATGACAAGGACAAGGGTAACCCCGTGCCTGTGTGAGTAGTGACGCATACACGGTAGTGGAAGGCCCAACGCCGTAAAACGAATTTCAGTTCTAATTTTGGTTTTATATTTCAACCTGAAGTACAGAGAACCTTTGAGTGAGTTTAAGTCAAACTTAAGTCACCACTAGAGCAACAAAGAAAAAAAGGGTTTCTTGTGAGTCAAACTTAAGTCACCACTGTGATCTTAAGTCAAACTTAAGTCACCACTAGAGCAACAAAGAAAAAAAGGGTTTCTTGTGAGTCAAACTTAAGTCACCACTGTGATCTTAAGTCAAACTTAAGTCACCACTAGAGCAACAAAGAAAAAAAGGGTTTCTTGTGAGTCAAACTTAAGTCACCACTGTGATCTTAAGTCAAACTTAAGTCACCACTAGAGCAACAAAGAAAAAAAGGGTTTCTCATTGCCTGAGGGTTTTGTCTATCCCGGGTGACTGGGTGGCCGAATGGTCTGCACTGAGCAAACCTCAACTTGGTGGTCTTGAGTTCAATTCCATCCAAAGAGCAGTCAAGCAAAAACATCTCCCCCGGGTGGATGAGACTCGTTAACCCTGGTCGGCAACCTTGGATGGGCCCGGACCAGAGAGGCTGACGCCGCGCAAACTCTTCCTCACTTTAAACAAAAGTCACCCGCGCAAGTCATCAGCCACCTGACGACTCGATGGTCATCGTTGATCCTCGTCGGACGAACAACAAAATCGCGGGAAAAAGAGAGAATACAATTTTCCTCATCCCTGGATTTACCGGCAAATCCCTTGATAAAATCAATTTCATTTAAATTATGCCATGAACTGAATTAAACTTTAAAAGAAATTAATTTTAAAATTATCTATTGTATCGGAATTCCGGGAGACAAACTATAAATCTATAAACATATTCAATAGCACCAAGACTAAAAAAAAAGAAAGAAACGTTACGTAAGATAAATGAAGATCTTACAGTATGTAAACATAAATTTGATTATTATTATAAATTGCATTTTTGCATAACATATCCATATAACATAATATACATTTTTCAAGAGTTTTAAGTGTTCATTCTAACCGGATGTGCATTGACTGTATTATTGGGTCGTCCATTATTTACGTCAACAATTTTAAAGCTATTTTACCCCCCTCCCCCCTTGTTAACACCTGTGGAACTTTCAGTGACCCCCTAAGTATTATGTCAACATAAAAAAAAAATTAATAAAAAATAAATGAATTATAATATAAATAAATATATAAATACATTTCACTTTGTGCTGATCTATTTTAATGACACATAAAATTGTAAGAAAACATTTGATGACATCTTTAGCTTGTTCATCAACACGTTAAAAAATGTTGCACTTAAAATTTATAATGCAGAATCATTTGAAAGGTGTTAAAGACTAAATAGCTTTGTTTGTGGTATAAATATGATTATTGTCAGTAAAGCTGACCATTATAGCATAGTTTCTAGCAGCTATCATCTTCCTAGGAAGAAGCCCGGTTTGCTATATTGTAGCAATGGGCATCAAGAACGTCATTTGGGTAGGGCCGGTGGCATTTGCCCCTTCCCTCGATTTTGCTGGTTTTATTTCAATTGCTATCCAATAATAAAAACTTAAAAAGCTGACCAAGTTTTGGTTTTGCCCCCCCCCTCTCCCTTCCCCTGAAAAAAAACCTGAAATGACGCCCCTGATGGGCATAGCGTACTATAGCTGACTTATAATTTTCATCTTGCGGCACTGATATACCATACCAGTCAACATCTTCCTCATATAACTATTCAGCACTTAAAATAGAAGCATTGTCGGTGTGAGCAATAATTGCCATAAGCTCTCTCTGTCTCCATGCAGCTACTCGCGTTGGTCCAATCCTTTTTTGTTGAGGAGCAGGTGCTAATTTCTTATGCTGAAGATGGCATTGTCGGTGCAGTTGAACATGCTTTTTCAACATGACTTGTGATGCAAAATAGATAAGATTTTGCAAATATTTTCAAGCAGTGATGTTATTATTGTTACTCCTTTTACATTTCCTTCATTCTCAAAATAGCCTATTCCTACTCTATTAATATCATTTAACGTTTGACTTCTCTTGCACTAACAAAGAATGCTAAGACTCTAACCAGCCATCTGCAGTGCACAGGCACACACACAATAAATTAATCTTATATTGTTAAAAACCGAACAATTATAAGACTATTTATACTAATAATTTTTGTAAAATAATGTAATAACCAGTCAATTTTTAAGATTAAAATTTTAATAAAGAAAATGGACGCCCCCCCCCCCCCCCCCATGAATGTGTTTATAGATTCAGTGTTAAAATTAAAGATCGAATTTTTTAATAATATATGAATATAATAATTTTAAAATGTTGTTTTGGTTAAACTATGCATATAGTTATTTGCTGAAAATCAAAACATACAATGTATTTTTTTAACATTTCAATTTATTTGAATGTTATATAAATATATACAATTCCAACTTTGACTATTCTTTACTAGTATCTCTATGATATCAACGTGATTTGTTTCGATAGTGGTATAGGCTTATCACCATTTCGATCTCTTCTTCTATTAACCAGTCATTATATTTAATAAGTTTAAATAATCTTTAATTATTTTTATATGAAAAATACAATATTACCTATGTATGTAACTGTATTAGTAAGTTACACCGTCTGAAAAAAGCGTTTACTAGGCAGTTTGAAGATATATCTCGCGTTTATTTGTCTCAATCGTATCAACCAGAATCGCAACTCTTGGCTCCGGCAGTGACTTCGCTCCGATTCTTCAGAGAGCTGGCATAACTGCCTTAGACATGACCTACACATTTAACAAGGTAGGATCGCTTGCTTATTTGTGGATATTATCTGTAAAAAAAATTAATACATTGCAAAAATGAATGCTGGTCATGTTTCTTAAGTAACTAGCCACGATAAAATACATTAGTGCTTTAATGAAAATACTGCAACCGATTAGTAGTTTGTACAAAATGTTAATGAAAGCGGTGTTGCCTAAGTAACTAGTCACGGTAACACACATTATTGTTGTAAATATTGTACTGCAATCACTTAGAACATGTAAAAAGTTAGGGTAGATTTTTGTAAAAAGTAATGTTATATTTGTAGAATTTACACAAATAAATATATATTTGTATAGGACCTGTACAAAGTATCGGCGTACGCATTGTATCACACGGAATATGAAATCTTTGACATCGTCAAGAAGCAGTTTGACAAGGATTTTAAGGTGAGCAAATAGAAACCAACCCTCGACTACGATCTAACGACCCACCGATCTCATTCAATGAAGGAAATAAGCCCCATAATTACTTGACAACTATAATCAGCCGATTATATGATATTGCCTCTGACGTTGGATACCCTCATTGTACGCTAATGGAAAGAAGATACGAAACTGGATAAGTTAATTCTTCTAGTTCAATCTTATCAAAAAGTTAAGCTAACCTCAATTTAACAGAGCCTGAACTATAAAATAGCTCTCTGAACAAGATACATTAAAAACAAAAGACGAAGGAAACAGTTCCTTGTGATTAACCAGAGGCGTAGCCAGAATTTTTGGCGCCCGGGGACCAGATTCAGTTTAAAGCGCCTCCCTTTCTTTTTTTAACTGTCAAAGCCATTCTTTTCCTCAATAAAATATCAAAGCACATTTTGGCGCCCTTAACTAGTCTGGAGCCCAGGGCCATATGTCCCCCCTGCCCACCCCTTTAGCTACGCCTCTGTTATAAACTCAGTTAAGATATTTATTAAACTGTCTTTTATGCAAACGGTTTTCCACAAACCTTTCTCTTTATTGAAGTATTCAAATTGATGTGACATGATGCAATATGGATCCTACATTTGGAACTTAACAATAAAATGTGTTTTAGTTTCACGCTGCCATGGCCCAGCTGAGCGGTGAGATGGCCAGGTGGCTGGCTGACTCGCTCATACTTCCCTTTAACATCACCAACTATGCCAAGGGTCTGGAGACTTTGAGGAATGTGCTCGATAAAGATTACGGCCCAAAACTAAAAGCCAATGTGGCCCAGTACGCTGACGGTAAGTAAATGACCACCAACATGCCCAAGTACGCTGGCGGTAAGTAAATGACCACCAACATGCCCCAGTACGCTGACGGTAAGTAAATGACCACCAACATGCCCCAGTACGCTGACGGTAAGTAAATGACCACCAACATGCCCCAGTACGCTGACGGTAAGTAAATGACCACCAACGTGCCGCAGTACGCTGACGGTAAGTAAATGACCACCAACGTGCCGCAGTACGGGAACGTTAAGTAAATGGCAAATATGTACTGAAGTGGACAAATCTGTACTGAAGTGGACAAATCTGTACTGAAGTGGACAAATCTGTACTGAAGTGGACAAGTCTGTACTGAAGTGGACAAATCTATACTGAAGTGGACAAATCTGTACTGAAGTGGACAAATCTGTACTGAAGTGGACAAATCTATACTGAAGTGGACAAATCTGTACTGAAGTGGGCAAGTATGTACTGAAGTGGACAGATCTGTACTGAAGTAGACAGATCTGTACTGAAGTGGACAAGTCTGTACTGAAGTGGACAAATCTGTACTGAAGTGGACAAATCTGTACTGAAGTGGACAAATCTGTACTGAAGTGGACAAATCTATACTGAAGTGGACAAATCTATACTGAAGTGGACAAATCTGTACTGAAGTGGACAAATCTGTACTGAAATGGACAAATCTGTACTGAAGTGGACAAATCTGTACTGAAGTGGGCAAGTATGTACTGAAGTGGACAAATCTGTACTGAAGTGGGCAGAACTGTACTGAAGTGGACAGATCTGTACTGAAGTGGACAGATCTGTACTGAAGTGGACAGATCTGTACTGAAGTGGACAGATCTGTACTGAAGTGGATAGAACTGTACTGAAGTGGACAGAACTGTACTGAAGTGGACAGAACTGTACTGAAGTGGACAGGTCTGTACTGAAATGGACAGGTCTGTACTGAAGTGGACAGGTCTGTACTGAATTGGACAGGTCTGTACTGAAGTGGACAAATCTGTACTGAAGTGGACAAATCTGTACTGAAGTGGACAAATCTGTACTGAATTGGACAAATATGTACTGAAGTGGACAATATGTACTGAAGTGGACAAATCTGTACTGGAGTAGGATAAAGATGACATGTAATGTTAGCGTCTTTCTTTTCATCTTTATTTATTTTGAAAGAACTACTTTGTAAGTCTAGGTGTAGAATGTAATGTAAGAGTATGGAGAGTAATTGAGCAGAGTGGAGAGATTCATTGCCTGAAAAGTAATAGCGTAGAGTCACGGTTTAGAGCGTTATGAAGTGGACAGTCGTGGTTTAAAAGTTCACTTTGTCTACTTACAATTCATAAAATGTGATCATTATAGCTTGAATCTACCGTCTTCTCTTAAAGGTGCACTGGAGAAAGTTATCCAAGAATTTTCCGCAGACGTAAAAAAGTTTGAGACCAGAATCCATGCAGTAGACAGAAACAAGTGAGTAGCCCAGTGTTTATGGTCATTTTTATTAACTTCCGGTATTCTACTTACTCAAAAGTAAAAAATAATACAAGATTAAAATAAAGAGAACTAAATAAAACAAACTGTAATCAAACAAGTTTTAAGATACGCATGAGAAACTTGGAGCCTAAAAAACGGGAGAGATCTAGGTAAAATGTACTGACGAACAAAGGATGAAAATGGATGGAGGATACGAACCAACCAGGAATTGCATAGTCTATATCAGGATCAAGCACCAACAGCAGAACTGAAAAAAATTGGTTGGCTGCGCTGGGTGGGACACTTACAGAGAATGCCAAATGAAAAGAGTGAAGCGTAAGCACCACCAAAAACCCCAGCGGAAAACGGCTCAAAGGTAGACCTAGGTTTAGATGTATGGATGGTGTGGAGAACAATCAACAGCAGCTGGGAAGCCAAGCATGGAAAAGAAAAGCATCGGACAACTATGGGTGGAAGTAAGTGATGAGGCAGGCAAAGGTCACACATTTGCAGTAGCGCCACAGGGATGAATTCACGTTCCCAAATCTTCCAATGTTTCATCATTCTTTATTCATTGCTTATCCCTCCTAGGCATGTCGTTGCTACTCACTGCAAGACGTGTCATTACTACTCACTCGTAGACATGTCGTTGCTACTCACTCCTAAGCATGTCGCTGCTACTCTCTCGTAGACATGTCGTTGCTACTCACTGCTAGGCATGTCGTTGCTAATCAGCCTAGACCTGGCGTTGTTACTCACTCCTATGCATGTAGTTTCTACTCACTCCTAGACATGTCATTGTTAATCACTCGCAGGCCATAATTTTCACTTTCTCATTGTATTATCTCTATTCTTTGAGAGCCTTACTATTTTGCTTATTTTCATAGGACGCACTGCAGTAAAAATGAAAAATAAATTTTAGAAATAAACGATTTTTAGTAATACAAAAATGAAACCTTTGTGTAGAAAATGTTCTTTACTGACATTTTTAAAATGCATTTCTTCAATAATTATGACATTAATTTTTAGCTCTGAAAATGCAGCGTTTCACAGAAAGCTGTTTGAACAAAAAATTAGCAGGGAAAAAAATCTATATGATTCTATTTAATTTGTTCCATCCAGCAGAATTATTTTAGGAATAATTTGCAAAGATTTCTTAAAAAATATGCTTGAATATCATGGAACATAAGGGTTGTGTAAGTTGTGGATAGAAGTTAATACAAATTATATTGTTAAATCAAATGTACTCTATTTTAAAATAGCACAACCTAAATGCTATTCAAACACTAGATGGCGAATGTAAATTTACGTGTCATGACTCTCATTTTAAACACATTTCTTTTTGCCTTTCAGCCCATTTGCAATACGTGCCATCAACGATCAGATTCTACTGCTGGAACGGGCCTTTCTAAACCCCGAGGGTCTTCCTACACGGCCATTGAAAAAGTAAGATACAAACTCAGGATAAATTACAATTAAAAAAATCTTGAAAGTACGATGCTCTTGTAGACTAGAAAACCGCAAAATATATTTGCAAAAAATCAGCGAATTTAAAAGGATGTTTATAGGAAGAATTGGTACATAATGAAACAACTTAAACTTATTAATGTATTTCAAATAAATGTAGCCTGCCAGCTATTTTTGGGAAGTCGATTGTTAAGTAACGGTACTTAAAATAGAAAATGTATCCATTGTCGCTTGCATAAAAACTTGCACTTGGTGTGATTCCATTGTTGTTTATTGTATGATCCCGTATTTGGATGTTGCATGCTTTAGTAGTTGAATATTGTATACTTCCATAGTTGCATTTAGTTGTATATTTGATGATTCCGCCGCAGTTGTGCATTTTATGATTCTGCCGTGGCTGTAGATTGTATGATTCCTTCGTTGTATATTGTATAATCTCGAAGTATATACAAGAATGTTACTAAAATATCCTTGTGGCTTCTTCACCAGACACATGATATTTGCAGAGAATGCAAACGACGCCTATGCCGGCAGCAGCTATCCAGGTCTCGTAGACCTACTTTTTGAGATTGACAAAGAACCAGCGCGATGGGAAAAAGTCAGACAGCACTTCTCAGCTATATTGCACACCATCCAGTCGGCGGGTGCCTCACTTCGTGAGACCACGAGTTTCATGTCCGAGACCTTGTAGAGTAGCAGCCTCTAAGCGATGTCAAAGAATGACCACGTTGAAAATAATTGGAGGTCTCACGGGATCCAGGGACATAATTAACTATATTTAGTTTGTAACACACAATGGCATGTCGACAAGCATAAAAAGTAATACAACAAAAAAGTTGTGTGATAGGAAACATAAAAAAAAAAAATTGAAAAATCCAGTCTAAATCTATCTCTGCATTTATCAAATGAAATTAACTCCCCCCCCCTCCCTTTTCCAGATATATCTGTGCTAGAAAAAAACAAAGCCTTTGTGTATTTCATTAAATCCAATGTATTTATTTCCAGATTCTTTAAACAAGCTTCAAGAAAATTAATTTAATTAAATTGACTTTGGTGGCAAATATCTAATTTAAAATGTTTACGTTATATTTACATATTTTAAAAATACACCTGATTGAATAGATTTATGTTGTATATTCCATTGTGCGCTAATTAAGACGTAATTACTGGTAATTTCAATGTACTTTGTCAGATGTGTGATCAATCCAACAAGACCAAATACGGGACAACAGTTTGTGATTAACTTTTTCTCACAACTAGTTTTAACTATAGTAGTTTTAAAATTTTGTTGGTCTTCATATATTGGTTGTCATTCACGTTAACATTTGAAGATCAATGTGTACATTTTAGTGTTATGTCTTTTTTCTGTACCTTCTGTTTATGTTTCATAAATTGTAATTCCAAACCAAAGGCTCTAAGTCTGCAATAGTAAGTGGACCCTAGAGTGTTCAAACCAAACGCTCTAAGTCTGCACCAGTAGTGGACCCTTGGGTGTTGCTCTACCAGTAGTGGACTGTTGTATATTTACAGTTGTTCTTAACTTCCGTGGATTTCAAAGAAAACATCGTGCTCATTAACCTCAAACCAAATTGTGGTACCGCTTACCAAGTTTTAACTCATGGGTCACATAGCAATACAAAAGACGGCGCTTATTCGTAACTCATGGCTCACATAGCAATACAAAAGACGGCGCATATTCGTAACTCATGGGTCACATAGCAATACAAAAGACGGCGCATATTCGTAACTCATGGGTCACTTAGCAATACAAAAGACGGCGCATATTCGTAACTCATGGGTCACATAGCAATACAAAAGACGGCGCATATTCGTAACTCATGGGTCACATAGCAATACAAAAGACGGCGCATATTCGTAACTCATGGGTCACATAGCAATACAAAAGACGGCGCCTATTCGTCAAGTCATGGGTCACATAGCAATACAAAAGACGGCGCCTATTCGTAACTCATGGGTCACATAGCAATACAAAAGACGGCGCCTATTCGTAACTCATGGGTCACATAGCAATGCAAAAGACGGCGCCTATTCGTAACTCATGGGTCACATAGCAATACAAAAGACGGCGCCTCTTCTTCTTCTTCTATATCTTAAGGGCCCACGATCAATTTATTGATCATTTTGGCTCCTATGCATGTAGATGGGATTTGCAATGTTTCTGTTCCTGGTGTTGATGAGGAAATTTCACAGATTTCCAGTGCCACTTTGTGAGGGAATCAT
>CAXITT010000482.1:293089-306892 GCA_964033795.1 Lymnaea stagnalis
TTCTATATCTTAAGGGCCCACGATCAATTTATTGATCATTTTGGCTCCTATGCATGTAGATGGGATTTGCAATGTTTCTGTTCCTGGTGTTGATGAGGAAATTTCACAGATTTCCAGTGCCACTTTGTGAGGGAATCATGCACTGGGGGTTTGAAAACAGGGGCCTATTCGTAACTCATGGGTCACATAGCAATACAAAAGACGGCGCCTATTCGTAACTCATGGGTCACATAGCAATACAAAAGACGGCGCCTATTCGTAACTCATGGGTCACATAGCAATGCAAAAGACGGCGCATATTCGTAACTCATGGGTCACATAGCAATACAAAATCTAAATCGCAGGATCTTTTAAAAAATTTGATTTTCTTTGTCTAAAAACTAATGGTGTAAAGACCAAGATGGTTTACGGATTAATTATGACGGCGAATATTATTTCATATACTTTTATTTAATACCGCACAGTGCTATACTTAGTATAATGTGAATTTCATTCTAGTTGTCGATCATGATTTTTTTTTTTTTACAATGTGTTGTATAGCAAGACTTCTTTGTGCATAGTGCACCTCTTATGAAACATGAAATAAATGTTTCAAAGAAAACCATTGTTGTATAAATAGTATGTTTGGGTGTGTTATAATGTTTTATTTATTTATTAAACTTACATTGTCCTTTCTCTTTAGACAGGGGTGGGAAACCTATGGCCCGCGAGCCAACTGTGGTTCACGTTTCCGCTTTGATAAGCTCGCACTGACTCTAAAAAAAAATATAAAACTTTAATAGTCATAAAAAGAGAAAAAAAATGGACTTCTAATTTACATTTTTGACTGCACGTCACCACTATAGTGGGTTGTCACCACTATAGTGGGTTGTTTCGCTTTTCTGATGAAATTATAAATTCCCTATGACTTGGGTCAAACCCCCCCCCCCCACGCACCTTGCATTCACCATGTAATGTCCCGGTACCCTAGTTTCCCCTGGAATCTGGTTCAAGTCCACCAAATTTTAACCTACCCTGTCTTAAGAGACAGCATTCTTTCAAGCATTTCCCGCCCCTTTTTTTTAAAACAGTCTTTATACTGGCATGTTTAAAAAACTAGGTCAGGGTTATCGTCACACAGGAAACGGGGTACGAAGGGGGTGGTACAAAATCTCTTACACAAGGGAGCAATATTTGGCTTAAGTGAGGAAGCACCTGTGACCCCTCAGTACAGCTTGGAGATGCCCAACAGCAAGTTTGGCCCTGAACTTTGACTTATTAAAATTCATAGTGGGGAAAAAAGATTTTCACACAGATTAGGTACTACCAAAAAAAAGGCACAGGATCCGCTTGAACAACCTGGAAATCTCAGGGAAGGTGGGGGCCAATGCTCTCATAAAATGTCTATTCGTGTCTGTTTTTCCATTGGGCTGAAGATCAATTAGCTCCATTTGAAGCTCAATTTGGGGGCGGGGCTTTGCATCTTCCAAACTGAAGGAGAAATGGTCAGCAAAATGTTGAAAAAATTGCTCTGTTTTTAAGTCTTACAAATTCTTCCTGTAGCTTTGCAATGACATCAGTATACTTACTACTGAAGGGTGTGCTCGAGTCCATGAGTACTTGCATGTTGGGAAATGGCAGAGGCTTCTATAAGAAACATAACGTATGTTTTGTGCAGAATGCCCTGACATTGTCATTAGCAACACTGACAAGCTACCCCTGGTCTTGTAACTTCTTGTTGAATACATTCAGATCCTGTGTAATGTCAACAAAAAAAGCCAAGTCCATGAGCCATTTGTGATCACTTAGTACAGGAACAACCATCCCACCCTTCTCCATGAAGGCTTTGGAAGCTAAAACGTGTTCACACAGTAGGTAGGGGCATGCAATATTTAAGAATTATTGATGCGATGGAAGATGCCATTGTAGGGAGAATGAATTTTGATGTTTTTTTATCAAATAAAATGCCTTTTTGACTAACCCTACTTTGAAAGTGACCAAGCGGACAGGCTCGGAATTCCTCTCGCTCTTAAACACTAGCGGCGATTTTAATAGGGATTATGTGATACTGTGTCAGGCTGATACGATTTACACAATTATGGGCTGTGCATTACCCACTAACTGACTTTTTAAACGTTTCTCAAAACCATGTATGTCTCATAAAATGCTTTAAAATAAAAAAACTTTTAGTCCAATTTTTTTACAACAGTTTTTACCATTATAATCAACGTCCAAATCTATACAAACATAATAAAAAAATCAGAATTAGAATAGTCTGTAAGATTCTACTTCAACTTCCGCGGAGGGTCACATGATACATATGAGAATTGGCAAAACCAGCGGGCCGCATTAACACTAAACTTTGCTGTCATGCAGCGGGCCACAAAATATCGTCTTGCGGGCCGCACATGGCCTGCTGGCCGCGTGTTTGAGACCCCTGCTCTAAGGTATGTATTAGTGGAAGGGGCGGCAAACCATTAGCCCTCCCTGGATATCGTAATTACCCTGGCTACGTGACCGAGTGTTTAGCAACTTTTTTTTTTTTTTTTTGAGTTGGAATCAATTTTTATAACTCATAGAAATCACAATATTTCGCCACATGGCATAAGCGTTAGTGAACTGAAAAGTTGTTTCCAAAACACGGCAAACCATTAGCCCTCCCTGGATATCGTAATTACCCTGGCTACGTGACCGAGTGTTTAGCAACTTTTTTTTTTTTTATTGAGTTGGAATCCATTTTTATAACTCATAGAAATCACAATATTTCGCCACATGTCATAAGAGTTAGTGACACGAAAAGTGGCTTCCAAAACCACCGGAGGCAGCTGGTCGCAACAGGTCATTTGATCTTTTAGTCATTTATTCTGTTCTCTAAATATAATTATTTGAATCAAACTATTTTGACTCGTTTACCAACAAAACGATTGTTTTTACGTTTAAGTCGAATAACTTCATCGTGCATATTTGTAAAGAATTATATACACGTGACACAGTCAGAAAATCTCGACCGCAACATTTGTCATGAAATTATTTTTACAATTCTCTCCTTTATTTAATATTATAAAAGTGCCCAGTGACAACTGACAAAATATCGTTGAAAGGATCACGCTTCCTGAGCCCCAAGAGTAAACCTATGTGACGTTCGCAGTACACTAAAGGTGTGACGGGTATGTTTTATCTTGTCACCTGCCAAAATCCTCCTCACTAAGTTCCTATAATTTTATGTATTGCTAAAATATCCAATAACAGCCTATTATTCATAGTTCGTAACTTCCGGTTGACTCGATTTTCGGAGGTGATGGCGTCCTCGCTGCTGTCTACTAACACAGTCAGCAAGATCTAGAAGACCTAAACTATGCAACTTTGTGTAGACAATATCCATTTCTTCACCAAAGTCAGGGAAGGCTTTGGATTAGCAATGACCATTGAAAAGGGAATTGAATCAGAAAAGAACCTCGAGCAGTTGTTTAAACAACGCAACAATGGGCGGAGAATGATGCAGTTTTGGAAATTTATCTAGAACCAGACACAACGGACGCCTCAAAAATCTTTCGGAAGAGTTTATTTCTTGTAATTAGTCGACCTTTGTTTCTGATCCTTAAAGACACGTTTCCAACAACTTGAGCTGCACTTTGACATTTGTGGCTTTCTACTTGATATTTAGCAACTCCGTACCACGATTCTGGATAATTTGGAAAAAAACACAGTGTGTATTGGAATATGGCTAAGACAAGTGGTGATTCACTTGGATACAGATTGTTCGTACTACTAAAAAGAAAAACGAACTGAAACTCATGAGAGAAATGATTCCAAGAGAAAATCAAGCATCATTACAGTGTCTTCGTTGTCTTGCGTCATTGGAAAATGTGTTGGGTTTTTTTAATACTTCGATCACGTACAGAATAATTTTGACAGCACCGTATAACATGACAAGTGCAAAAATAAGTTTAAAAAAAATAAAGTTGATAAAATATTACGTGAGATAAGTATTTCTTTCATACAATTTTCTCCGGGAAAAAATGGGGAAGGCGGTTTCCTTTGTGTTTGTACAGGTGGATAATCGAGGCATCCTTGAGTTCTTGTGGTACAGTTTCCGTCTGCTAGATGATGTGGAATAGACGCAATAGCTTATCCGTCAGCGCTGGTCCACCCTCTTTGTAGATTTCGGCAGGAATCATGTCGGAGCCAGGTAATTTGCCATTGGACATAAGGTGGATAGCTGTCTGTATCTCATCAAAAGTTGGGACGGCGTCCAGTGACTTGTTCGTTGGGACCTGGGGCAGTCTTTCAATGGCCTCATCATTAATGTTGGAAGGCGTATTCAGCACATTATCAAAGTGTTCCACCCATCTTTCCAAGATTCTCTCCTTGTCTGTGATGAGTGTAGAACCGTCTTCACTAAGGAGAGGGGAATGAGCCTGAGGTGGCAACTCCATAGATTTCTCTCAGGCCACGGTAGAAGTTTTTCATGTCTCTACTGTCTGCAAAGCCCTGAATTTCATCAGCTTTTGCACACAACCAGGAATCTTGCCTCTGGTGCAGTTGAATCTGGACCTTGCTGCGGATGCTACTATGTGCAGCTGTCTTTACTGTTGACATGCAGTGTATGAGTGACTTGACATGCAGTGTATGAGTGACTTGACACCTAGTGTATTAAATACTTTAATAGTATTCCCAGACAGAAATTTATTCTTTGCGATCTATATTTAATTAACATTCCATTCATCATATTTGACTTGAGACAATGCATTATTGTGTCATCCCGTTCAGTGTTTCAGTAAATAAATAATTGATGTTTTAGCATCTGGACTTGTTATTATACAACGAGAATGGAGCATATGAGAAATAATTCGTTGACCTGTCCCGATATCCTCTAACATTAGAACTGCTCAGGTCATAATCATCCCTACATGTCACACTAGTATAATGATAGAAAGATTACAATAATATCACAGCGCAGCGGTTACAATAATACTAACAGACAATTGAATGGAGAAAAAAAAAAAGATGCCCGTTCAAAAGTTTGACAAGACCAACACAGAGTTGTTGTTGTTGTTTTTTTTAGTGCAAACTCGTTTATTCATTAAATGTAAAGAACAATGGGGCATGATGTAGGTCAATACCAAAGGTGGTCGTACACCTTGCTCCAGAGAAACACCACGCTGGCCACGCTGACGACGATAAAGATGTACTCCACTATTGCCTCAATCGGATCGTAGAAGCACGTAACCTGTTTCGGGAATTAAGAGATCTGTGTTGAGGAGATGTCATTCTTAAGTCATACCCAACTTATTGTTATTTTTAAGAAAATCGTAAAGTACAGATCCATGAAATGTCACTACGGCTAATTAAAACAATTTTTTTTAAAAATTGTTTAAAAAGAAATTGATTATGATTTGAGTGAGCTTCACAGTTGTTTGAAGTTAGTTTTGTCATTAAATGGAATAAGAAAAAAAAATCTTAGCCATTTAATTAATTCCGTAAATATATTTTTTCATGTTCGTTTGTTCCAAAAAGTATTAGGATAACTAACTTGGTTTTAAAAATGTGCGAGCAATTATGGGTTTAACAGGACGTGATTTTAACAGTGGCAGATCGTAAATATATTCCCTAAAGTATTACGAATCTCGGCCAAATTAAAAGTTCAACGGTTGGGACAAAAGAATGAAGACAAAATGAATGTTTTGGAGCTAATATTAATATTCCGTAGATTTAATTTTTTTTAAGCACACAAGATTTAGTAGAAATGTATTCTTTTTAATCGAGTATCTAGACAAATTGTTGGCATCCTTCCATCTTTGTGAGATCGTGGTGCGGCTTCTGTATCGATTGCACTTCCGCGAGTGTCTTATGATCCCGGATCTGGAGTGGAAGTTGACGTCTTGTGTCTCGAGTCTTGTGTCTCACGTCTTGTGTCTCACGTCTTGTGTCTCACGTCTTGTGTCTCACGTCTTGTGTCTCACGTCTTGTGTCTCACGTCTTGTGTCTCGCGTCTTGTGTCTCGTGTCTTGTGCCTCACGTCTTGTGCCTCACGTCTTGTGTCTCACGTCTCGTGTCTCACGTCTTTTGTCTCATGTCTTGTGTCTCCACTTTTCGTGAGAGACAATGGCACATGGTTTACTTTCCGTTTGGCCATCCGTTTTCCTCTCTTTGTTTTCCTCTACGTGGTGGCAACAATCCGATTAGTCTTGCCCTCGCTTCCCGTTTATCGTAAGAGATAGGTCCTGCCTCTCTCTTTTCTTTTCCTCTTTACGTGACAGAGCCAGCAAAGACGTCTCTTACAAGAGAGTAGAGAATATCTTGCACATTTTGGCATGTTCTGTGTTAGACCCTTGTGTTACATCTCTTTATCCTCTCATCAGATTCCATACACAAAATGCGCCTCATTTCTTTTCACAGTTATAAAGGACCCACTCCACCCCCACCCCCCAATCAAAGTACACCTAAAACATGGGGTGCATCTTATTAAATAATAATAATAATTAAGTTTATTTAAAAAACACGCTTCATCCCCAAAGGCTCGAAGCGCGTACAAAGACAACAACAACAACAAAAAAATCTATAATTGACCACATTTTTTAAAAAAAGCAACACTACAAAAACTAATTACAAGCATACCAAGTCAAAGTCTTTCTACCCATTTCAACCCTAAGCAACACAGCCAATATGCATTAAATGGAAAATATGGTAGACAATCATCCCAGAAGGTGTTTGCGAAATAGATGTGCCTTTAAATCGGTTTTAAAGGACTCCAGTGTCTGGTTATTTCTGAGATCGACACTTAGGGCGTTCCAGATTGTTGGACCAGAAAATGCGACGGTAAACAAAATTATGAGTTGAAATTTTCATCAAGGCTAAAATTTGGGATGCGTCTTATTACGCTGCCGCGTCCCATTCTCTGGAAAAAAAATACTGAAATTATCCTAAAATCCATTCTAGATACTCTGATTTAAAAAAAGACCTCGCCGCGACAAAACAAACAGGATAACCTACCCAACAAACCGTCGTGGCTTGTTTTTCTTCCGAGTTCATGCTTTTCAGGTAATAATCCCTAAATGCTTTATCCAGCTCTTCAAAAGTCGTGATGACATCACCCAGTCTCTTCGTCACATTCCTCAGCACCTGCACCTGTTCATTCTCCTCGGCTTTGGGGTTAGAGCATTAAAAAAATCAAATTTCAGATTATGTTTGGTCTTTTCTTACCTTTCTCTAATTCCTTTATATATAAACAATGGTCAGATGTAGACAATCGTCAATGGTAAACAATGGTGAATTGCAGACAAGGGTCAATTGTAGATAAAAAACAATTGTAGACAAGGATCTATTGTAGACAAGGGTCAATTATAGACAATGATCTATTGTAGACAAGGGTCAAGTGTAGACAAGGATCAATGGTAGACAAGGGTCAATTGTAGACGATGGTCAATTGTAGACAAAAGTTTAATTTTAGACAAAAGTCAATTATAGACAAGAGTCAATTATTAGAAAGGGTCGATTATAGACAAAAGTCCAATTATAGACAGTGTCAAATTATAGATGTCGATTACAGACTAGAGCCCAATTATAGACAAGGGTCCATTATAGATGTCGATTATAGACAAGGGTCCAATATTAGACAAGGACTCAATTATAGACAAGCGTCCAATTATTGATGTCAATTATAGACAAGGGTCCAATTATAGACAAGGGTCCAATTATAGACAAGGGTCCAAATATAGACAAGGGTCCAATTATAGATATCGATTTTGGACATGGGTCCAATTGTAGACAAGGGTCCATTATAGATGTAGCTAATAGACAAGGGTCCAATTATAGACAAGGGTCCAAATATAGACAAGGGTCCAATTATAGACAAGGGTCCAATTATAGACAAGGGTCCAATTATAGACAAGGGTCCAATTATAGACAAGGGTCCAATTATAGTTGTCGATTTCAAACAAGGGTCAAGGAAGGGATTTAAAAAAAGCTTCTTAAGCTCACCTAAGATCCGCCCCCCCCCCCCCCCCCCCAAACCCAAAGCAACTGAACCCAAATAAATATGTATTCATATATTTTAGCTGATGCGGTGCAATATTTGTTTTTTATAAATTGCCAGTCAACACACTTGAACGGCGTTCGTGGCACGGACACACTAGAGGTCCTACAGACAGCCCTACACCCTACCTGCGCGGCCATTAAACAATAGTCCTACACCCTACCTGCGCACCCATTAAACAATAGTCCTACACCCTACCTGCGTGGCCATTAAACAATAGTCCTACACCATACCTGCGCGGCCATTAAACAATAGTCCTACACCCTACCTGCGCGGCCATTAAACAATAGTTCTACACCCTACCTGCAGGGCCATTAAACAATAGTCCTACAGACAGTCCTACACCCTACCTGCGCGGCCATTAAACAATAGTCCTACACCCTACCTGCGCGGCCATTAAACAATAGTCCTACAGACAGTCCTACACTCTACCTGCGCGGCCATTAAACAATAGTCCTACAGACAGTACTACACCCTACCTGCGCGGCCATTAAACAATAGTCCTACAGACAGTCCTACACCCTACCTGCGCGGCCATTAAACAATAGTCCTACAGGCAGTCCTACACCCTACCTGCGCGGCCATTAAACAATAGTCCTACAAACAATCCTACACCCTACCTGCGCGGCCATTAAACAATAGTCCTACAAACAATCCTACACCCTACCTGCGCGGCCATTAAACAATAGTCCTACAAACAATCCTACACCCTATCTGCGCGGTCTTTAAACAATAGTCGCTGCATGACAGCTTCTTCTTCTTCTTTTTTTTTTTTTTACTCAGTACCATTTCTATAAAACATGTTAAGTTGGGATGGAAGTGGCAAGGAAGCAGGATACATCAGAAGTAAAATATGTATTATATGATTTATTCAGGCTGTTAAGAGAACAACTCTCATCTCATACGTCCCCAAAATACCTGTTATGTTTTCTTCTTCGCGTGAACGTATTTTCCAAGCCAGCTTCACATGGGCCATCTTTAGTCCAGCAAGCATAATCATCATTGGGTATAATTGCTTAAGGAAGTTTTTTTGTTGGGAAAAAAGAAAATCGAATTATAGATCAATAGGAACACTAAGTGCCAGTACCAATGCCGGCTGTAGCTACAGGCAGCATAGGCGCTGTCCTTTGCGGCACATTTTCAGGCGTAGGGAAAATTCCAGAAGATAAAAAAAAATAAAAAATATTTTTTTTACAACTTTTTCCCAAAAATGTGCTAAAAGTGTACAATAAAATTAATATACAGAGATGTTGGACTGTTTACCAATCCTTTCTAGAAAGACAACTCGTGATAAATTACTTACTGATTTACTAGATGCATTACCTAGACTTGCTGGCCTCACAAAGTTGTTGACGAGTTAAATCCCATTACCATTAAAAAAAAAATTTTAAAACATGAAATTTCAGGCAGCATTTAATGCAGCTGAGTAGAAATTTAAATTTTAAGCCATTACTTTGTACATACAGCACATGCTCCAATTCGTAAATGGGAAAGGCCTCACGGACCAAAGAAAATCTTACACATTGAGTTTGCTGGACCATTTTCAGTAAGCATTGTCATCATTTATTGTATTGACACGCACAGTAAATGGTTGGAAGCTTTCCATACATCTTATACAACAGCTCCAGCAAGCATTGGCATTTTATGAAACAATGTTTGTAAGCTTTGGGTTGCCAAACAAAATTGTCACTGACAAGGGATCTCCAGTAGTTTCTGATGAATTCACAGCAGTTTTCACACGCAATGTCATAAAGCACATTGACTATTGCACCATACAAACTTTCATCAAAATTTACTAGCAGAAAAGATTTATTCAAATTTGTAAACATGCTATGAAAGCATCCGCTAAAGATTCAGTTAACACACACACAAAATTAGCTCGGGCCGTGCTTGCCTATCGCAATGCACAAACCATTTAAAACTGTGAGTACACATATATTCCTCTCTCATGTTCTACATTTTTTGGAAGCCATGCTTTTCAAGAAGTGTTTTATATTGCTTGATCCTATTGATCACCTTTTAGTAAAATTGCACAAAGTTTCAACTTAATTGGAGATCAGGAAGTGGGTCAAATTTAACATGCAAAATTAGAAACGCAGAGCTGACTCAAAGTTCGGTGGAAGATCCTGGTGATCAAACGGTCATATTCGGTTGTAGTGACATCAGGGGTAGGTAAGTGTACAAAGTTTCAAATGAATTTGATTTGATTTCAAGAATCGGCCAAAATCCACATGCAACAATTGACAAAATAGAGGCAACTCAATGGTCAGTGAAGGTCACTGACGACCTATTGATCGTGAATAGTAGTATTGTCCCCAGGGATCGTTAAGTAATACAAGGTCTCAGCTCACTTTAGGATCAGAAGATGGGTCTAAAAAATTGAGATGCAAATTTTGACACGCAGAGGTCACTCAAGGGTCAGTATAGGTTAGGCACTGCTGACCTTATGGGGGGTGGGGGATAGGTAAGTATACAAAGCTACAACGCTATTGGAGAACAGGAAGTGGGTTAAAATTGAGATACACGTTTGACCCAGATAAAATCGTAAGATAAATAAAAGCCTTTAATTTTAAAAAAAACTTAGATCTCCACTAATCATTACGCCAAAGAAAGCCTACCAAAAGTTATTCGAATAGGACGTTCCAAATAATCGAATAGACAATCTAGGAAAAAAAATACAATGTTCTTGTAAAAACACGTTCCTGTTGGCACGAAATGACACCGAACCCAAATTTAAAGAAAAAAAGTCTCTTCCTGGCTGGACCTGCCGCTCCACTCACCACTTCTTACACCACTGTATGGAGGGCGGCATTTTCGTCCCCCCTGCCCTCGCTTTCAATTAAATTTGCAATATTTTTTTTTTTTTTTAAAGCCAGAATGAAACGACAAAAGAACAATATTTACAAGGGTTTTTGTTAAAATCTTTATAGGGAAATAAATTTAGTAACATTGTCGGCAGGCCCGGTTTAACCCTTAGGCGAACTGGGCGGTAGGCAGGCCCGGTTTAACCCTTAGGCGAACTGGGCGGTAGGCAGGCCGGTTTAACCCTTAGGCGAACTGGGCGGTAGGCAGGCCCAGTTTAACCCTTAGGCGAACTAGGCGGTAGTTAGGCCCGGTTTAACCCTTAGGCGAACTAGGCGGTAGGCAGGCCCGGTTTAACCCTTAGGCGAACTAGGCGACCGCATAGGGCGGCAAATTTTTAGGGGGCGGCACTATTAATTAAAAAATTAGTTGCCATGGGCGTGGGGGCGCAGTACGACAGGTTCGCCTAGGGTGCCAAATAGTCCGGCGCTGGCCCTGAGTGTAGGTTAAAAATAACCTCAGAAATTAAAACAATAAATTATCTCTACCAGCTGTGTTCCCCGCTGGTCTAAGTGCATGTTGTCCCACTTTTCTATGGTTACGTCCCCCATTCTCCTACAGCTATGTTGCCCCCCACTCCTTTACAGCTACGGTATCTCACTCTTCTGCTCCAAATATCAACTTTTTGGCGCCACAACTCACTCAGGAAGTCGCTGGGCAGAAGTTCATTGAAACGGGATAAGGAACAAAAAAGTTAGATTGTTATTAAACAGTTTATACTGCCCCCAATTTATTTGTGTCAACTATTCAATTAAAAACGGTCCCGTTGAACATAGTTCCTTTCTTACCGAATTCCGTTATAATATATTTAGTTTCTTCAAAAAGCTGAGAACTTCAGTGGTTGAAATAAATGACTGGTCATAAATTCTGGTTAAGATGCGCTATTTGTCTTAATTGCATTTAGGCACATAAAAATTGTCTTAATTGCATTTAGGCACATAAAAAAAGGCCGTTCCCTTTGGGTCTGCTATGTAGGACTTTCCCCGTGCCGTGAATCTGGTCGACCCCACATTACACTGCGTTCGTGTTGGGCGTGGCCTATTTCCGTTTTATTTTGTTTACCACAAAGCAATCTAGGGGCTGTTAATCTTGACTCGAGTGGCGTACCAAATTGTGGAACATTACAGAAATTTGGAGAATATTCGAGTCATAACTATAATGCATATTCTGCCCCCGAATTTTCTTAGAAACAAGGGATACCCACATATATAAAGCCGGGGAATTAAAAGAGAGAGAGAGATAGAGAGAGACGGATTGATAGATATTTTAACTTTACGAGACAAGTGTATTATTCTTTGTTTTCTCATATGTGTTTATTCGCATTCTTCAAAGTACCTTATGTTTGTGGCACGTTGTACTAACTGTATACCGGTACAAGACTTCCCATGTGTTGTAATTATATTAATACTTAAATAAATTTTATTAATTGTCGTATTTTTGCTATTGTATTTCTATAGGGTATCGTCCTTTGTTGTGCACTGTTTGAACGAGCAATAACTTAAAACAAGAGATTAATTTTTCACAATGGAAGCCAGTGCGTAACAGGTCACATAAGGAAAAGGACATCCACTTTGAGTCACATAACAAAAAAGGCAATTACCTTTGGGTAACATAACAAAATGGGCCATTACCTTTGGGAAACATAACAAAAAATGCCATTTCCTTTGACTCACATAACAAAAAGTCCATTACATTTGGGTAACATAATAAAAAGGTCATTAACTTTGGTTAACATTACAAAAAGGCCTTTACCTTTGGGTAACATAATAAAACGGTTATTACCTTTGGTAAAATAAAAAAGGCCATTACCTTTGAGTAACATAACAAAAAAGGCCATCACCTTTGAGTAACATAACAAAAAAGGCCATTACATTCGGGTAACATAACAAAAAAGGCAATTACCTTTGGGTCGCTTTTTCTTTCCTCAAAAGCCAAGAGACGGCCCAAGTGTTCTATCAACCTGGAGATGTGCGTCTTTACGTAGCCTATTTCTGTTGATCATAATATAAACTATCAGAGCTTTAATAACCAGGGATTTGGAGCCGAGCTTGGAGCTTGAAGCTCTGGAGCTGGGTCTTTTCTCCCGGAGCTGGTATGGAACTGGAGCGGAGCCAGAGCTGATAAAACATCTTCTGCTCTGAGCTCCAAAAATTGTATTCAATTAATTTTAGAAAATTAAAAAAAAAAAAAAATGTGCAGTTTTAAATGGATTTGTTGTAATTTATTGAGATTGATGCACCCGTCTTCTACCAGCTATGTTGCCGTACTCTTCTTCCAGCTATGTTGACGTACTCTTCTACCAGCTATGTTGCCCCACTCATCTACAGCTCCACTGCCTGACTCTCTTTCTAGCTACGTTCCTCCACTCCCTTACAATAAAATCATTGTTCAGATCCAGCGGCAGTATCCTTAAAGAACCCACGGTCTTCAACACAGCCCTTACTGAGAGTCCCAGTGTGGATGGACACACAAAAAAGTTATACAGGGTGCGCTCTTATGGAGCGATAGCACCAACATTATGGAACAGTTTGCCCCCAATCCTTCAGGGACATTGACAATGATAAAAAAATCTTTGAAGAAACATTTAAAGACTTTTTTTGTTGAAATAGCTTTAAGAAAATCAGAGCGCTGTGAGCATGCTAGAGTAGCATAGATACAAGCGCTATATAAATGTTCAATTCAATTCAGTATGGGTATGTGCCCTTCTGCATGTGGTCAAGGGGGAACAAATCGACCCACACTTCGCAGCTCTTCTTTGTTGGCTTAAAGGATGTTGGTTTAGTCTGGTAATTTTGCTGGTTACCGGAAATTTGATCGAAAGAAATTTCGTCGACGGCAAATTGATCGACGGAAATTTGATCGAACGGAAGTTTGGTCGAAATTTTTTTTTTTTTTTTTTTTTTTTTTAGTTTTCTTTTTAATATTTT
>CAXITT010000482.1:307321-314821 GCA_964033795.1 Lymnaea stagnalis
TTAGAGGAGGCTGATGTTTTAGAGGAGGCTGATGTTTTAGAGGAGGCTGATGTTTTAGAGGAGGCTGATGTTTTAGAGGAGGCTGATGTTTTAGAGGAGGCTGATGTTTTAGAGGAGGCTGATGTTTTAGAGGAGGGTGATGTTTTAGAGGAGGCTGATGTTTTAGAGGAGGCTGATGTTTTAGAGGAGGCTGATGTTTTAGAGGAGGGTGATGTTTTAGAGGAGGGTGATGTTTTAGAGGAGGCTGATGTTTTAGAGGAGGATGATGTTTTAGAGGAGGCTGATGTTTTAGAGGAGGATGATGTTTTAGAGGAGGGTGATGTTTTAGAGGAGGCTGATGTTTTAGAGGAGGCTGATGTTTTAGAGGAGGATGATGTTTTAGAGGAGGCTGATGTTTTAGAGGAGGATGATGTTTTAGAGGAGGGTGATGTTTTAGAGGAGGATGATGTTTTAGAGGAGGCTGATGTTTTAGAGGAGGCTGATGTTTTAGAGGAGGGTGATGTTTTAGAGGAGGATGATGTTTTAGAGGAGGCTGATGTTTTAGAGAAGGATGATGTTTTAGAGGAGGGTGATGTTTTAGAGGAGGGTGATTTTTTAGAGGAGGGTGATGTTTTAGAGGAGGATGATGTTTAAGAGGAGGCTGATGTTTTAGAGGAGGGTGATGTTTTAGAGGAGTGTGATGTTTCAGAGGAGGGTGATGTTTTAGAGGAGGAGGATGTTTTAGAGGAGGGTGATGTTTTAGAGGAGGCTGATGTTTTAGAGGAGGCTGATGTTTTAGCGGAGGGTGATGTTTTAGAGGAGGGTGATGTCGTAGAGGAGGGTGATGTTTTAAAGGAGGGTGATGTTTTAGAGGAGGCTGATGTTTTAGAGGAGGCTGATGTTTTAGAGGAGGCTGATGTTTTAGAGGAGGCTGATGTTTTAGAGGAGGCTGATGTTTTAGAGGAGGCTGATGTTTTAGAGGAGGCTGATGTTTTAGAGGAGGCTGATGTTTTAGAGGAGGCTGATGTTTTAGAGGAGGCTGATGTTTTAGAGGAGGCTGATGTTTTAGAGGAGGCTGATGTTTTAGAGGAGGCTGATGTTTTAGAGGAGGCTGATGTTTTAGAGGAGGCTGATGTTTTAGAGGAGGCTGATGTTTTAGAGGAGGCTGATGTTTTAGAGGAGGCTGATGTTTTAGAGGAGGCTGATGTTTTAGAGGAGGCTGATGTTTTAGAGGAGGCTGATGTTTTAGAGGAGGCTGATGTTTTAGAGGAGGCTGATGTTTTAGAGGAGGCTGATGTTTTAGAGGAGGCTGATGTTTTAGAGGAGGCTGATGTTTTAGAGGAGGCTGATGTTTTAGAGGAGGCTGATGTTTTAGAGGAGGCTGATGTTTTAGAGGAGGCTGATGTTTTAGAGGAGGCTGATGTTTTAGAGGAGGCTGATGTTTTAGAGGAGGGTGATGTTTTAGAGGAGGATGATGTTTTAGAGGAGGCTGATGTTTTAGAGGAGGATGATGTTTTAGAGGAGGATGATGTTTTAGAGGAGGATGATGTTTTAGAGGAGGCTGATGTTTTAGAGGAGGATGATGTTTTAGAGGAGGCTGATGTTTTAGAGGAGGATGATGTTTTAGAGGAGGATGATGTTTTAGAGGAGGCTGATGTTTTAGAGGAGGGTGATGTTTTAGAGGAGGCTGATGTTTTAGAGGAGGCTGATGTTTTAGAGGAGGCTGATGTTTTAGAGGAGGGTGATGTTTTAGAGGAGGATGATGTTTTAGAGGAGGCTGATGTTTTAGAGGAGGATGATGTTTTAGAGGAGGCTGATGTTTTAGAGGAGGCTGATGTTTTAGAGGAGGATGATGTTTTAGAGGCGGCTGATGTTTTAGAGGAGGCTGATTTTTTAGAGGAGGCTGATGTTTTAGAGGAGGGTGAAGTTTTAGAGGAGGATGATGTTTTAGAGGAGGCTGATGTTTTAGAGGAGGCTGATGTTTTAGAGGAGGATGATGTTTTAGAGGAGGGTGATGTTTTAGAGGAGGGTGATGTTTTAGAGGAGGCTGATGTTTTAGAGGAGGCTGATGTTTTAGAGGAGGGTGATGTTTTAGAGGAGGCTGATGTTTTAGAGGAGGCGGATGTTTTAGAGGAGAATGATGTTTTAGAGGAGGCTGATGTTTTAGAGGAGGGTGATGTTTTAGAGGAGGGTGATGTTTTAGAGGAGGTTGATGTTTTAGAGGAGGCTGATGTTTTAGAGGAGGGTGATGTTTTAGAGGAGGATGATGTTTTAGAGGAGGGTGATGTTTTAGAGGAGGGTGATGTTTTAGAGGAGGCTGATGTTTTAGAGGAGGCTGATGTTTTCGAGGAGGATGATGTTTTAGAGGAGGGTGATGTTTTAGAGGAGGGTGATGTTTTAGAGGAGGCTGATGTTTTAGAGGAGGCTGATGTTTTAGAGCAGGCTGATGTCTTAGAGGAGGGTGATGTTTTAGAGGAGGCTGATGTTTTAGAGGAGGGTGATGTTTTAGAGGAGGGTGATGTTTTAGAGGAGGCTGATGTTTTAGAGGAGGCTGATGTTTTAGAGGAGGGTGATGTTTTAGAGGAGGCTGATGTTTTAGAGGAGGGTGATGTTTTAGAGGAGGGTGATGTTTTAGAGGAGGGTGATGTTTTAGAGGAGGCTGATGTTTTAGAGGAGCCTGATGTTTTAGAGGAGGGTGATGTTTTAGAGGAGGGTGATGTTTTAGAGGAGGCTGATGTTTTAGAGGAGGGTGATGTTTTAGAGGAGGGTGATGTTTTAGAGGAGGGTGATGTTTTAGAGGAGGGTGATGTTTTAGAGGAGGGTGATGTTTTAGAGGAGGGTGATGTTTTAGAGGAGGGTGATGTTTTAGAGGAGGGTGATGTTTTAGAGGAGGGTGATGTTTTAGAGGAGGGTGATGTTTTAGAGGAGGGTGATGTTTTAGAGGAGGCTGATGTTTTAGAGGAGGCTGATGTTTTAGAGGAGGCTGATGTTTTAGAGGAGGGTGATGTTTTAGAGGAGGGTGATGTTTTAGAGGAGGGTGATGTTTTAGAGGAGGCTGATGTTTGGGGAGTTTTGTGTTTGGGTAAGGATTGCATTTGGGAGGGTTCTGTTTGGGTTGGTCGATTAGGAGAGGGTAAGTGTTTGGGAAGTGTGGTGTTTGGGAAGGATGTGTTTGGGGTGGTTTGTGTTTGTGGAAGATGGTGTTTGGGAAGGATGGTGTTTGGGGAGATGGTGTTTGGGGGTTGTATTTGAGTAGTGTGATGTTTGGGGAGGTTAGTGTTTGGGAAGGTTCGTGTTTGGGGAGCTTTCTCTATGGGAATGGTGATGTTTGGGGAGGTTGGGTTTTGGGGAGGTTTGTGTTTGGGGAGGTGGTTGGTTAGGGAAGGTGGTTTTGGGGAACTTGATGTTGGGGTGAATGGTGTTTTTGGAGGATGGTGTTTGGGAAGGTTGGTGTTTTGGGAGAATGGTGTTTGGGGAAGATGGTAATGGGGAGGTTGGTGTTTGGGGAGGATGTTTTGGGAAGGATGTTGTTTTGGGAGGGTGATGTTTGGGGAGGTTGGTGTTTTGGCAGGTTTGTGTATGAGTGGTTGTTTTGGAGAGGTTTGTTATAGGTGGGGGTTGGTACTTTCTGAAATTTAGAACGATTAGCTATGAAGTCGAAAAACATTAAAAAAAGAAAAAAAATAGCAACCGAAAGTATCTTGATGATGGAAATACTGATATTTGTAAACATTGACAAAACATTGACACCATTATTTTTAACGCTCTAACGTTTTTATACACAACAGGTATCACAATTTACTCGCACCTCTAAAGGTTTAAAAATAACTATCATTGTTTGTTTCGTTGGTCTTCCGCTAGGGCATTGATAATTGCTGCAGCGTGTCATTTCCCGCACGCGTGACGCAAATTGCCAACCCGTGACTCGGATTGTGCTGCTCCTGTTTGAAAACTGGAGTCTTCAACACACTGGGGCAGAGAACTCATTCGGTTCATGGATATCCTATTAGGGACGAAATTGTTTTTTTTCGATGATAAAGTAAGTTAGGCTCACAACATACGTACTTATCCATTTCTCTCATGTAGGGTAAGGTCATGTCTCGGCCTTCTGGCAAGGTACACGCATCCTCGCTTACCTTGTTTATCCACTACTTTCAATGTAGGGTAAGGTCATGTCTCGGCTTCCTGACAGGGTACACACATCCTCACTTACCTTGTTTATCCGCTACTTTCATGTTGGGTAGGATCGTGTCTTGGCCTCCTGGCATAACACACACGTTCATTTCTTCATCGTGATTGTGGTACCGGCAGACAATCTCCCTCTCCTTGATGACCGACCTGGCGCATGCGGCATCCGAGCTGCCTGGCTTGGATATCATGGTATCGCCGAACACGACCTCTAGTTGCGGTGGAATGGGCAAAAGTATGTTTAGCGGTACATGCTTTTATTATAGATTTTTGTTGTTTTTTTTACATAAATTTCTAATCAGAATATTAAAGATAATTCCGAATATTCCAAAAAGTTACTCCTAATTTTCGACACGATTCTCTGCTATGCATTGGTTGTTGCCAACGACACTCGCCTAAAAAAGTTGTTAAAAAAACGATCTTGCTGATCCATCCTATTGTGCTACACCACGCCCAATTTTAACATTTTAAATTTAAAAAAAAAATGAATACTTTTAAATATTGAATTTGATATTACCTGAAAGTTTACCAGCAAATATTACCTGAAAGTATACCGGCCAATATTAGGTACTACACTAAAAATTTCAAAGTTGTTATATATTAATGAAACTTATATCATTAGAAAGGACTCAGTATTTCCTTTCCATTGATACCTATTTTATCTTTATATCTTAAGTAGAACAAAAGTTATCGCATTTTTAGTGTCAGAATTTTTCCTTATATAGCCTTAGTAAATATTTTCCAAAATTCTGTGACCGAAAAAAGACATCCTTGACACTCAAAATGTCATAACTTTTTATTCAGCAAAGTTAAAGCTTTGAAATTTGCAACGCATTTCAATTAAGTTTTTGGCTTTAATAATAAATCATTGTTATGCAAATAATACAATAAACAACATTTTTTTGACGAACAGAGGCAAAGTATATCGGCCAATATTAAATGAACGTTTACCTGCCAATATTACCTCAAAGTATATCGGCCAATACTAAATGAAAGTTTACCTGCCAATATTACCTCAAAGTATATCGGCCAATACTACCTGAAAGTACATCGGTCAATGTTACCTGTAAATATTCCGGCCAATGTTACAAAAAGCAACGACCGCCCGTGTTGTAACATTTTTGTCCTGGCTAATCCACGGTGCAGTGTTTGTGTCTTCTAATAAACCATTCAATCATGTCCACAAAGATGGAACCGATCAGTGAGTACGTAAAATGTTGTTTTTTCTTTAAAATTAAATTGCCGACTTAATATACCACACATCATTTCATTTTAGAGAATGTTTCTTAGCGTGTCACTATGAAGTAAACTATGGTGTTATCTTAAGAAAACGTTATTTCCTTTTTTTAAGATTTGTGGGGGTTTCCCGATCAAAAGACAGTCATGCGCATGTGAGTGCTGCGTACTGTTCAATGCATAGAAATAGCTGCATGGATCGTCTTCTTCTTATATATATTAAGAGACCACAATCAATGTATTGATCATTGTGGCTCCTATGTATGTAGAGGGATTTGCAATGTTTCTGTGCCTGGTATTTAGGAGGATATTTCTGCAAGGGCTACTCATCGAGGGTATCGGGAACTGTTGGTTTGGAAGGCCTTAAGCAATAGACGAAAATGTGTCAAGTGTTGTCGCCTCAACTGTTCCTATTGGAAGCTTGCTCCAGTCCCTGATTGTTTTTGGCATATAAATTGCTACAGTAACCTGACTAATTAAACTTCAGTGTTCATAAAAATCATTTCATTGTCAGACGTCTCAGTGTATATAAAAAAAGGTACTTATGTTTCTCTACGGTCCCACCATGAACGCAAACAAAGAACATTCCTGTTTTACTTCGAGATTTGCACACTGTATTTAAATGAGCATATTAAGTGAGGATAATTTGATGCCATTTGTTTCATGCGATCAAACTTAATTTTTGCGAAAAGATATCAAATATAGTTTTTCCTTGTGAAAAGTATTTATTATATAATCATGTGGGTCGATGCGCTCTAACTAAATGACCAATATATTTACAAATATCTGTTGCACTGCTTTACAACGATCAATGTTTTGAACGGACTATTTTATTTTTAAGAAGAATTATGAGTGTATTTTTAACTATTTAGCCTGACTCATATAACTTTATGAACAAAACCTTTATAGTCAAGTAATAATACATTTTTTTTAAAAACTGTTTTATTATTATAATTATTATTATAAGTGGTTTTATGTAGCGTGGTTCCCCACCCTAGGGCATGGCTCACCACGCTGTACATACAATTTAACAAACATAATCAAAAACTATAAAAATTAATTAACGTTCATTAACTAAAAAAAACAAAACAAATAAGATAAGATAAGATAAGATTAGATACGATTCCTTTACTGATCCAAACAAATGGATATGTTTTTTGATGACATTGTACATTTTCAGCACATAAATAGAACAATTTGAACACGAGACATCCACACTAAATTATTTCACTAGTGAAAAATTTATATTTAAAACTATTTACATGTCAAGCCATGGGCGACACCCCACTGAATCGTTTTTCGATCAGAGGTGGGAATCAGTCAGGATAGTAGTTTAAAAAGGTGTGTTTCGAGTGCAGTTTTGAAGGCTGTGATTATCGGTATATTGCGGATGTGTAATGGAAGAGAATTCCGTTGCTTGGGGGCACAGAAAGAGAACTATCGTACACCGTATGTTTTTTGTGCGAATTCTTGGGGACAGAAAGAATACGTGTGTCTGCGGAGAAGCGAAGCTGTCGAAAGGGTGAATAGACAGAGAGAAGTTCGGTTAGATATGAAGGGGAGGAATTCAAGAAAAAGTTGTTGCAGAGAACAGAGAGTTAGTAGTCAATCCGTGCTTGTACAGGGAGCCGATGATGTGAATGAAGTAGTGGTGTGACGTGATCACGTGGTTTTTTTTTTTTTGCCTTTAGAATTAGCCTAGAAGTTGAATTTTGAACCTTTAGTAATTTTTCTAAGAAGTGTTTTTGGTGAACCTGATAGAAGAGAGTAACAATAGTCAAGACGAGAGAGAACTAAAGCACAGACTAGGATTTGTGGTACCTAACTGTGAGGGATTGGCGGATGGAGCTGATCTGACGAAAAGCGGTGTATGCGGAGCGACATATGTGAGAGATATGTTTATCGATAGACATGTTGTTAGACAGAATATAACCGAGATTCCTGGCGGATAATGTAAACAGTATATAGGGGCTACTTGCGTGACATGAAGTGGGGGGAGTTGAGTTAGAGGTTGATTTGTGATCTATTTATTCTTGTCCCATCATTTGTCCTGTCTGCTGAAGAAGTCTATTAGCCGAAACGTTCTCTTTGCATCGT
>CAXITT010000482.1:319821-332321 GCA_964033795.1 Lymnaea stagnalis
AACGTGAGAAGCTCCGTCTCGTTGCTCATGACGTGTTGATAGACAGGTGGCGGCAAGAACAGGGAGCCGGAGTATGAATTGTCCAAGTTCGGGAAGGTCACCAACATGTACTCGCCCCTGGGCCAGACGTGCAGCATGTCGGGATCCATCAATGTCTGACAACATATGATATACAGATATCAATGGCTGACAACATATTAAATACAGATATCAATTGCCGACAACATATGAAATACAGATATCAATGGCTGACAACATATGAACTACAGATATGAATGACTGACAACATATTAAAATCAGATATCATTGGCTGACAATTTATTAAATAAAAAAATCAGTGGTTAAATTAGCAATTTATACAAATTACACTGTAACATAATAATTAGGGGATATCAATTAAATTAATTGATAATTTACTGATTTTGGTTTGTGTTTGGCCACTGAATAAAGCTGAAGAAATGGTCTTCACAACGTCATATTACAACAGATTACTGGCGTAATGAATGAGCCAATGTTGAAGTCGATAACACCATACTAGGGGTAGTGAGTAACAAATAACATGTCTACGTAACCGAACTTCTCACCTTAAACATGTTGTCTCTGTTTATGTTCAAAGTCTTTTATTCAACATTTTAAATACCAATTTACCCAGAACAACTTTAGAATGTTCACTGCCATCTTTGAGATTCTCTGGTACTAAATAGTTATTGGTTTTCATTATATATCGTAACAAAACAACAACAAAAAACACTTTGAGCCTAGTAGACCAGCCAAACGTACCCGATACGCCTCCGCCTACCTTGCCATCCTCCCCTGGTGGGAGCACCACCTCAATATACCAGTGGTCGTGATACTGCTGTTTGAACAGGTCGAGTTTCTTTTTGAGGAAGAGGTCATGTCTCACAGCCGAGTGAGCACCGTCGGCGCCGATAAGAAGGTCGGCCTTGTCGGTCACCGTCTTTCTGAAACAAGAGAGCTACCGGTTAGGTAGTCAAGTGAAGGCACCACGACTGCAATTCCAACAGTGGGGTGTGTAGGCATACTGAAGAGGCAATAGTACACAGAAGATTCGGTATAAAATGGGTCTTGGGTACACATTAGACAGATGTCTCGAATATGCACACATAGACCAAGTAATGAAAGATTGAGTCGTTTCTTAAAGAAATATAAGAAACTTAATGTTTCAGAGTACGTTTAAAAACGAACCTGGTTCAGCCCGAGTTTTAAGCCATTTCAATAACCCAATCGTTCTAAGATGAACATAATTAATGATATGTACTAAATTGTCCAGTTCCCGTATGTTCCATGGAACAACTGACATGAATGGAAGTCCAGAAGCTCTATGTTTGAAGCTCTTCGTGTCACATAGGAACGTAAAGCATGCACCACGAATGAGCTCTCATCGTGCTCACCCTTCTTTATCCTTCATGATGTAAACTTCATCATCGGAGCCATTTTCTGAATGCTTCACTTGGCGACCAACAAACGTGTGCTCGAAATGAATGGGGATGTTGTAGCACTCGACGGCCTCTGAGGGGGAACAAAATGGTTCATGTCGGTTGTTCAAATACAATTTAATGTAATGTGGAATAATGATGTACCGTAATATATTTACGGTGGGGCAGTATTCTTCTATTTTATTTATCGATGCTTCAGTTAAAAGCTGTATGTCTAAAGAAAGTTAGAAATAGGCACCTTCAGTTAAAGGTTTTATGTCTAAAGTAAGCTAGATCGATACATCCTCATTTACAAGTATTATGTTTTAAGTAAGCTAAATAAAAGCACCTTCAGTTAAAATGCATATGTCTAAAGTAAGATGGATAGAGGTATCGTCCGTTTAAAGACACGTATCTAAATCCAACTAGATAGAGGCACCTTACGCTAAAAATAATCTCATTTCTAAATCCAACTAGATAGAGGCACCTTCCGTTAAAAATAGTATCATTTCTAAATTCAACTAGATAGAGGCACCTTACGTTAAAAATAATCTCATTTCTAAATCCAACTAGATAGAGGCACCTTACGTTAAAAATAATCTCATTTCTAAATTCAACTAGATAGAGGCACCTTCCGTTAAAAAATAATCTCATTTCTAAATCCAACTAGACAGAGGCACCTTCCGTTAAAAATAATCTCATTTCTAAATCCAACTAGACAGAGGCACCTTACGTTAAAAATAATATCATTTCTAAATCCAACTAGATAGAGGCACCTTACGTTAAAAATAATCTCATTTCTAAATTCAACTAGATAGAGGCACCTTCCGTTAAAAGTCAGAAACAATCACTTACCCTTAATGAGCAATGAATTGAGCTGAGTTCTTTGTACAACGTAAATACCCTGAAAATATGGTGTTGGTGTTTGTTAAATGTCAATAAATATTTTGTTTCGTTTTAATCACCAATACCAAACAAGAGATTAAACTTTTTAAAGATGTGGAAAATAACAATATATTTTCTGACGTGTCACCAAAACAGTTCCGTCCAAACAATGGTGTGATTGATCAGGCCAGTAGCTGGTCCGTGTGACCGCAGTCAGGTTACAGTGTGACATTAAAGTGTGTCAAACACAGTCAGGTTACAGTAAGACATTAAAGTGGGTCAAACACAGTCAGGTTACAGTGAGACATTAAAGTGGGTCAAACACAGTCAGATTACAGTGAGAGATTAAAGTGTGTCAAACACAGTCAGATTACAGTGAGAGATTAAAGTGTGTCAAACACTGTCAGATTACAGTGAGAGATTAAAGTGTGTCAAACACTGTCTGGTCGTATCAAGAGATTTAAGTGTGACATAGTCAGCTAATATATCGTGATTTAAGTGTGTCAAACACAGTCATGTCATATCAAGACATTTGAGTGTGTTAAATACAGTCAGGTTATAGCATGACACTTAAATGTGTCAAGCACGGTCATTTTATAGCAAGACACAAGTGTGCCAAACACAGTCAGGTCATATCAAGATGTTTGAGTGGCGGTAATGATGTAATTAATTCCTAGAAAAACTTGCTTCAAATCTGTGTTATGGGGGGGTTAACAATAAAATCCCACCTCGCGCGGGGGGGGGGGGGGGGCCTGAGTTATGAATTTCTACAGGTTACAAAATTAATATGGGGAAAGACAACAAAACCAACAAAAAAAAAAAACACTTACAAATATTAGTATGATTGGTATATGGGTTTTTGTTGGTTTGTTGTTATTTGTTTGTTTGGAGAGAACAAAACAAGTCGAAACTAAGTGTTAGGCTTTTCCTGGGAATTGAAATCTCTTCCTGTAACGCACGTGTTTTAACTACATGGCCACACTGACCACTCCAGACACAACGAATCTTAAATATTCAAAACCAAAACACTAATTATCGAACTAAAATTATTATTATTTTTTTTTTTAATAATCACAGCGTTTGATAACTTAATTTAGTGAAAAATTTGAAATTGTTTGTTATTACTATTTTTGAATAGTCAAAATCAACAGTGTAAAACCCTTCATAGACGCTTCTAGTTTGATCAAGCCTCTTTATCGTGCTACATCAGTGGTTCTCAACCTTCCTAATGCCGCGACCCTTTAATAAAATTCCTCATGTTGTGGTGACCCCCCAACCATAAAATTATTTTCGTTGCTACTTCATAAACATGTGTTTTCCTATGGTCTTAGGCGACCCCTGTATAAGGGTCATTCGACCCCCCCCCTTGAAGGGTTCGCGACCCACAGGTTGATAACCACTGCATTACAGTGATTTTTGTTTGTATTTATTTTGAGCTCTCGTTATTAAAAAAAAAAATGTTTGCTTTGAAGTCATGCAAGAAATTGGCGTGATACATGCGATAAAAAAATTATAAAAATCTATAGGTTTTCTTTTATTTGAACAGTTTCTGTGTCCACCACGAAATAATTCAAGATATATGACAGTTTTAGTCGGTTTTTTTTAGCCTATCTTCTTAATATAAACTGACGGCATTAAAACGAATGGTTAGAAAAGTCAAATAAATAAAAACCAATCAATTGACATCATAAATATTCTCTAAGGAATCCCTAATGTCATTGGCGATTTCTTATGAACAGATGGTGTTACTCACACTCACACTCACTCACACTCGCACACAAACTCAAACATACACATACACACACTCGCACTCACACACACACTCACTAACACACACACACTCTCTCTCACACACTCACACTCACTCACACAACCCACTCACACTCACACAGATGCATACAAATTCACATATACACTCACACACTGACACTAATTCACTCACTCGCTCTCAAACATAAACACACGCACACTCACATTCACACACACTCATACACCCATACTCAACACTCGCTCACACACACTCACTCACGTGCTTACCCACTCACTCAATTTACACATGCTCACACTCACTCACACACAAATACTCACACGCACATTCTAACCAACACATACACAGTCTCTCTCACACACATACCCATAAACACTCACAAACACACACATACACAGACAGACAGAGACAGAGAGTATTAGAACATAATTAATCTACACTATTGAAGTTGATCATTGCCTCCAAGCTGATACTGACTAAGAAAATGATATCATCTTCTTACTCTATGGTCACACCTGCCATCTCCATTGTGATTGTACTTTAGTCTAATCTTGTCCTAACCTCTTAATTGATAAAAGCTAAATGATTTTCTTGAAAGGAATAATTACTTACATGAGTGGTCCTTGGAGTGGTTCTCGGGCAAAAATATAATTAGTAGTTGTAGTGAATTATTACCAACCTTATTAAAAACTAAATTGTATTCCTTATTTTTATTTATTTTATTTTTTTTTTTGGGGGGGTAGGGGGGAAGGGGTCGGGTGGGGTGGCGGGTGAAAGGAGCACTCCACCCGGGTGGCATTATTTTTTAAGGGCAGCATTTTTCGGCTCCTGCATAATCTTTTCGTGGGTTGGTGGTAGATAGGTATTGGTCCCGACCCCCGGCGGCATTATGCCTGGCTACGCCAGTGTACTTTGCTATCAACATTAACTTATCGCCAAAGCAATAAAGGCAAACTCCAGTGATACCTCTTGTGACAAAGCCTTTAATCTCATTAAGAATGACTGACCCGTGAAGACACAAGTTCCCTAGAAACTCTTGCTGACTTATTATCATATTTACAGATTGGGGCATCCCTTTTTCATTCACCAGACGGTTATGCGTCAAATTAATTAGTATTAAAACTGGGGTATCGCTTCTCATTTCAATCAACAATCGGATAGTATCGAAATAATTAAAATAAAATTATGAAAAGTTTTAGATAATATTAAATTCTGTAACATATGGTACACTTGTACATTTAATTGAGCAATATTATGTCCATAGAAGTTGCTAAAATAACTATTCTGAGAATTCTTGTATTTAGATGGGCAGGTGGCGCTAAGTGCGAGTTTTTAGGTCACAAGAGGGCGATGACCTCAATAGGTTTAATAACTACTGCTTCACATTCGTTGCTTACTATCAAGAGGCTTTTATTTAAGCTTTTAAAAACATATGCACTGTTTGGCTTTTAGAATGTGAGAGATGACGTATGTCTGTAATGTGAGAGATGACGTATGCCTGTTATGTGAGAGATGACGCATGTCTGTTATGTGAGAGATGACGTATGTGTGCAATGTGAGAGGTAACGTGTGTCCGTAATAGGAGAGAAAAAATGTAAAATCAGACATGCCTTATTGACCACTACATCATTGGTGTCAGTATATTCAATGGGATCACAGCATCGCAGCAGCACCAAACAGGTCAAAGAGTTTCACTTTTCCTGTAAACAGCCTGTCATATTTTCAAATGTCTCAAACCTTCAGGCTGATCACGCCCCTAACTGGTTCTTAACTCTTAAACGTAACTGAAATTTAATACTACTCACCTCCCCTTTGTCGCTGTAGAGGCTCCGGGTTGTGTTCCCCTGGATGTTGTGGATGAGCCTGACTTTCAGGAGAACTCCCTGCTGAAGCACCCGAGCCTCCAAGCCAACCTCTCTTAGTGCCGTTTGACCTCTTGGGCTCAAGGTCAAGGTAAGACTACGATCGGCTCCTTTGCCCCATGTCCGCGGGTCTGAGACACATGATCAATTAAAAAGTTAGCGTTAGGCAAGATTGATGAAGACATTATTGTAATAAATTAATTAAATATATGTTGTTTTTTTATCTAAATTAATAATTCATTATATTATCGTCCAAGTAATGAAACCCGAAAAAAAATGTGGAGGGATGGGATCACATTTAGCAGACAATGACGAAATATGAAGACTTAAATATGAATTGGGGTGACAACAATGATGGAATATGAAAACTAAAATAGTGACAGATGGGTGCCAAAAAATGTGGGTGGAGGGGGATTTTAGGCTAACTGCATTTTTTTTTCCTGGTGGATCAGCGACAAAAATCTTCCGCGTAGCCAGCATTACCTAAATCTTTTAAAGTGCTGAAAAATTGACTATTATTAAAAAATTGTTGTTGTTGTTTTTTAAATAAAATAATTGATGAACTTAATGGCATCGTTGCGATATATGGCTCTGGTACCCTGATGACGATACTATTTTTCGTTCCTTCTAACTTAAATATTTTAACCTCTCTAACACTCCACCATTGAATTATAGCTTCCTTCATCTCTTAATTTAACTTCTATAAAACTGAAAACATGGAGGCTACTTTACACGTATTAATTAAGGGGATATTTATGAATCGACAGCGACTCTACTTTAAGCCTTCAGTCGGCTCGCAACGCATGGAACAGTAAGCGACTGTTGTTAACCTTTGAACTTCTCATAAACCGTAACACGGTGACCATTCCGAGCCAGGTAGATAGCCTCTAGACAGCCCACCTGTGGATAAAGTGAAACATTAAATGGGTTTTATTCGCACTCATAAATGCATCTATTTTTAACACCAATTAATAAACAACTTTGCAGTTTTTAAACATAACGAGATTTGTTTCTATAAAAAAAAAAATTTAAAAAAACCTCACCAATCCTGCACCAACGATGACAACATTCAACTGGTCCTGCCTTCCTTGAGCTAAGTCCATGATGAGAGCAGATTTGAATCACTGATGAGTTAACGGACTCGTTCAGAACTATACAAGACGACGACGGAAGCAGGGTCAGGGTATCCAATAAAACAACAACACTGTTAGTCACCAAGTTTTTTTTATAAGTTAAAGTTAGGGAAGAACGTGTCTGGTCATAATATAACGCTACTTGACATCGAAAAGCAGTGTTTCTCAAACTGGAGCAAGGGGTTATAAATGTAAAGTTCAGTAAATTTTTAAAGATATTTTTTTACTTTATTTAAGTGAATTTAAAAAAAAAAAATCTCTGTCTTTGCGGGTCCGGTTTTTTTACTGCAAGGCAAGCCTGCACAACTCAAAATTGAAGGTGGGACGTAATACTTTATGAAAAGCTTGTGAGGCCTGAAAGATCATATGACAGGGTGGGAGCTATTAAGAAAACAATAATTTAAAAACATATTCCGTGGGCTGTATGTTGTGCCGTAAGGTATGATAAAACCATTAGGCTGTTTAGAATCTAGGCGACCCAGATTTCAAGGCCCCTCTAAAACGAACTTCAAGCCATTGGGTTATGCTGAGATTAGAGGGCGGTCACCTGTAAAATGTTGTTTACAACTACCAAATAAACTTTTCCAGGCCAGAATTTTTTTTTTTTCTTTGAGAATTGGTTAACTTGAATTTTTAGAGCGGTATAGAGGGTGGGCCAATAAAAGTGAGAACATCTCGTAAAATGTGATTTAATCACATCAAATTTAGTTTAACAATACCCATACTAGCTTAAAGTCGTTGAGAAGCCAGGGGGGGGGGGGGCCACATTGAACATGATTTCTGATTAGCTAAATATTTTGCACCAAAAAAAAATTCCATGAAGAATTATAATTAATTACATTATATTTTGAAATAACTCATATGCTACGACATGTTCTCACTTTTATTGGCCCACCATGTATGTACAGGTATAAAGTATAAACATAATTTAAAATTAGTTTTACTGCTAGAAGCAGCAGAGTATGCAAGTTATTAAAGGTGTTCGAAGACTCTTATATGAATATAGTAAAAATTGTGTAAGAAATGCAGCTCGTGTCATACTATTATAATTAAGAATGCGCTAAATCTCAGAACTATCCAAATTTCCCGAGACGTGTGCCAAAAGCTGAAAACTAGAATATTTACCCGTTACTCCTTGCTACTTGGGTATGATGAAATGGAGGTTGCGCTATAATTTAAAGTTTATTGTATGGGAGATAAATCCATGCGAAGTGAATAAATGGTAGAAAAAATATGTTTAGGCTTTAAATAATATAGAACAGTTTTTAAAAAAAAAACGTTTCGGCTAAATGCCTTCTTCAGCATACAATATACAAAAAAGAAAAAAAAATTATTTGAAATGGAAAAAGTGAAGTGTTCACATATCACAATGTGCAGTGTGCTGTATGAGGCTGAGAAAAGAGCTGGAAAGAACACAAAATACTTGGAAGAGATCGTAAAGTAGCTTGCTTAGACAGAGGCCCCCTAGTTTCACAAGGAAATCCTAAGGACAAACGATGATCATGATTATGATGATGGCATTTTTCTCAGCTGTAAATTTGTCTAGATCTGCTTATCGGCACTAATTATATGGCTTAAAAGAAGCTGGCACAACATAATAGTTAAAGTAAGTCTGACTTTACAAAAGGGAGCTTATAGTGTAGAGTTTACTCGATAAAGTATTTAGTTTTATTTATCTTGGATCTGAACTTGCTGATGCATTGAACGTAGTTGTTGGGCTCGCCCGTATTGAGGCTCTCTTCAATGGGCATGTGCTGTGTGCAGTGAGCAGTGTGCAGTGTGCTGTGTGCAGTATGCTGTGTGCAGTGTGCAGTGTGCTGTGTGTAGTGTGCTGTGTCATGTGTGCAGTGTGCTGTGTGCAGTGTGCTGTGCGCAGTATGCTGTGTGCAGTGTGCTGTGTGCAGTGCTTAGTGTGCTGTGTACAGTGTTCTGTGTGCAGTGTGCAGTGTCTTGCCACATCCTCGTACATGTAAACTGTTTGTTACCTGACAGAAAGGAAAATATAGAAGATTTTCTTTACATACCAACACAAGAAGTGTTAAAAATCGTATTCTTCTTTTTCATTTAGCCACTCTTACCTTAAAAAAAATCTAAACATGCATCCAAGCCTATGTGTATATAAATAGTGTATTCGTCGTTTTAGCGTTCGATGGTTCAACAAAACAACAAAGGCGAACAAACCAATACATTCTCATAATTGAAGCCAAAATAAAAAAAAACTATCTAGTTGCCCGTTTGTTACTCACCCATTATTCTTTAAGATACGCCTATGACAGCGACGCGTGGATTTTATTATTATTATTATTATTTTAATTTGACATTGCTACAGCCCCTATCGTTTGTACTGCAACTATGTCAGCCATATACGGGACATCTTGTGAATGGCCCTATTATTTGTCATACAACTATGTCAGCCATATACGGGAATCTTGTGATTGGCCCTATTATTTGTTCTACATAATATACCCTTTATTTGATGTAACATCTGGAGAGAACGGGTTAACAGGTGAACCCAAAAGCCCTGACCCGAACTATGGAAGTATATACCAAAAAAATCTTCTTTTAAATGTCCAAGATAGGTATTATTATTAGTATTATTATTATTATTATTATATATAGATTTCAAACATTAAGAATAACTTGCAGTTTGTGATAACAATATTATTATTGTATTATGCAGACGTCCAATATGAAGAATTACATGAAGTTTGTGTCTTAGGTAAATAAGCCGAGCGAAAAAAAAACAACTTCTTTTAAAAACAAAACAAAAAAATTTAATACTGTTATCTTAAAGTCCTGCGACACTACCATAAATATGCAGTGACACACCGGTGGGCCACAACACACAGGTTAAAAAAAATCGCTGCACTATCAAAAACTAAACCAAGGTGCGTCACAAACACGCTCCACTGTATTTAACGCACGCTATTTGTGCCTCAGCTATAAACAAAAACAATAGAACATATTTTTAAAATAGATTTGGGGGGGGGGGGGGTTGGGGGGTATAGGATTTTGTCTGCACTTTCGACCTTGCCCTCAATTCCCGTCAATCGATCTATGGTCAATATAGCAAGATCGAACGTCCCATAAATCTTAAGATAAGCCAAAGAAGTGATCGGTAAATTCAAACTCCTTTTTGGGTTTTTAATTTTTTTTTTTATGTTTCGTTTTACGAGAAAATTAACATACATACAATCCGGGGATTTTACAAATGAGAGCAGATTTTACGTTGAAAAATACTTACTTCGAACACGCTGATTTCTTGGAATTGACGTGCACAATTCTATGACGTAATATTTTATTTTACTACCGGGCCACGGAAGTGAATGGTCTTTTTTTTTATTTGTTAGTGACGCACTCACCTGCCGGTGTGGGAGTTCATCGTCTGACTTCAAATACCGATGAAAGAGACTAATCAAGAAAGCTACTAATAGCACGCTAACTAAACATCCTTCACGTGAAGAACTGCTTGATGAAAAGTTCTGCTGTAAAACTAAAAGAGTTTCGGATGAAACTACTTCATTTACAATCAACTAAGATCAGCTCGATCAGGATGAATTCGTTCTCTTAAAGTCAGGACCGAAAGATATGAAAATTATTTTGTTCCTAAGTTTGCGCGAATTTACTAAGCGTGCTCCACCAGCGGTGTCAAAATTAAAATGATCACTAATAAAGTCCTTTCCGTCACTAAAGAGTTCGTTTATGGCGTATTTCTAGGATAGAGAAATACCGTACTCTAGATGTCTTGTGCTTCCATTGTTATAATGATTGTAAAATGGTGTCTTGGTTAAGCTATGTATTTACGTATGTGCTGAAAATAAATATGTACATTTGTATGTATTAAAAAAAGACTTTTTCCATTTATTTGGATCAAGGAAGAATCGTATCGTGTCTTGTAAGGTCTAAACGGTGTTGTTACAACTCGGCGATGTATAAGTTGTAACTAGGCGTCACGTGTGTTTTAACTAGGCGTTGTATAAAACGTGTAACGAGGCTTCACATGTGTTGTAACTAGGCGTTGTATGGGTTGTAGCTAGGCGGGAAATGACTGATAACCAAAAAGGTCACACGAGAAAATGACCCATCTATAATCTGGCCCATCTTAAGTATTAAATATTCGCTCCATGGCTTTTGTGATTGGCATTCATAAGTTCAAAGGTCAGGCATGTCTTCCACAACTCCCAAATGCACTCCAGCCGTCTCGGCTTTAACGCGTGGTACACACGAAGATACATCTCCAACCGACCTTCTTATTTCAGTTTATTTCTAGGAAAGTCCACAACAGTCTAAAACATGTTTAATGACGTATCATTAATTGTTTATGTTAAATTCCTTGTGACACCATGTTATATTAATAGATCTGTGTTGAATCAATTGTGACACTAGTTCCCATTGCCGACTTCAGGGAAAAGCTCAGGGTGGTCACAAGTTATTAGAGAGCAGTTAGATTTAGATTCCATGACTCACAACGATTTTAACTATATATAGAACACCAAACTTCGGAGATTCCCATTGCAGGATTCCAACTAAAACGGCTATCTGAGTTTGTGGTTTAAACAAAACAGCGTGTGAAAGCACATCCGATCGTTGGCTGTAGTCCTGACATCGGTTAATACAAATTTAGTCGTTGTGAAAATATGGAATCTTTGACGTTGCTTAGTATTGATATTACAGTGGAATCTCAGTTAGCCAATTACCCCCGTTTAACGAACAAGTTGTTATCTGAACGCTTTTAGTCTTGGTTAACGAGGATACACATTACCGCCACCTCAGTTGTGCTTTTGGTGCGCTTGCATTAAGCACCATTTGTCCCAGTTCAAAAACAAAACATTTTTTTCTGATGTCGGAACAAAATGTTTCTCACTTAAATTTAGTTTCAAACCATCCAATATTTACACCTTCAACGCCCGATCTAAACGTATTAAAGAGCGACATGACAATATCTAACTAAAGTGCGCTGTATCATAACTCAATAACTCATTTATTTTGCAGGGAACTGGACTGTATTGGTTCCAGAGAAAACAGGTCAATGTCAACCCTTGTGTCCCTCACTTGCAATACGTAACACACCTACACAGTGCCGCCTGGCGGTTGCTAGGGGTTGATAATATTGATTATTGATCTGAAAGTCATTATAACTTTCTCATGGAGTCACACTGATAACCGTTTAGTGATAGATCACCTCACTGTAACAAACCTTTAAAAAAGAAATTAATGTCTGGGTCACCTTGACCTTAACAATTGCCTCAACGTTTTCCCAGGGATACACTGGTAGTTGGAAAACATGCTCTATTGCAGCGGTTCTCAACCTGTGGGTCGCGACCCCCTTTGGGGGATCGAACGACCGTTTCCCCAGGGGTCACCTAAGACCATCTGAAAACACATACACTCTACGGTTATGAAGTAGCAACGAAAA
>CAXITT010000482.1:337321-342847 GCA_964033795.1 Lymnaea stagnalis
GGTACGGATTAATTTTGGGTCAAAACGAGAAAATATCCCTCCGGCAAAGGCTTCACTCACTCCATAAAGTGATGTAGAAAACACAAATTGATTTAATTGGAGGCTTCCGTATTTGTGGAGCATTAGGTATAGGTGGGTATCACCCTTACCACCACACGCAGACAGGCTAACATACAAGCTGACGAACAGAGCCCCTTTGCAAAGAAGTGTTGCCAGCCAAAAACAATATCCCGCAGGGTTGAAGTCAACGGAATGAATTAATGCGATTTATAAAAAAATAATAATGTCCCTGTTACTGAAAAAATATAGAAAGAAATATTGGCGTGTAATGTTGGTGTACAAATATCGTGTATAATAGTGTAAAATGGTGCACATTTCTGTGAAGAATGCAAGAAAAAGTTCCAGAACATCTTAACACGTGTAGCAATAATGCAAATAAATGAAAGCCATGTCACAACCATTCACTGGATTGTGTTGTAAGTATCAGCAGTTCTTAAACGGTACTGTCCGGGTACCCTTTAATAATCCCCATTATTTTACATAAAAATATATATATTTAAACATTAATTCTTCAACATCCATGATTATATTAAAACAATACTGAATTATTTTGTTTTTATAGAATTATAAAAATAAATGCGTAGATACTAAGACTACTTCCAATAAATAATAAGCATTGAGATTTTGTAATGAATACTGATATGTTTCTTTTGTGGTCCTCACCCAAAAAAATAATAATAATAATATTTTTTTTTTTTAAATAAATATTTTTTTTTTTTAAATAATTTTTTTTTTTTTAAAAGTGGGAATTCCCCATTTGGGTAAAAGCAGACCAGGATTTTTAAAAAAAAAACACGTTCCAATTTTTTTTTTTATTTTTATTAGTTATTAAATGAGGGAAGTTAGTTGTTTTCAACCCAATAATATTGAACATTTCCCATTTTGAAATACTTCCTGTTCGGAAACGCATGGACAAACTTCATAAGTTAAATTTTATACAATTGCAAACAAATATTTACATTTACAATTGAAAGTCTGTCATTTTTAAAAGATCGTGTTCGCTTCCGTTTGAAAATCCTACAATGAAACCAATTGTCTTTCTGTTTCATTGTATTCATTGACCACACTGTACATTCGAAATACACCATTTTAATGAGCACCCAGCTACAGAGACATTGAAAACGATACAAGAAAGGTCTGATCGAATGACGCATATTTTTAAAACATCGACTTAAAAAAACACATCTATAAAAGTGAAAGACCGACTTATCATGTCGCATTGTTAGAAACTGCCAGTCGGCTAGAGTCGTAACTTTGACATTCAGCGCAGTGTTGTTGCGTAGTTCAGCATTACGAGATGGCCAGAAGGGTTTAAGGCCAAACACACCACTTCAGAAATATGGCAAGCAGAGTGACCAAGAAGGCCAAACCGACGGATATCAGAGTCCAGGTGATGACCCTCTTCTGCCTCTCCACCTCCAGGCGACACTCACTGTAGGGCTTGTTGGTGAAGGCAACCTGGAGAACCGAGAGTTCGTGGTTATTTACAGACAGAATCACAGGCAAACTTGATCAGCTCGTCATACTTTTCTTGGGACATTTAATAAGAAACTAGTTAGTTGCATAAGTAAAGTGATTTCAACGTCTTAAAATTATTAACATCATCTACCAGGCAACTCCATGCCTCCCCGTACCCCCACCCCCTACTCCCCCCCCTTCCCCCGTGTCTACAGTGCTCTAAAACTAGTATATGTTAGTTCATCTGTGTTCTGAATTTTATATTAGTTTGTCTGTTTTATATGTTTGGTCGTTTGTTATATATGTTAGTTCGTACGTCGAAATTGATCATGGCCATTTTAATCAACGGCTTGGTATTGGGGCTGCTTCTGTCTGTGGGTGCGCTGATGGCTAATATGACCAGTGCTGGCACGAAATTTTCTTGTGCAGTAGGTGAAAGGGATTGATAGGACGACTCAACCCAGGCGTTCCTGGCTTGTGTGCTCGGCAGCTGCTTGGTCTGTTGGCTTCATGTCGTATGGAGCCTTTATGTAAGGATGAGCGCCCTTTAGCAGTGGGATATTTCATCCAACGTGACCGTGTTTATACTGAACGCGTTCAGCGAGGCTGACTATAAACAATTATATCTATATTTTTTTTGTGGCTACTTTTGTGGCTTAAGATAAAGGACAGACTATTTGAGGACTCACCATGGTGTATTGCGGCACCCACTTGTCTGGGAAGACTCTAAACAGCATGTTGTCCAGAAACTTCCTCACGTAGAAACTGAATCCAGCAATGTCCGACCTCAGCTGATTCAGGGGAGGGTGGGGGGTGTCGAAGGGTAGAGAAAAACGTGATACAAAATTTATTTTTTAAAATGGTTGAACTGAATTTCACTAGCAGACTTAACATTAATAAGTATGTGTTCTATACCAGGCTTATAATTATGTAACATCTATGTCTCGTTTTCAACATATACACACGCACACATACAAACACAGAGAGAGAGAGACATACACGCGCAAACGCATACACCTCCTTTGTTGCGCTTTAGTACTTCCATGTCACTACGCTCATATTTATTTGTAAATAGTGTTGGGCCTACGATAGTAAAATATAAAACCAAAAATTAACTAGTTTTTTGTTTCACTTTAAGTGGGATTGACTCTGACTGTCAAGTTTTCCGCAGAACGGCAGCATTTTAAAACATTACAAAAACTTAATCATTTTTTGTTGTTGTAAATTTTAAAAAAAAAATTTCCAAGCCTAATCATTTTTACTGGAATAAAATAAGCGCTACTTTGTTATCTGAGCTCACAACTGATGACTTAAAAGGTATATAGCAATAAAATATATATTAAAAATTATTTAGCAATAACATCTGTCGTTAAAAGGTATTTAGCACTAACATCTATATTTAAAAGGTATTTTGCTATAAAACATATATATTTAAAAGTTAATTAGCACTAACATCCATATATTCAAATGGTATTTAGCAATAAAATCTATATTTAAAAGGTATTTAGCACTGACATCCATATTATCAAGCAATAACATTTGTATTTACCTCAACGTAGTGCTCAAACGCCATCTCACTAATCGCCTTGCCCTCCTCACATCTCTGGTTAGAAAACTCATCCAGCACTAGGCCCAAGGTTTCTGAAATGGAACGCTCTGGTTAAGTGTGATCAATACGGGAAGCTAGATTATAAGGAACATGCTGGTACATGTATTGTGCACTTACATACGACTTATACGATTCTTACACACATGTCCCTTCTTGAGCTGTGAATTGGCTAAAAATGAGCTTGATTTGACCTTTCGGCTTTGGTTAGAGCCGAACATGGCCTGCTTCTATTCGAAGAGTCTCAACCTAGTCATATGTTGATTCTTCATACCTTGAATACCACACCTTCGACCGATATGTTTATTTAAATGCAACTGCTAACAGTACAGACACATAACATTAAACAAAGCATAAAACGTTAAACAACGCATGTAACATTGAACAACGCATATAAAATTAAACATCTCATATAAAATTAAACAACGCATATAACAAATAAAACACATATAATGATGAACAACTCATATAACATGAAACAACTCAAAAATCAAAATCAAGGCTCAGGGCAAATATTCAAAGAAATTTCAGATTAGACGTGGCGTAAGATAAGGAGACTCACCGTCTCGTAAGCTATTTAATCCAACATTATGGAGAACTATCAGAAGCATAACACACAGGTCATACAGCCTAGCCACACACCCATGCGTAGATAACCGACACACTCATACACAGATGAAAGTCGGGATTTTACCTATGGAATATCCGTGTTTCTGAAAAATTTTGTCCAGTATCCAACAATCTTCAAAACCCTGAAAAAGACAAAACAAGAATCATGTCATTTTTTGGTCAAGTGTTGTTGTTTTTTGTTTGGTTGTTTTTTTTCCGTCTAAAATAGATCTCCTATCATTTTTAGACAAAGGAACAGTGTACCGCCACCTAAAAGTGTATTTTTTTTTTTTAACTTATAAATCTATAGAGCAGTGGTTCTCAACCTTCCTAATGACGCGACACTTTTCTCATAGTGTGGTGACCCCCCCCCCCCCCAACCCTATCATTTTCATTTCTTCTTTATTAATATGTGGTTTTCCGATGGTCTTAGGCGACCCCTTTGTAAGGATCTTTCGACACCCCCCCCCCAAGGGTCGCGACCCACAGTTTGAGAACCGCTGTGCTATAGAGTAATGTAAACCCGGATAACAATTTATTAACAATTCCAACCATAACCTTAGAACCACCGTATTATTTTATGTATACCGGTCAATACTTAATAACATTTTCCAATTGTCCATATGACATTATCAGTGTCAACTAAACGGTCTAGTTGTTCTGGTTAGAAATGGGGTCAGCTGATGCCAGTGCTACGCATAGGGGTCCCCCTTTGGTGTTTATGGATAACGGTCCGCCATTGGTTACCGTATATAGACTAAAATTACATCCGGCTAAGTAGTCGCGGGACTCTGTCCTATTTTGCGTGTTCACGTGCGCTTGTGATGCTATTTATAGAAAAATCACGTCACTGGGGGAAAACTTACAAGAGCCCACGTTACGCCACTTAATAAAAAATTAAAAAAAAAAAAAGAAAATTAAAAATCCCATTTTTACTAAGTCAAACTCAGGTTTCGTTTAGTGAAAAGAAATGTTAGCGGGGATAAAAATAGAAATGGAAGTTACCATAATGTTAAAAATAGAAGTCAGGTTGCAAATAACATTTTTTTTTAAAAATCTTATATTAACCTGAATAGGGAATACCCAGCGGCGTAGCGAGGGTGTTTGGCGCCCGGGGACAAGATTCGCGCCCGGGGACAAGATCCATTTTAAAGCGCCCCTTTTTCTTTTTTTCAACTCTCAAACCCATTATTTTCATCAATAAAATAACATCAAACCACATTTTGGCGCCCCTAATTACCTGGCGCCCGGGGTATCTGTCCCCCCCCCTGCATTCCCTTCGCTACGCCTCTGGGAACACCCATAAAAATAAATTGCGGACGTGTGATCAATGTGATTTTTCAACGACTCATTGGACTCACAGAGTTCATTCCCTGGCCCAAGAAGGGCACCATGGCATGGGCAGCGTCTCCCAGAAGTAATATGCTCCTCCCTGAGTGGTAAGGTCTGACCTGGATACAAGAAAACAATAATAGGTCATTCTAATTGAGACGACTGATCATTCGTTTTAAATTGATAATAACTCTAATTTACACTGCCAGACATGCATCTACTGTGGTTTTTATATTTTAACTAGTTTTATAACCTTAAAAACATTGCAGGTTTGTAATAATAAAGCTCTTCAGTTAATTGTTTTCGCCCCTTTCTAATAGGTCAGAGTGTGTAATGCCTGCAAGGCTGCCCTTTAGGTTCAATTTACGAAATAATAAAATATAACCAAGTAGTCTATATATTTTACAAATTCTGAAGATAGTTTTACTAAACAGTAACCCTCAAGCCCCCCCCCCCCCCCC
>CAXITT010000482.1:343168-364169 GCA_964033795.1 Lymnaea stagnalis
CTCTCATCTCTGCCATTCTCTCCAAGCCTTCTCATCTCTGCCATTCTCTCCAAGCCTTCTCATCTCTGCCATTCTCTCCAAGCCTTCTCATCTCTGCCATTCACTCGAAGCTCTCTCATCTCTACCATTCTCTCCAAGCCTTCTCATCTCTGCCATTCTCTCCAAGCCTTCTCATCTCTGCCATTCTCTCCAAGCCTTCTCATCTCTGCCATTCTCTCCAAGCCTTCTCATCTCTGCCATTCACTCGAAGCTCTCTCATCTCTACCATTCTCTCCAAGCCTTCTCATCTCTGCCATTCTCTCCAAGCCTTCTCATCTCTGAAATTCTCTCCAAGTCTTCTCATCTCTGACATTCTCTCCAAGCCCTCTCGTTTACAGAAGACTGATGCGAACAGCCGTTGATTTAATAAAACACATTGCTTGTTTTAAAATGCTTTATAAATTTAAAACCTTTTCTCCCATGGCAACATTTTGATGTCATTGGTTAATAAATGGGTGTGGTAGTCAATTAAATTTTATTTTCAAGCTCTGGTGAACAGTATGTCTGCCTTGTGCCCCTGGGATTTTAAGTCTGCTCTTGTATCGTTCGGATATGACGTCACTGTGTTTAATGACATACTACAGCATTGCCACAAGACGCACTGTGGTCATTTACATAGGACTGCACTGAGCTCATTGCCCTAGGATGGCACTGTAACTATTTCAATTGTATGGCACTGTGGTCACTGTCAGAAGACGGTCCTGTGCTCATTGCCTTAGGGTGGCAATGCTTTTATTGCAACAGTACAGCAGTGTGGTCATTGCAGTAGAACTACACTGGGGTCACTGTCACAAGACGGCACTGTGGTCATTGTCACAAGACGGCACGTGGTTCACTGTCACAAGACGGCACTGGGGTCACTGTCACAGACGGCACGGGGGTCACTGTCACAAGACATCATGGGGGTCACTGTCACAAGACGGCACTGTGGTCACTGTCACAAGACGGCATTGGGGTCACTGTCACAAGACGGCACTGGGGTCACTGTCACAAGACGGCACTGGGGTCACTGTCACAAGACGACACTTGGATCACTTTCACAAGACGGCACTGGTAACTAATCTCTAAACAGCGTCTGACAATAATAAACGTACCTCGTTTGAAATTAACCTCCCAGGGCGTTTCACGGTGTGGCCATCTTCCCCGAAGAAATGTTTCCTGAGGTAGTCCCTGTCAAACAAGCGCATTTTGTAAAGAATTCTTTGAACATTTTAGTTACTTCAAATACTGCACGCTATCAACATTTTTATCCCGCAATTTAAATTTTAAAAAAGGAAAGATGCGCAAAATTTAAATTTTAAATTTGAATATAATTTTTAATAAACATGCTTAATTTTAGTTGTAACGTATTTTTTAAATAGAAAACCTTCTGTTGTAGATTTATAAGAATAGTTTCAAAAATTTGTAGCTCTGAGTATAGAATGTCGTGTTGACTCTCCTAAACTGTATTTGTTTTGTTTCGTTATTTTTGGGGCTGACACCAAGTTTTAGTAAATTTTTAGCCTATTGAGGTGAGTCTACTTGTGGAAGGTGGGGAGGGTGTGGAAGGTGGAGATATTAGGGAAGGTGTGGAGGGTGGAGATATTAGGGAAGGTGTGGAGGGTGGAGATATTAGGGAAGGTGTGGAGGGTGTGGAGGGTTGAGAGGGTGGGAAAGGTTGAGATATTAGGTAAGGTGGGGAGGGTGTGGAGGGTGGAAAGGGTGGGAAAGGTGGAGTTATTAGGGAAGGTGGGGAGGGTGTGGAAGGTGGAGATGGTATGGAATGGGGGGTGGACTCCATATACAAATTAAATAAATCCATCATTGTTCACAAATACTTCATATACTTACTCCCCCACAAGTCTGACCAGGTCAGGGAATTCAGCATTGAAAAACCGAACGAGAACTTCCTTGCTTCCGAGGATCTCATCGAACTTCTCGGCGGGCATGAAGAGTGTCCCAGAAAACGTGCCATTCTGGTTCGGGAATGTGATCAACATGAATTGTTCACGGGGCCAGATGTGCAGCATGTCAGGCTCCATTTGATGCTATCGTTTAGGGTGGGTGAGGGGGGGGGGAGAAAAATTGAATAACACATTTAAAGGATTGCTATGTTTTGATATTCCACTCCAGTGAAACAAGGTAATACAGGTGAACAGACAATGCGACCGCAAGGGCCTGACTACGACTACGGTAACATGGCACTGTAAAATGAGTTTCTACTTAAATAAAGTATTTTATGCATCCTTTAAAGAGCATCCTAGAATATTTTAAAAAGTAAGGAACATATCATTTTGATGGCATAATGAAAGCTATAAGGAGCAAGTGGTCATTTTAGAGAACCTGACAGAGCTAGACCCCGTGAATCTCAGTACGGTGCAATAATTTTTTTTTTAAATTTAAACAATAAATGTTTCGTGAGTTCAAAAATGGTTTTTACATTTAATTGTGGGTGCATGGCGTGTGTGCCCCAACTTTGATCCAACACTGATTTCACTTATTATGGTGTCATATTATTGGCCATAGCCTTCTATGACTAACAGTAGTAAGTAGTACCTGGAGCTAACGAAGAACTGATGATGTAACTAGACACCACGCAGTTCCTGAGGCCAACATACCTTGCCGTCTGCCCCGGCACGGACCACCAACTCCGTGTACCAGTGGTCGTGGTACTCCTGTTTGAAGAAGTTCAGCTTCTTCCTGTTGAACATCTCCTGCCGCACTGCCGAATGAGCCCCGTCAGTTCCGATGACCAGGTCGGCCTTGACGGTGACCTGCTCTCTAAATTCGAATCGGTTACATTATTGATTTTGAAATATAGTTTTTCAATGAGTTTCTGGTCCGCATTTTAGGTGCTTGTATTTGTTTATTTCATTTTTTGTTCAAATATTTTTAAAACCTCTGAAATGTAAACTGTTTATGCTTGGTTAAGGCAATGGTTCTCAACCTTCCAAATGTCACGACTCTGTGCAAAACTTGGCTATAATGTAGTATCCAAGCAGACAGCAAGAGGAATTCAAACATTTTTTTATGTGATAAGAAGTAACATCAGGTGACAGTGGTCCCCGGCGTGTTTGGCACCAGGGACTGGTTTTGTGGAAGACTATTTTTCCACGTGTCTGGGTTGAGGTGTTTTCGATTGGGATCAAATGCCAAAAATCACGTGCTCCATGTCACCTTACGTCTTTGAACCTAATGGGTCACGGACAAACCTGTCCGCCACCCGGTGGTTTGAGACCCTTGAAATTGAGTACCTAAGACAAGAAATTTACTTAGTAATATCTGTTTCCTCCAGAAATGGCTACATATAAGGGGGCGTTTTCCAAAGGGTCGTTGGAAAGCCTGGATACAGTTAAGGAAAAACAGTTTGGGAAGTACAGAATTAAACCTTTCAATTCTCATTAGGAAAATGCATTAAACTGTTCTTCCTTCCCTTGTTAGAACTGTAGTCAATCGAAAGTGTCTTGTAAAATAATTTGAAGCCACTCATCTCTCATTTTTCAGCCATTAAATTTTAATGCGATTAGATCGTCTTTTATCTTTGTAATATTTATTTGTTTTATTACATTTGGGTTGGGGGGGGGGGCGTATTTTGTTTCCTTTTTATTTTGTGAGTTCTTCTTTTCAAAGTTGTCAATTTTTTTTTTCATAAGTATGACCAGCAAAGCAAATGTTTACACAATGAATCCTTTGATTTAAATCTGATGGGAACACCTTTGAAACATTGCACAACAAGAGCACATCACCTAAACAAGAGCACATCACCTAAACAAGAGCACATCACCTAAACAAGAGCACATCACCTAAACAAGAGCACATCACCTAAACAAGAGCACATCACCTAAACAAGAGCACGTCACCTAAACAAGAGCACATCACCTAAACAACAGCACATCACCTAAACAAGAGCACATCACCTAAACAAGAGCACATCACCTAAACAACAGCACATCACCTAAACAAGAGCACATCACCTAAACAAGAGCACATCACCTAAACAAGAGCACATCACCTAAACAACAGCACATCACCTAAACAAGAGCACATCACCTAAACAAGAGCACATCACCTAAACAAGAGCACATCACCTACCCATCTTTGTTCCTAAAAACACACGTCTCTTGGCCCTCCGGGTCGCCAGGCGTAGCGTCGCACTTCTCAAAACTGTGCTCAAAATGGATAGGAATGTTGTAGGTTGTAATCGCCTCTGTGTTTTTGAGAGAAAGTTGAACATGTTTCGAACTAGCAGCACAGTATTCCTTGATTATTTTTTTTTTTTAAATAACGCACTTCATGAAGGACAGCTTTTTGTATCTTTGAATAAAAGTTCAACACGAAAACTGACACGAAATTTCCTTTAAAGTAGGCACGTTTTGCATTGATGGTCGGCACAGAGTTTGCAAACTTTCACACTGAAGCTTGAGCGTTGTAAGATGCATTTGCCTCGAGATTGGTTCTAAAATATTATCAAATACACTCTGAAATCACTAAATGGAGACTCGAGCAAATTTTGAAAGATTAAAATCCCCCATGAGACACAGCTGTGTACAGTATTAGAAAGATGTATCATGCTCTCGGATCCAGAGAAATTCTATCATCGAAATGAATTATATATATATATATATATATATATATATATATATATATATATATATTTAAAGAGATTTTAGCTGAAACGAGTATATACGTCATTAACAAATACAAGAAAAAAGGGGGAGTTTTATTAATAGATATCACTCTTCCTAGATTTAATTAACGCCTACTATTTGTCCTTGTTAGAGGATCTTAGCCTCACATTATTTATGAGGCCGACCCTTATAAGAGTTCCCGTTGTTCTCATATAAATAGCTCGTACTTTAGACTGCGTCGATTTAATTGACTGTGTCACGAGATGCGGGGCGACACATGACTTTACCGAAGTCATATGCACCAGGGTCAACATTTGGCATAGTTCTTATCACGATCATCCGTTCAGTGAAATAATAGGCGCCCCGGAAATAAACAGTGAGCTCTACAAGATCATTTGCAAATTAGTCAGACAGCTTAATGTAAACAAGGAAAATCCCCGTTGCCAGCTTGAGGACCGTTATAAACACGTACAGATTTTAATATGAAACTTGTGCTGGGTTGTTTTTTTTTTATATTAAAAAAAAAAAGACGATTAGAAATTAAGAAAGTTTCTGTCGAAACTTTGTCATTTGATTAAAATAAGATTTAGAGGTTTGAAGTTTTTGATTGTACAAATTCGCTTGTCAGGGTTTGCCGAAACTCCGTTAATTTAAGGGAAGTCCCTAAATATTTGACCAAAAGTGACCTGTCCGTAAAAGACCGTACACACAAAGAAAAAAAGCTATTGTTTGAAATTAATTAAAATGAAATATATCGGCAAATCCTTGCGTTTGTCACTTTTTTTTTTGTTTGCTTTACATTTGACATTACCATTAACAAGAGATTTTTGTCAAAACTCTGATAAAATGTCATACAATCAACATACTCTGGTGACAATGGGATTCAATAAACTAACACTATACATTAGTCTCATTCCTCTTGATCTATAAGAAAGAAAGGGCCTATTCACAAAGACGGGGCACTTTCCTATTGGGATATTTAAGAGGGAAAAGTCATTGTTTAAATTTAATTTTTTTTTTAAATAATGTGTCCATTGAAATCTGGCTTGACCCTAAACTATATATTTAGAATTATAATTATTTGCGTTATTTGTTTTTTTGTTTTCTATTGATTTTTGAATAATTTGGTAGTAGATCACGTTCACCGGATGTTGGAAGTCGAACAAACAAACAAAAAGACGCATGAATCGTGCACAATGTTTTGTTTTTTGTGTTTTTTAAATCACCACGGGGTCAGCAGTAGACTTAATGTTTGTGTCATGTCCGAAACTATTACAAAAAACAAAAAAGTCATTAAAATCGTCTACTGTCAAATGTCAGTTGTAATTTTCCAAGACCCGGCAGACATTTAAGATTTGAGACTTAAGTGTTCTCACCCTCCACAAGGAAAGCATTCAGCTTTGTCCTCTTCAAAGACACAATGCCCTGAAACAATACCAATAATTAATATATAGAACACGTCTCCAAGTCTTAATTGCTGTCAAATTCTATATAAAAAAAATTAAAAAAAACAATCAAAGGTTAATCGATCTTTTCACAAAAACATTACATAATTTATTAATTAACAATCCAATTATAGGAATTGTGTACAGTGCAACAATTGGAGGCGTAGTGCTGAAGACAGAGAGGAATGGAGGAGTATCGTTCACATGTCATCTGTGGCGCCCCAACGGTCCAAGGACTAAGGGACACATGAGGGTGTAGGAATGCATCGTTTCTTATTTAAAATAGACCAATTCATGCATCGAGTAATATCTCAAATGCTAAACTAACGTTGCTCGAAGAACTATTTCGAACAAATTGCGTTTGAAAAACCAGAAATAAATCTGAAGGATTAATCCTATAACCATAACTAGATCGGTCATAACTGTAATTGCGTCCCCTATTAACCATGAGGAGCCTTTTCTTTATGTGATTATGATTGACCACAGTGTAAGCCAGGGTCAAAGAAAAAGATTTTTGGTGTTTAGCGCTTTGACGTATTCAGTACAGGTAAACTAACTAATTGGCAGACACATTTTTTTCAAAGAATAAAAAAATTCGCCGATTTCGCGCCACCCTCCAAGTGGCGCCACCGGTCAGTGACATCTCGCTACACCCTCGGTGTGCCTCAGCAGTTACTTAAGACCAGCTCCATCGGCGCCAATTCGTTCACTCAAAGTAAGGACCTAAAGGTGTACAATTTCATTTGATCGCCCATCTGTTTATAATTTACCAGCGTGCTTCCACGGCGACGTAAAATGAAATAATCACTCTTAAAAGACATTATAAGGAAATAGATTGTCATTGTGGAAATGATGGCGTTTGACGAGAATACGTGGCTGTTTCAGGGCTAGAAAAAAATATGTTTTCATGTCGTGCATTAAAACTTTTCTAGTTTAAATTTTTTTTAATCCTAACGAGAATGGGTAATGATCTGAGGACTTATTTAATGATTCATATGCAAAATATGTACAATATAAGCAAAACACATTTCCATTTATATGATTCAAATTAAACAACAACTAAAAAGTAAGCTTTTTTTTCATATAGATCCTTTTCTAAAATGTGATATCGGGCAATGGAGAGTGGAGCTGAAAATTCGATAGATTTTGTTGTCATCAGGAACGAGCCTTTGAGACGAATTTCAGCTCGATGGGTTGACGGGAAGTGGGTCAATTAGTCGTCCGAAGATTTTTGCCACCCCGCCAGCCACAAACAAAATCTAATAGAAGTGAGTATGAAGGGTTTAAAATAATCCTATCCTATCGAAAATGTTGTTGTTTCTTTTTATAACGAAAAAAAAGTTACAAAACCAGTCAGTCACATACTTGCCAGAAGGATCTATAATATTTTATTTTGAGCCCCAAAACATTACCCTTACTTGGATTCACACACCCCCCCCCCTTTTCCACACATGTGCTTACCTCCCCTTTCTCATTGTAAAGACTGTGCGTCCTGTTGCCCTTGCCATCGTGCACAACACGTCCCTTTGCAAGTACCCCTGATCTCACAATCTGATCCTCGAGACCAATCTCCCTGAGCGCCGTCTGACCTCTTGGGGACATGGTCAGATTGATGCTCCGGGCTCTTTCTTCGCTCCATGTGCGTGGATCTTAAAGGCAAAAGTAATGATTTTTTTTTCTTTTAAACTTTTTTACTTGGTACCACAGCACTATCCCTCTTGACGCCAACAACCTCTCCACACCAACACCCTCCGAATTCTAACACCCTCCAAATAACAGCACACTGCCAACACCAATACCATCACAACACCAACGCACTCCCAACACCAGCACCAACACCCTCCAAATAACAGCACCCTCTAAACACCAACACCCTCCCAACACTAACACCCTCCCCGACACCCCTCCGACACCACCAACCTTCCAACACCCCCACAATTCTGACATTAACACCGTGTTACCATCGACACCCTTCCGACACCAACAACCTTCCAACGTCTACACCCACCCAATACAATCAGCCCCCCAAACACAGAAGAAAACATCTTCGCGGGACAGTAACGACACTCCACACACTCATTTTCCTAATCAATACTTGGTGACCATATTTACCCTCAAGCTGCTCGTAGATGGTCACGTGTTGACCTCTCTTGGTTAAGTAGATGGCCTGAATGCAACCAACCTGCACGGGTGGCGAAAGATTTCATGTAACAACTTTGGTTATTCATCAAATGGTATTAAATGTTATCATAATTAAACATTTCTGGATTAACACTTTAATTGTATTCATCTCTAAGTGTACTTGGTTGGGGGGGGGGGGGGGGTGTGGGGCGGGGTGTGGGGGGCGGGATGGCTGTAGGAAACATAGGGTTAGGGCATAACAACTTTGGTTATTCATCAAATGGTATTAAATGTTATCATAATTAAACATTTCTGGATTAACACTTTAATTGTATTCATCTCTAAGTGTACTTGGTTGGGGGGGGGGGCGGTGTGTGGGGCGGTGTGTGGGGAGCGTGATTGCTGTAGGAAACATAGGGATAGGGCCACACGTCGCCGGACTTGGCCGAAACTGATCCACGTCGATAAAACGAAAGAGAAAGTCATGGTCTTTCAGTCTCCCTTCCCACACCAAACGGTGCATGTGTGTGAATGTGAATGTATGTATGTGTAATGGGCATGTGTATATGTGTGTGTGATTTTGAGTGTGTGTATGAGTGTGTGTTTGTGTGTTTAATTGTTTGGTTGCATGCTATGTGTTTGAGTGTGTGTGTAAGCGTGTGTGTGTGTTTTGCTGTATGCGTGAGTTCAAGTGTGTTTGGTTGCGCGCGCTCTTGTTTGCGTTGCTACGTGTTCATGACACGTTGAATTTGCATCCGACGACTTTGCCGCGCCCCTCGTACCATCTGGTTTCAAACCCCAATCTCTAATTTTGACATACTTTATAAATTACAAGTAATCGAATTGTCAACTACTCCACAGAGTAATTTAGGGTGAAATGTACTCAAGACTCCTGAACACACGGTAGGCACCCGATTTCTTTCAAGTGCAAATTACTTCGTCATAAACAATCAATATTATAAAATGCAAGTGTACCTTTTACAATGTGGTCCAATATCAACAATATAAATTACAAGTACTCAAATTGTCAAGTACTCAACACAGTAATTAATGGTAAAATGTACTCAAAACTCCTGAACATCCAATTTCTTAAAAGTACCATCAATATAAAGTACAATTATAAATTTACTATGTGGTCCAGCAAAAAAACAACAACTTTAAATAAGAAGCAAAATTTCCTATTTGGTCCAATATAAACAATATAAATTACAAGCATAATTTACTAAATGGTCCGATATATATCTAAAAATAACAAGTAAAATTTACTAATTGTCCAGTATCAATAATCTAAATTAAGAGTATAATTAACTTCTTGGTCCAGTAACAACTATAGAAATTACAAATATAAATTTATATTTGGTCCCTTAATATTAACTACGTAAAATACAACAATAATTGACTCATTGTTCAGTATCAATAATATAAATTACAAGCATGATTTAATCCTAACTCTGTGTCAGCTATTGAAATGAAAGTCTCTATAAGTGTGACCCATACTCACCAGTCCAGCACCGACAATGACAACCGTTAACCTCTCTGTTTCGGGTTTTGATAGCGACATACTCTCTACTTCCCTGACTGTCTTTTTCCCTGAAGCTGTTATTCCCTGATGCTTCTACTTCCCTGACTGTCTTTTTCCCTGAAGCTCTTATTCCCTGATGCTTCTACTTCCCTGACTGTCTTTTTCCCTGAAGCTCTTATTCCCTGATGCTTCTACTTCCCTGACTCTGTGCTTCCGTGACTCTCTACTTTTTTTCTGATTCGATCTTCTAAACCTTAAACACAAGAAGACGCCTCCACAGTCTAGGTCTGGTACCGTCACGCAAACTTAAAGAGATACTGTCACATTGAAGACCTAGTTCCGCTTCTTCTACTTTTTATAATCTTCAGTTTGGCAAAACTCCATAGTTTTATTTTGCAAGGAAAAAATCCCAACTTGTCCAGATAGGATATACCCATGAATTCGGAGGACTCAGTTTTTAATGTCACTTTTTTTCTTTTTTTTTTTTTAATTTCCCAATTTTAGCTGGCCTGTTATTTCCCCCCCCCCCGATAAGTATCTCGCCCCGAGGCGGGTCGCCAGTGAGTCACACACAATTCCGTGACGTAGAGTTACCAGTGAACCTCTTTGGCTATTTTTACGACCGTGCGGTTTCCCTTCGAAACGAAACCAAAAATGACACTGTTTAAATTTGTGAATCTTATGAGTCCCATCTTGAAGCTAACTCACAATTTTGTAATTGTGTGTGTGTGTGTAAAAGGGGGAGGGGGCGAGCAGCCATTGCAGTTAACAACAAAGCCGACTGCTTTATAACTCTTGGCATGATTAGTTGGCGATTGTAGTGTGTCGACCTTCGTTTTGTAGTAATAAAATGTGCACGTGACTCAAGCAGGATATAAATAGTGGGGGACAAGTCTTGAGATAAGAGTTATTCATTTCAACAACAAACAACAAAAAAAAAAAAAACAAGAAAAGCTAAACTATGCAGTTCCATTTAACATTCTTATGGGTAAATGCTTTATACATAAATATTTAGCTCGCACATTGGTTCCTGGTGGTTGACATCATGTGTTTGGCTCTTATTTTAATCTGTTGAACTAATGAAAAGGACATTTTTTTTTAGCTTGTCAATCATAAAAATCAGGCGATATTTTTTATATAATTAATATTGATCAAATAAATTATTTTTTTTTAATGTGACCTTGATCTTGACCGTGACGATACTGGGAACTAGCAAAACGCTTCTTTTCTAAGTAAATAATCTCAACATTCAATTTTAAAAAAAAAGAAAAAACTCTTTCGGCAATAATATGTTTTGTTGTGTTGTTCTTGGAACCTTTTGTGGAACACGTGGCGTAGGGAAGTGGTCCGAGGGGAGCTTTCCACTCAGGGCGCAACTCTTTTTCTAGATAGGGAGGGGTGGCTTTTTAGGCCAACTACAGAATTTTCTTTTTTTCTGGAACGGAGGCGGGCAAAAGCGTGTCTCGCGCCGGGTTGTACCCCCCCCCCCTTAGCTACGCCACTGTGTGGCTATGACCGTGAGAGAAAAGCTAATACAAAAAAAGTAATCATATGTTCATTGTCTCTACCCGCTTAGATGCTTTTCCTCTGTGGTAATTAGCTTTTATACCAAGCGGTGGGATTGTACAATTGGGTTTGACATGTATGTATCTCGTGTAGTTAAGCCCCGAGCAGTCTGACAAGTCCATGCCGAATACTGTCTAGTTATCAACACTGTCTCGTTATCAATACTGTCTCCTATTCAATACCGTCACCGTGTCAATACTGTCTCGTTCTCGGCCGGTTCCCCTCTAGACCTGCTCTGGCACATTGCCCAAAGAGAAGCAGGCAGTCAACACAATGAAAAGCAGTAACCTTAAGGGAAAGGAGGGGGGTGTGTGTGAATAACCGGTTGGTAGACTGTAGAACCCTGGTGAAGCAGAATTTGGGGAAAATCCATTGGAAGCAACGATATTCTGCTTTTTTTTAAAAAACAGTCCCCCCCCCCCCCAACCCCAAAACCTACCTGAGGAAGTTTTGAAATCTGATGACGTTTTTCGATCAATAGAGATTTCCAGTAACAGAAATGGAGAGCTAGTGAAAAGTGTACTCTGTTCGAAATGCGATGGCTTCTTTGGAGAAATCTTCCCAACTTGAATTTTATTTGAAAGAGCAAAAGAGCTTAGATTAAACACCACGGTACAACAGTTGACTTTACGAGCACCCACCACCACGGTACAATAGTTTTACTTTACGAGCCCCCACCACCACGGTACAGTAGTGTGACTTTACACCACACCTACCACCAAGGTACAACAGTTGACTTTACAAGCCCCCAACACCACGGTACAACAGTTTTACTTTACGAGCTCCCACCACCACGGTACAGTAGTGTGACTTTACACCACACCCACCACCACGGTACAACAGTTTTACTTTACGAGCCCCCACCACCACGGTACAGTAGTGTAACTTTACACCACACCCACCACCACGGTACAACAGTTTGACTTTACAAGCCCCCACCACCACGGTACAATATTGTGACTTTACACCACACTCACTACCACGGTACAACAGTTGACTTTACGAGCCCCCACCACCACGGTACAACAGTTGACTTTACGAGACCCCACCACCATGATGCAACATTGTGCACTTTACACCACACCCAACCACCCACCAGCCCAAATTAAATCTATGACTTTATATCGAGCAGAACGTATTTATCGTTATTGACTTTATATTTCCTCGACAAATCTTACACCGTGAAACAGAGATTTGTAACGCCTTAGTTATAGTGCAAGAAAATTCAGCCTGCATTTTGAAAAAAAAAAACATTAGTGCACGCATACGAATTTTAAAATCAATGCCGTTTTAGTGATTCGCAGTAGAAAAAAAAATTGGTTTGGACTCAAACGTAATTTTATAAGAATTGCATATCGGGAAAAAATAAATATTGTAAGTTTTTCAAGAAAGACGGTTTCCGAAGCCGACTTGTTTTCCCCCCACCCTCCCCCCCCCCAAAAAAAAACACCTTTAAGACGTAATAGATTAGAGAGTGCTAGTTTTAATCTTTGACAAGGAAATCCCCATTCTCTATGCTATTGGGAATAATGTAAAAAAAAAAATATTGTAAGTTTTTAAAAAAAGAGGGTTCCCAAACCCGCTTGTTTTCCCCCCCCCCCCCCCCCCCCCCAAAAAAAAACACCTTTAAGACGTAATAGATTAGAGAGTGCTAGTTTTAATCTTTGACAAGGAAATCCCCATTCTCTATGCTATTGGGAATAATGTGTTCGATAACTCCGCTCCCCCCCCCCCACCCATATCACATGCCGAAGAAATTTGTCACTGGGAAATCGCCTTTCTGTTCCTCGAAAACACGGGCAGTCGTTTCCGAGGAAGAGCTTTTCGTGGAAAGCGCACCTATGTCTATTAAAATATGTTGCCACGTCAGCATATATTAGCCAAAGTAATTTATTTTTATTAATTTTTTTTTTTTTTGGTTGTGATTTTAAAGTCTAGACATCAACGTAAACCTGCTTACACAATGTCCAACACTAAGATACCTGCCTAGACGTTAAGCTTGGACAGTCCTAGATTAGGTACTTGCACATTACGATTCGGGAGCTATATTTTAACTACTTGCTCATTAAGATTGTTTAGATTGGGTGTAGGCCTACACATTAAGTAAGATTGGACAGTCCTAGGCTTTTTGCGTACACATTAAGATTGGGCAGTACTAGATTTGTTAGGTACACTTTAAGACTGGGCAGCTTTAGAAGAAGTGCTTACACATGATGATTGGGCAGCTTTAGAAGAAGTGCTTACACATGATGATTGGGCAGCTTTAGAAGAAGTGCTTACACATGATGATTGGGCAGCTTTAGAAGAAGTGCGTACACATGATGATTGGGCAGCTTTAGAAGAAGTGCTTACACATGATGATTGGGCAGCTTTAGAAGAAGTGCTTACACATGATGATTGGGCAGTGTAGGTTCACTGCATTTTTTTTTTTTTTTTTTTTTTTTTTTGTATCGCTTTCCTTTGTTAAAACAAATGAATTGAGATAAACACATTTCAAATATGTTACATTTCTAATAATGGTGGCAGGGCCGGCGCTAGGAGGGTTCAGGGCCTTGGTTGGACAAATTAAATTTTGCGGGGCCGGTGACTATATCCGCCGATAGGATATTAAGACACGTTATAGTCGTGCTGGGGGCCTTGCTGGTCTTAATGGGAGGCGTCATAACGGATATGTGTTCAGAACTTTCTTTCTTTTTTCTTTCATATAACAGTTAATTGCCCTGGCCCAAATTACTCATCGCGGCTCCATTGGATTAGGAACTATTAGTAGGCTTAGGTATATTATAAATATACTAAGGCAACGCGTGGGGCCGCTTCGCCATCCCCTAGCGCCGGTCCTGGTGGTGGCGTGTGCTTCTAGGCCCTAGGGGAATTGAAACGTTCACAAAATAACAATGAATCCTTTTTACAAACAGTTTGACTTATTGGCTTAATATTATTCAGTATGTTGTCTTTTTTCACTCAGCTTCTCAGGGGATTGTGCATCTGTTCATGATTGTCATCTGTATATTCAAGACTTTTTCTGCATCGATCTACTCACTTATTTGCAATGAGACTCCTTCAACGAAAGAAGCTGTTTTTTTTATGAAATCACAGTGGCACAGGCGTAGATAGAGGGGGAGACGCGGCGCTCCTCCCATTGGGGCGCGGACGAAGGTAGAGAGGGTGGTGGGGCACCCCTCCAATTGTGGCTCGGGTGTTGTTAGAGTGGGTGGCGGGGCGCTCCTCCCCTTGTGGCACGGGCGTAGATAGAGAGGGTCATGGAGCGTTCCTCCCCTTATGGTACTGGTGTAGGTAAAAAGGGTGGTGGGGCGCTCTTCCCCTTGCAGCCCATATTTTAGGGCGGCATATTCGCTCTGCTTCGTATGCTTTTTACAGCTTATCTTTATGTGATTTCTGCATGCATTGGAATTTTAGTTAATTAGGGGCGGCATAAGGAGGAACGGCACAGGAACCATGAGCTCTAGCTACTTCAGTGTGTCTCATTTAAATATTATAGACGCACTCTCCATTTGTTTCATTTATATACATGCCCAAATCGCCTCTAGTTACCCTCGCTGTCCTTACTGTGTGTTACGCCGGTCCTCCCATCCATATGGTTTTATTTTGCCTCCATTGAAGTCATCAAATCTTTTTTATAACGCTATCTGCCATTGTACTACGAACGGCAGCCGGCTGTTAACCCGCAATGCAAAGACGCGATATGGCTTTAAAATCAATACGCGACCTGACAAATCGAAAACCGCTTGTGTCAGTCATACGGACGACACAAATCCCACCGCATATCCAGCTGTATAATAATCTAAAAATGTAAACCTTTACGTCAGCCATATTATGTAATCTATGAAGTCTTTTTTTTTCCGAGGAAATGTTTAGGGCAGACATGTAGATTGTGTTGAAAGACTTGACAGATATCTCGACGGCAGTCTGCGACGTTTCACATGCGTATTTATTCTGGGATCCAGTCCTTTTCGGGAATACTGCAAAAATCTTTATTCGGTGATGTAGCTGGGGGTGGGGTCAGCCCAACCACCACCGAAAAAGCAACGAAGGCACCCCTCAATTTACCGAAAAATGTTACACCCAAGAAGTGGCGTAGATATGGTTATTTCGCAAGATTTTTAATCCCCCCCCCCAAAAAAAAAAACACACACACACTCTTGGAACAGAAAATGCAACAGTTGGCTCCCAACCCCCTCCATGTAAAGAAAAAATGCCTTCCCTTCCCTCGGGGATGACCACCTCCTCCGCACGCTCCTGCCTACGCCATTGGGCTTGAGGCGTAGCGCCCCATTTGTCCTCGTCTGGCTACGCTAGTGTCTATAGCATACGAACGATTAGAAATTGTACGCAGTCTGAGCTGAACAAACATATTCAGTTGATTACTGTTAACGTGTAGGTGTAACTCAACTTTTAATGTTAACATGTATGTGCAACTCAACTGTTCATGTTAACATGTATGTGTAACTTAGCTGTATCTACGATTGTTTCACAACTGGAGGTTACAAACACTCTATGTTTGGGGGCTATCTATCTTTCTGTCCCTCTTTCTCTCTGTCTCTCTATCTTTCTATCTCTATCTCTCTCTTCCCTCTCTCTCTCTCTCTCTCTCTCTCTCTCTCTCTCTCTCTCTCTCTCTCTCTCCCTCTCTCTCTCTCATATGTGTATCTTAGATGTATCTATGATTGTGTCACATCTGGAGGTTACACACACTCTATGTGTGGGGGCTATCTATCTCTCTGTCTCTCTCTCTCTCTCTCTCTCTCTCTCTCTCTCTCTCTCTCTCTCTCCCCTCTCTCTCTCTCTCTCTCTCTCTCTCTCTCTCTCTCTCTCTCTCTCTCTCTCCACATCCATCACTCTACCATTTATTGCTGGTTCAACCACAACAAATATCTTCCATGTTTTGTCCTTTAAAAGTGGAAAGCTAAATAGATTGGATTATAATCTAATATGACTCAAGGAAGTTGTAATCAATCGTTTGTAGAGCACTATTTTGATGTGGACATGGTCTGACATAAAAAGGCGATATGAGCTATTCACGTCTCTTTTCCTTTCTAAGACGAAAGCTACACTTAAGACGAAACACGCACGTCATCAAACATATACAGCTCTTCCCGGCAGGGGCGTAACTAGGGTTGGTGTCACTTGGTGCGGTAAACCCATCACCCCCATCCCCCCTTCCCCGAACTCCCATGATGGATTTCTTCTTGTTAAAATAAGTCCACAGTATAACAATGACAAGAACAAAAACAAATTAATTGACAGTCAAGAGGTAAATGTATTTAAGAACTGTAACAACGTTAAGTTATGGTTATTATTTTTTTTTCCATTAAATCTACTTTATTCAACATGTTCCTTTTATGGTCGCCAAAGCTGAAAATCTGCCAGTCACTTGATTAAAGTCGAGATCCATCACAGTATCACTTTCAATTGATAGTCGAGCCAGATCAGAAAGCCCTCATTGTCCCCATGATGGATCGTGAATCGTTGCTGAAACGTCTTACGTTTGAAAAGCTCCGCTCACATGAGGCCACAGACTCACGGATCGTGAGAAACAACTGAAAGCGTATCGAGAGTATTGGAAGAGATTCTAGGAAGTCCTATTCAGCTATGAATTTCAAAACATCAAATACTGACCAGTCCGCATGACTTTGTGACATTAAATATCAGCTGCCTTTAGGTGTCTTCTGGGTCTTTGTATTTCTTTTTAAAGTTCATCTTCTGATGACTCATCATAGAAATGTGTTAATTTTGGAACGGACACCACTAACTCTTCTTTGCTTGCCGATAGTAGATAGGCTCTTGTGTTGAATACCCCCTAACATATCTGCCCCTTTCTTGACCGCGGATGAACTGATCTAAAGTTTAGAATCAAAGTATCAATACACTACAGCATATCCTTTGCTTCTAGCAGAGATAGTCCAGCATCTATCAATCTCTCTCCTGCCCTTCTCTTCTTAAAGCTTAAACTTTACTCTACCGAAATTCCATAATGGTCTGATTTTAGAAGTGCTTTTTCAATAGCATGTTCCACCAAGTTACAACGCTTTTCATGAAGAAACAGTGTTAAGGCCTCTAGCTCGGTCACCACTTTGTCAAGCGTAAACCCTTTAGTCTGCAGATACTGCTGTGTAAGATCACCTTCCTCAAGTAGATCAGCCCATAGGTAAAAGTAACAGATAAGCGTGAAACAACAGACAGAATGTAAAAGATCTTGTGCTTGCACCTCAAGAGGATCACACAGAGCTTTGAATCACCTCGACACATTCATCAAACTTATCTTTCAATGTTTTAACTCCAACATGTTGTTGACAGTCTTTTCACCGATATTCTAGTGTGTTCAATTTGGATTGGTTGCATGTGTGGAAAATATAAGTTTGATCGGTTATCCTTTTATGAAATTCAATTAGAACGAGCAGTGTGCGCCCTGTAAATATGCACTTTTTCAATTTGGTGTCACCCCCGAGATGGTGTCACACGATGCGGTCCGCACGCGCTGCCTACGCCACTGATTCCCGGAACTACATCTTTTCCTAAATCCCCGTGTTATGTAGTACACTTTTCCCCGTGCTTGAACTTTGTTTCGCCCCACATTAGACTCCTAGCAGACGGTAACGTTTATTGTGGACATGGTTAAATCACTTTGATGTATCTTGTTTACTACCGGCTTCCAATTAAACATGGTTAGTAGGTCTACTGGTATCTTGTAAAAGGTTCTCCATTGTATTAGAAAAGTATGGGCATTTCTAGACGCGTCGGTAGACCAACATATATAAGGGATTGACAGGCACAGAGAGGGACGGAGATTGATAGATATTTTTAACTTCACGAGACGTCTATTATTCTTTGTGTACTTATATGATTTTATTCGCATTGATCATTCATCATTATTAATTGGCACATTTGTACTAACTGTGTTAACTGTATACCGGTACAAGATCTACCATACTGTAAGTTGATGATTTTTAATTATATTTCTATTGTTTTGTAATTGTAATATTACTAAATTAAATCTTACTAATTGTAATTAGAAACTGTTTTTACGTGTCGTAACTTTGTATTTCTCTATGGTATCGTCCTTTGTTAGGCACTGTTTGAACGAGCCATACATTTAAAATAGGAGATTAATTTCTCGCAATAGAAGCCAGTACGTAACATCCCGTGTGTTTATTTATCAGTCTTTTTAAAATATCTATTCAGTTATTTATTATTGAATATTTATTATTTATATTTAACTGTGTTACTTGTATAAAAATGGAAGCTCTTGTTCTCAACATCCCACGTTTAAGCATGCAACTGAATCGGGTTCTTCTTCTTCTATATCTTAAGGGCCCACGATCAATTTATTGATCATTTTGGCTCCTATGCATGTAGATGGGATTTGCAATGTTTCTGTTACTGGTGGTGGTGAGGAAATTATGCACTAGGGGTTTGAAGGCTTGAGGCAATAGACACAAATGTGTCTAGTGTTGTCGCCTCAACTGTTCCTTTTGAAAGATGGTTCCAGTCCCTGATTGTCTTGGGCAGGAATGAGCAGCTCCTATACTGGCTTCTTGCTGGTATGAGCCTGAATTGCCTGTCATGGCCTCGTCGCTGTCTATGGGGGAGAGGGACGAGTTTCTGTTTAATACTGGAACAGTGGACCAGCCCATTATTTATCTTGTACATCATGGAGAGCCTGGATTGTCGTCGTCGTTTCTCCAATGGTGACCAGCCTAGTGTTTCTAGCATGCTGCCAACACTAGAGGTATTCCTGTAGCGGTTTAGGACAAAACGTGCTGCTCGTCGCTGGACCGCCTCCAACCTGTCAATGCTCTTCTGGGTAAATGGGTCCCAGACTGAAGATGCATAATCTAAAATCGGACGGATAAAGGCTTTATATGCTCTTTCTTTCACACAGGAGTTGCCAATCTTTAGATTTCGCCTTAAGAACCCCAAGGCTTGGTTTGCTTGGTTACATACATTGTTAATATGCTCGTCCCAGCGGACCTCTCTTTGAATGGTAACACCCAGGTACTTTACGGAGGAAACTTGCTCAAGAATATGGCCGTGCAGTTTGTATTGGTAGTGTAGAGGAGTACAACTTCTAGAGATTGATAGTGTCTGGCACTTGGCAGGGTGAAATTCCATGTCCCAGCTCATCTCCCACTCAGCTAACAGATTGAGATCCTGTTGTAGCTGGTCCTGGTCAGATCTGTTGGCGATCGTCCTATACACTGCTGTGTCATCTGCAAACAGTCTTGCCTGTGATGTCAGTTTCTCCGGTAGGTCATTAATGTATGCTAGGAACAAACAGGGGCCCAGGACTGATCCCTGGGGGACCCCTGACTTCACATGTAATGTATCGCAACTGAATCGGGTTTCGATGTAATGTATCGCAACTGAATCGGGTTTCGATGTAATGTATCATCCAAAACGTTTCCAGCCCTTTGCAGATTACATTAGGAAATAGTTCAAAACCTTCCCTTATTTTCGAAAAAAAATTATGTATCTATGTATAGAGATTGAAGTTTCTAACATTATTGGGTTTTGAGAAACGGTTCTATTCTATATAATCGAGTCTTGTCCAAGCCTTTTTCAAGAATGTGGGCTACAAAGAAAATATATTCTCCTAATTTTAAAATAAAATATTTATTCCAGTGTCAATATCTATAACATAAAAAAATGTACACAACCTTCTTATGCCTCCCACCTTAATTCAATGTAAGGCACAGAACTCTTCTAGCGAAAGGCGAAATGATGTTCACGTTATTATTTAAAGCAGTGGTTCCCAAACTTTTAAGTTTGGCGGACCGGTGAACAAGTTTCGAAATTTTACCAGGGACCGGTGCATGATTTATTTTTATACTTTTATTTCTATTTGACAATAAATATTTTATGTTATGGGGACCGGCAGCGTTAGGCATGCGGACCGGGGAAGGTCCACGGACCACCATTTGGGGGACCACTGATTTAAAGACTACTAGTTATATATTTTAAATTTAAATGTAACCAAAGTTCAAATCTGTAACATAATTGATCTTGGAGATATTGATATTACGATATACCATGACCCTCCCTTCCCACCCCCCCCCCAGTTTTCCTCGCCTTAAAATTTTAAAACAAAATATTCTATTTTAATTCTCAAAAAGAATTGAGTGTTGGGCATTTTGTAACTTAGGGTAATGTAGCCAGAGTGGGTCAACGCTTTGAACTGTAGTTTCCGAAATCGATAAAAAAACATTTTATTTACTTTAAAAAGAAAATCAGAAACTTTTTTTTTTTTTAAACGAGCAATCAAATGTAGTTCTTATTGATAATGCTTAAATATACGGTTAATATTTTTTTTAAAATCCATATGCTTAAATAATGTTATGAAATTACATATATTTACAAATTAAAAAAACACATATACTTAAATATAACCGATATATTATATTTTATTTTAATTGATTTGATTTGATTTACTCAAAATAACAGAAAATCACTACCATTACCGTTAAGAAATGTTTTTATTTTTTTTAAAAAGAATCCGTTGTTAAGAATCTGACCGTGACGCATCGACATTGTCTCCTCCTCATCCCGATAGCCCGTCAAACAAAGGCCGCCTCAATGCATGAACTTCTGCTTGACAAAACATGAATTTAAATTTAGTAACTCATTTTATGAGATTCCCAATTAACGCTACAACCCCCCCCCCCCCAATCGGTACCCCACCGCCC
>CAXITT010000482.1:382645-435288 GCA_964033795.1 Lymnaea stagnalis
CCCCCCCCCCCCAAGACAATGTAAATGGTATAAATGCTATTTTTTTAATGCCAAAGATTACATGACACAACGTATTTATTACATTTTTAAAAAAATACTTCTTTAGCAAAATTTTAATTTTTTGATTTGTAAAAACTAGAATCTACCACTAGCGTCAACTTTGTATTGAAGCATTGATAAGTTCTAAATATTATTGTTAAAGAATTTATTGCTAGTTTTGTTTTCCATATTAACATTGATGAGCCGAATTTTCACATTGATAGGCCCCCATGTCCACGTTGATAAGCCACATTTTCACCCTGATAAGCCAAATGTTCCTCTGCAACAGAGCATTAGCTACTGATTAATTTATCACTGCCACATCAATATTATTATGGAACCTGTCGACGTCTCCTTGTCTCGTCAAACCAATCAGCGCGTGAGATTTCGGCATTTTCTCTTTGTTCAATATTTGTCATCACCTAGATGTTTCTTTTGTAAGCCAGTCCCGTTGGCCGCATTTTACTTATTATTTTATTTATTTTTTTATAGATGTGCAGGTGGTAATTTCTTGTTAGGCACCGCATCATGGGAGCTAATTTAATCTGACCATTGGAAATTATACTAATTTTTATAGCCATTAAAAGATACATTTTGCAACAAGTTATGGTGGCCTCTTAATGATTATGAATGTGAAGACAGAGTGTACATTCATACCAGAATAGCCCCCCACCTTCGGGCTAAGACCCAGGTAAGAAAGGCACTAATTCGTGAACTGCTGTTCGCTGACGATGCCGCAGAAGGTCTGCAGTGGCTAGCTAATCGCCTCTCTCTCACACATGTAAAGAGTTTTGGACTGACCATAAGTCTCCAGGAAACAAATGCCATGATGCAAGAAACACCGTCCCCACCAAACATACTTATTAAAGGCTCATAATCTGTCGGTCGTTCAGAATTTCACATACCTTGGATCCAATATCTCTAGTTCACTCTCCGTAGACGAAGAGGACAACATTAGTATCGCAAAATCAGCAGCAACTAATGGCTAAATTGAATAAGTGGATGGGGAATAATCTTGAAATAACTGAAAGTAAAAAAAAACTACAACGTCTCAGGCATATGTGGTTAGTGCGCTCCAATGTGGCAGAGAAGTGAAGACCGCTTAAGTCAGTCTTGAGCGGAGGCTCAACAGCTTTCGCCAAAGATATCCACGTCCTATTTTACGCATTCGATAGCAGGACAGGGTTTCCTAAAAGTATTTGGAATGTGCCAAATGTTCGATATGTGCTCTTAGCAAGAGGCGCCTTCGCGGGCTAGGTCACGTAAGGAGAATGGAGGAAGACCGTATTCCAAGGGATCTGCTATATTAAGAGTTGGCAGAAGGGACAAGACCTATTGGGATTTAAGTACGTTTGGAAAAGTTGCCTGAGGGAAGCCAACATTGAAATCAACGAATGGCAAACAACAGTGTATGAAGGAGTCAAGAAGGCAGAAGATGCGTGAACCGAATCTCGAAGCCAAATTTAACCAGGAGTCAAAGTTCTCCTTCGAGAAGTTCAGCCGAGACTGTCATTCCAAGATCGGCCTTGTAAGCCATTTGAAGAAGTGTCCATCGTCTTGCAAATACGGAAGGATCCCATATATACATATATTTCACTATATATATATATATATATTTCACTATATATATATATATATATATATATATATCGGTATATAATTTTTTTTCTTTTTTTTTTGCTGGCTTCCATCCGTCACAATGTGACGAGTGTGTTGGCTTTGGAGGACGAAATCCACATGGCCTTGGATTGTTCTTCAAGGTTAATAAGCTGTTTCCCAACAGCAAATCGCCTCTCTCCACGCCGCTGGATAACCCAAGGGAATATCAATTTGATGATTCATTGGCACCAGTTACTTACGTCGCAGGAGTTGTTGGAATATTTCATTGTATCAATGTCATCAGTCTACGGGACTCCATCTCCGAGTTTTGATTTCAGAGTTTCCTTCTCTTATATGAGTTGCCATCCAAGGTTAACGAGTCCCAGCCACCTGGGGTGCTGATTTGCTCAGTTTAGACCACTTGGCCACTCAGCACCCAATATATATATATATATATATTGGGTGGCCGAGTGGTCTAAACTGTCTCAAACCAAAAAGCCGGTGGTCCGGAGTTCAATCCCCACCAAAGCCAACATCCCAAGCACCCCGGGTGGATGGGACTCGTTAGCCCTGGGCGGCAACCCATCTAAGAGAAGGCAAACTCTGAATTTAAACCAGGAGCCAGAATGATCAACAAATTGATCGTGGGCCCCTCAAATAATAAGAAGAAGGGGGATATATATATATAACTACTGATGAATTTAGCGTCCAGCCTTATTTCTCCACCCTTGATGAACCTATTTTAGTCTGCATGAATCTCGCTCTAAAGTTCCAACGACCACAAATGATAGATGATAAATGCTCTCAGACTCGAGCTTTTTTTTTTTTTTTTAAATGTAAAAACCTGAATAACGTCATTACCAGGGCCTACTACACTAACAGTAATTTAAATACTCTTAAGACAGTAGTGACTCCACCACCGACACATCACTAAACACGTTTGAGTTTCAGAAACAAGCCCTGATTTCATTTGAGAACATGTGTGTTACTCTTTAAAACAGTGGTTTTTGACCCCTTGGGGGTCGCACGACCCTTTCCCAGGGGTCGCCTAAGACCATCTGAAAACACATATAAACCACAGTTTTAAAGTATCAACGAAAATAATTTTGTGGTTGGGGGTCACCACAACATGAGGAACTGTATTAAAGGGTCGCGGCATCGGAAAGGTTGAGAACCACTGCTTTAATAGGTATGTCTATATGTACATCATTTTTTTAAAAATAAGTCTTTGAGGCACCATAATCTAGGCTTTTTGGGTGTAAGATCAATTCAGGTGCAAAATTTTACTCACTCCTGGGCTTTTTGCATCTTTCTTTACATTAGCACACCCTGCCATGAAATTAGTTTTGCTATTCCCTCTACCACTTGAGAATAACTGGAACCTGACATACACCTTGCTTCCCTAGGCAACAGGCCATCATAAACTAACAGTTAATTGATGATAAAATTAGAAGTAACAAAACTATTGATAAATATTTTACATATGTCTAATTATCAAATTATTGTAAATGATAAAGCTCTGATCTCACATTGAAATGCACAGCAGACAAGACAAGACTATATTGCATGGCTAAAATAGCACACAGGTTTAAATAGAATAGTAGAACCAAGCCTTGTGTATGATATATGTCATTTATTTATGATATGAGACAAGTTACAAGGTACATATACATAAATAAAAACAGCATATTGAAACACATGGTTTATCATTGTATATATGATATAAAATAACTGAACCTATGGAAATCTCCAGCACAAACCAAGGTGCAGAGATGTGCACAAATATTTAGCTCTACATTGCATAAAGAAACGTCTTCACTGACTCCTTATGTGGCCATTTGATCCATCTTAACAGTGGAGAGACTTTTAGCATACTTAAATATAGAGGTGAGTTTGTTGCTCTGCACAATAGAATAATAAATGTGGGAGATCTGGCAACTTGAACAAATCTCAAGAGAGAAAGAGGGCTATTAATATTTGTCTCGAATCAATGGCTACCTAAAAAGCCTGATCGGGAGAAATCATGCCCCCCACAGAGCAAAACTGAATTTGTTCAAATTTTTGCATTGAATGTTTGGTCAACTGAAATTGTTCCATTTGAAATCTTGAGTAAAACATCAACAGTAAACAGGACTGTAAATTTGTCTCATTTTAAATCCGTTTTATTGTATAGATATAATATAATGTAGTGAGGGTTAAAGAAAAACTTGGTATTAAGTAACAGTTTATTATGCACCAAAATCCTGTGTTTAGAACACACGCACACACATGATCATAGTATTTATTATAAAACATTAAAAAAATTCAATAACTAGAGGAGGTGATTATTAAATTAAATTTACTATAACTGACATGTTAAATGCATATTTTACCTCCCATCTTTGAATTTGAATATAAGGGCACAAAAATATTGAGGAGTGATCTTAACTCCTTTCCTGCTGTTAGAAGGTAGGGTGGGGGATATGTGTACAAAGACATGTTCAATATGATCCAAAAAAAAAAAAAAAAAAAAAAAAAAAAAATTCGGCAAAAGAAAAAAAAAAAAAAAAAAATTAACTCCTTTCCTGCTGTTAGAAGGTAGGGTGGGGGAAATGTGTAAAAAGACATGTTCAATATGATCCAAAAAAAAAAAAAAAAGGAATGTATAGAAATTCTGCTAGAGGTAAGTTTATGATAACAACCGTTTCAATGTGGTAAACCATGCTCATTGTAATCAGCCAATATCATCTATATTAGCTTGATTATGCACACACAAAAAAAACAACAACCGCATATAGGACAGGCTGTTGAGAACACAGAAAAAAGAATCATATTCTTGATTATATGTGAAACAATCTTATAAAAACCTGATACTCTGTAAAATTCACACATTTAAAAACCTACACTATGCAGCCTCAATTAACCTATTCATCATTCTGATGTAGATCATGGTTTCCTCAATACTCTCTTCAACCAAACACACAAAATAGGAAGTATTAACTACTTGAAGAGATTTCAACAAGGAGAGTTGGTAAGACATAACATTGGAAGCAGATACATACTAACCAAACCAATCAAATAAAAGCTTGCTATAAAAAAAAAAAGAGATATATACAGTTATAAATTACTTATATATTTATTTTCAATAGGCTTACAGGTGACAATTAAAAAATATAATTTAAATTATATTGTAAATGAATTGATTTTAACTTGAATGAACTGGCTATGGCTGGCTAAAGAAATCATCATGGGTCCCCCAGCATTTAATCCCCTTTTAAGCTCGGTAAAATAGATTTCGTAAGCCATTTCATTTTGCATACAGCACTTCGTACAAAGCATAAATTAGCTTAGTTTTCTACGACACGTCTACAAACTCCTTTTCACTGCTAGCAAAGGCAACGTATACATAAAATTCATTTATTTACAAACAGATCTGCAGTAACGGGGTTCAATTTTTAAAAAAAAAGACATCCATGTGTATTCAATTACAAAAAATAAGTTTGTGGAAAAAAAATCATTTGTAAAGTTCAATAAAATTTATGTGGTTTTGTCAGAACAATTAAATTAAATACATTAAAAGCTAAATTGTTCAAACTTTCCCCTGAAAATTGTGTTCACTTGAAAGCAAGTAGTTAAGATTCTTAAAACTCCACCTCTCTGCATACCATAGTTGGAGTTTTCCAGCCAGGGCCATTCAGCAGCACCCTGTAAACTAATGACACAACTCTCATGTACATTATCAACAGCATGATATATGTATATTGTATTACCACCTACTACAGATGCTCAATGAATATGATGTGCCAAATAAGGAAGATGCTATAACCTGAGAGATGCTTCAGTCATAATTTTCATCTGCCACATGAATAATTATCAATTTCAAAATATAATATTTTGTTCTAATAGGCATTATACAACGCCAAAAAAAGGAGGGGGGAGGGATACTATAATATTTGACTCTTCAACTTAAACATGAGTTGATTTCTCTTTCTTGGAATCTTTGTCCTTCTTCTTCTTCAGAAATCCAAACACACTGTGGCTCTTTCTCTTTTCTTTATCGTGTCGTTCATCTTGCTGCCCCGAGTGAACATTGGAGTCTGAAGTTGGACGACTGCCTGATGCTCCCTGTGGTCTTCCTCTGAGCTGAAAATAAAAATTGTTTATAAAGTTTAAAATACACGGTTACCTGAATAGGCAAAAATAACTTAGTAGCAGTGGCAACAACTGTCATTTAGTTGGTTAGGAACATTTAAAATGGACACAAGATCTTCAATAACAATTTAAAATATAGGATTTTTAAATTATTTACAGCACTCAAAAAAAAAATGATCATTGATATACAGTGGCCCAGTTTTTAATAATTTGTCAATATTTTTAAGATCACCATGCAAAGTGCTTTTTTTTAAATTTAAAAGTTCATTTAACAGTTATCCCAATCTGCATGGTTAAATTTTAAAAAGGATTACCTGTGATTCATCATCAAATGAAGAATCTGAAAACAGAAAACGTTGGATGACTAAGTATCACATTTAGATTTAAACTAATCCCAATTCTGGAAATAGAAGACTAGAAAATAAAATAAAGTTTATTTAAGCTGGTTATTTAAAGAGATCGAAATTTATGTAGCGAAAGAAAAGCGGACCCGAAGGATAGGGTTGGAGCTTCAGGTCCAAAACTACTATATAGTTTGCTATATGACAATAAATAAAAAAATGTGTATCAAAGGAAAGTTACGTGAAAAGAGATTTTTAAAAAAATGTTTTTACCCCTGTCTTGACTGTTGTCATGATCTGCATACTGCTGTTGGTGGACGTCATCATCTTCTGAAACGACCAACAAAAATTACATTAACCTATCAGGTGAAGCTGTCAGGAAGGCTGGGGGTGATAAAAATGAACATTCAATGTTTAAGCTGGTTTTACATTGATGGAACATAGTGGCAAATGAAACTTGAGGCTACAGGTTTATTTTTGTCACCTATAATGGATTTTTGAAACATATTTGTACAAAATGAAATAGTAATGGTCATAAAAGGCACATCGAAGATTACACACTCACCTGCTCCAATAATATAACACATTATTATTATACCAACTCCATGTTTGCACAGACATTAATATCTTTTTTCCCGGACATTATTTAACTTAATCTATTTTGCCAAACAAATAAGAGCCCATAAAATCATAAAGACACTTTAAACAAATGGCTTGAGCCTGGACCCACCTGAGTTATTGGATGGAAGACTGGGAGTTCTAGAGTGCAAAGGAACTCCCTCTTCGTAGGATGCCCTGCTGGGTTGCTCTATGACCGGCTCGATGGTCCTGGGGAGTGGCTTGGGGGGCAGGGATGGGGGGAGTGGCTTGGGGGGCAGGGATGGGGGGAGTGGCTTGGGTGGTAGGGATGAGGTGGCGGGAGGTGCGTCAGAAGGAGGGAGGAGTGCAAGTGGTGGGGGGCTATTGCCTCTAGGTGGTGTGCCGGGTCGCTGGTCATGTGACCGTGAGAACTGCTCCGAAGGATCAAGATCTATAGGGGGGGGGTGGGGGGTGGGGGGGGGGGGGGGTGGGGGGGGGGAGGGGCTGGGGGGGTAGGGATGGGGTGGCGGGGGGTGCGTCAGAGGGAGGGAGGTGTGCAAGTGGTGGGGGGCTATTGCCTCTAGGTGGTGTGCCGGGTCGCTGGTCATGTGACCGTGAGAACTGCTCCGAAGGATCAAGATCTATCAAGCAAAAGTGGAGGCAAATGAAAAAAATAAGGAAAAGCAAGGGGTTGGGGGGGTCCAATAAAAAAATAAGTCTATAGAGAATAAAAATAATTTAATGCAAACAGGAAATATGAGGAAAAAATTTATGACAAGATTAAAAGACACAGAAATAGATTTAGCTAGTAATTTTGTTTGATAAAAATCTCAAGCATGGAAATAATAATTAATTTTAAATATTAAATAGCCGAAATACAGTGCTTTTTTCCTTTTTTTAAAACTTAATTAATTACATTATTCAATTTTAAGGTATTTGTCAAGTAACATTTTTAAAGCAATTTGAAAGAACTGAAATAAGTAAAAGGTAAGGCTTAAGTTACTAATCTGAACAAGAAATTTAGACGCAGATGTATGCAACTTTTTTTTTTTTTAAACACAGACAACTGTATACTTATTTATTGTCATTTTTATGTTCCCGTCTCCATAATGTTAAAAGGTGTTCATATTCATTTTTTAACAAAATTCTTAATTTCTTTAAAGATTTTATTCAGAAATAAGGCTTAAAGTGAGTTTTTGAAAAACGCAGTTAGACAAAGTGCAGTGATTTTTTTTAAATGACCCCATTTCCAACAATCGATACATGACAGATTACCATGAATACTGAGCAAGCACATGCAATGCAGCGACAACAACAAAAAAGTATTTTTTTTTAAAAAGAAAGGAAGATAAAGAAATTTAAAAAGCTTCTATGATCTTAAAACAGGATGACATAAAGTGCTAGAACTATCTAAAGTTAATGCATGAATCACATCTTGAGCGCTGATCAGCTAACAACTGTGGGTCCACTTCTACACCGTACAAGCTGAGAACGGCAAGTCATGATTAGACAAAATTTTCCATTATATCAAAAGACAGGCATTTAACATAGCACACAATTAAGAGATGCATGATTGGCAGGCTTTGAAAAAAAAAATAAATGCAGACTAGCCGAGCAATATGGACTGAAGATTCCTGAATGCTTGATTAAAGCCATCACTGAAAGATTACAGAGAAATTAATGAAGTAGGCAGCTAGAGAGGCATGCTTGTCTACAAAACACCCTTTCAAACATAGAAAACATTTTTTTCTAATAACAATAGGGCTTGATAAAATAATTCCTGTATGAAGGCCTACTGTTATAAAGTCATTTCTCTACATGCAAACCATGTCTAAGCAAATGTAAAAATTAAAAAAAAATTAATAACTTATTTCAAAGAGGCAGGGGAATGGAAACACAGCAAATCAGTAACTTGTATGAAAGGGACTTAACTTAAGTGTTTCCCAAACTTTACTTAGCACCATGGAACCCAGAAGAATGGTAACTTTACAATTATCCCATGACCATAAGACAAATATCTTCATTACACAAAAAGTAATTTAAAGACCAACATAAATTTTTGTTTAAAAAATTCCAATGTGTGACTCCAATCATATAGGAACATATTTTCATTTAAGAATATTTTTTTGACCATCGAAAGGAAAATTTGTCTAAATTAATTACATGTTGATCAGGGTTTGGGTTTGGATCTTAGGTTGGGAAACACTCAAGGATACAAAAACAATTTAGTTCTGTGAATAGACAAGAGGGGAAGAGGGATACAATGGGTCTTAACTCAAAGAACTTGTCAAAGTTCCACACCTTTGAACTTGTCATTTATTGAGTAAAACGAATGTATTTTACAAGCACACATGACAAAAAAAAACAGTTATCAACAAAGTTATTTGATACATAGCCTAATCATAATTATTGTCAGTAGATATTATTAAACATTTGACAAACTTTAAGCTGAACTAGCAGTAAATGTCAATTATAAATTCTAAATTATAAAGAAACAAAAAAAAAAGCTTAGCAATAATTTAAATTAGAAAAATCAGCAGTTAAAATGTTAAAAATATTAATTAAAAATAAATTTAAAACTGATTATTTAAAAAAAGCTTTTGAATGTAAAAAAAAATTATTTTACAAATATTTTTAAAAGTCGGAAATTTTAAAAAAAATATCTTTACTGTGACACTGGCTGGAATTTCTTTGTAATAGTAAAGTCTAGACTCTATTATTGTTACTATAGTAGCAAGCAAACACCCCACTGGTTATGTTGGCATGGAAACATCACCAAACCATGAGCACTGAGTTCCAGGAAAGTATCACTGCATCTATTCATCACTGTTAGTTTAATGCAACAAAGAGGATCATTTTGTTTCTTTTTTTTTTCTTCCTTTTTTTTTTTACCCCTGTCTCAAGCCCCTTCTGCTTTGTGCTGGCTAACTCTTTGAACCCTAAAATTAATGATTTCAAGTCTGTTTGCATTGTTATCCTATGTATTGTTGTTTTATTATTATCCTTTGGTAGTGTGTATTGTTACATATGGTAGTGCGCATTGTTACCTATGGTAGTGTGCATCAACTAGATTCTAGTGCTGCTTGAAACTGAGTTCCCAAACCAAGAGTAAATGAAAAAACAAGTAAGGTAAGACTAAAGCATCAAGATCTAGAGTCAACAAACACAAGAAAAAAAAACACAATCCCAAAGATCAAACGAGGATCTCGTCACCTTCGTCCAGCGGAAGTTCTGGCTGACCTAGATTTAGGTAATCCAGCATAGATTCCTGCTCTGAAAACGCAAATGTCATGGACCATTAGAAAGGTTAAAAGTTTTGTTAGTTATCAATAAAAATATTAATGAAAACATATATTTTTGCCCCTAAGATTTGAACTTGTCATTTCTTTCAATGCAAACACCTTGAGCTCCTTACAATAGCTTCATGCATTACAAGCCAAATTAAAATAACTAAATGTAAGGATTGATATATTGCATGAGATTGTCATTAAATTTGATGTGAGAAATACGAAAAAATGTGGATAAATGAATTTTAATAATGATATTTATATAAAATTATCTGTCATTTTCATTTTAAGGTGTTCAATTTTTCAAACATTATTTTACCCTTCAATCCATGTTTTAGTAAATCGTATATATTGAGCCGATTTTATGAACTTTGAAAACAGGTTGTTTTATATAGCCTGTATACCTGCCTGTGAAAATAATTTTATTTCGCACCTTATCTTTAGTTCAACTCATTAAAATGTCACAGCTACCCTACAACTGTCCATGAACACACTAAATGATCATGCATTTACAACACAAGCTAAAGTAACACTTAAACAATAATTATTTGTGGCCACCCAAGTTTTGCTTAGTACATTAATTTTTTTAGAAACAGAATTCTTGTATAAAGTATTTGTATGAAAAGCTGTGATTGAAGACTTTTGAAGTATTGTGAGACAACTAAGATTTCCACAGAATAACTGGATGAATTATGCAATAAAACAAATACATGCAAAAGCAACAATAGATGAAATCATATTAGATAAGATAAAACAAATATTGGTTTTTTATTCAATTTACATTTACTATACGATATAGAAAATTATACAAGTAAAAATAGCAAATATGTCATTTCTGTCTTTTTTTAACCCATCTTCTTTGTTTGGGAGATTTAATAGTATAAACTAAGACTTTTTTTTTTTTGGTAAGAATTTTCAGTAATGGGAGCAGTGCTTAAGCTATTAGCAGTATCCACTTAGAAATGCTTATGCAAGTGTCATATGGATTTACTTTTCTTTACAAGTTTTACATGTTCATTCAAGACTTGTTTTTTTGTTTTGTTTTTCATCATCTTTTGTTAGCCAAAAGTGACTCATTTTCTTTTAATGATTTTTTTTACCAGTTTGCTTTTGTACATTATAAAATTGTACACAAGGATATAAGTTCTGGATTTTTTTTACTGCCCACAAACACTAAATTACGTCTGTCATAATCTGCAAATGACTAAATGAATTAATATTTTGTGTTCAAAATTCTTTAGTATTTAGTAATTATTCTATTATTTATTTAAGAATAAAAAATGAAAAAATATTAAGCCATCCAGGTTCCTCAATTTAAAATGTATTAGTATTAGTTTTATAAAATAGATAATTGTCAAATTTCTGGGTGGAAACTGCAAGATGTCCTTACCAGCGAAAAATTGGATCCTTGAATGCCAGAGCTTCATGGTCTCAGGATTGGCAAACTCCAGGAGAAACTCAGCACCGTCATGGAGACTTAACCTCAAAACGTTCTGTTTTTTGGTGTAATCAGCTGCAATCTCATTGACCGACCTGTGTATGTTGACGGGTGGGGATGCTGCCTGGCCATCCGCATAAGCTGCCAAGGAAAATATTAGGGCCTTTGATAAAAGCAATTGTTTTCCGCTGCTGTGATGCTACATTGTAGGTATTGCCAGGTTGTTCAGGAAAAGCTTTATTTCATTCTAAATGACATCCTGCATCCCTCCCACATGTTTATCATCAGCAGTCTGAGCACTGACATTATTCATTGGAATTAAACAAACCTTGAAAATACGTGTTAATCTAACTAAAACAGTGATTATAAAAGGAACATCTGGAACATGATACTGTGTTAACAATATCACAAAACGTTATGAAACGTTTGCTTTGTGAACCGGGATTTTATTATTAAATTTTTTTTTATTAATCCCATATGATTATCTACTTTATTAGTTAAGTGAACATGTATTCCCATTTATACCTTCTTTATCTTTGAAGAAACACAAGAGTTGTCCGAACAAGACAGTGTAGTAGTTCTTCCACGACCGTATGGTGGCTTTTTTGCCGCCTGCTTGCAGCTCTTGTTTCCTGTCTACCATCCCTTCCAGCTCAGCTGGGGGGAGATTCTCTGGAAGTTTATACTTGTCTTTAAAACTGCGTGTTCTTCTCCTTATGTTGAAGCTGGGTGTTCTTTTTGATTTCTTACTGTCCTCTTTGACCTGCGTAGGAAAATAATTACAAAATAAAGATGGAGTCTAGGCATGTATTGGTTATAACAATTTGATAAGAAAAACTATTGACATAAAAAGTAGGCAACTCTGTTTACCTTAATTATATCCTCATTTTACTACACCTTATTATCTAATTAGGTAAGTTATCAGATTAATGAGAAATTAACCTTAATTTTCTAGTTGGCCATCAAACTTGATTACTAAGTAAGTTTCATGTCTTATCAGAGATAGATATTTCTTTATGCCATTTACACACATTAAAAATTCCATGGAATTTTTTGGAAAACGCCCAAATTTTTCTAGACTTGGGATATAACCTTTTAGTTAAAAAAATATTGATACATAAGCTGATGTCAATAAAAGATTACAGGTTTAATAAAAAAAATTTTTTAACAGAGTAAAATTGTCATAATGTATGTAGCTCAGTGCTTCTCAAGTAAGGGTATATCACGGTGGTCAGTTCATAATGTGTGGAAGATTTTGGATAGAACAATATACAGGTCATTGTTCCCTTCTGTAATGTTGATAAATTATTACTGGTGCCTCTTGAAAGAAACTGATGTCACAAATTAAATTCAGATGAACAAAAAACTGTTACATAATAAGTTAATAAGACACATAAGATACATAAGACTATTAAATTTACAAAAGGAGGGCATTTGTTTTGTACAGTTAAAAGTAATTCTTTGCAGCCAAGACAACTGGATAAGAAGTAGAGGAGAACATTCAAGTTGTTTTTTTTTAAACCCCAAATTATTGTTTTTTTCAAACAGCTTTCAAACACTTACAATATCAGTTCTCTTGGTGGTCATTCCAGTCGGACTCATTGGTGGGGACAGGTTACCTTTCTTCTGATATGACGGTGACAATGGGGTGGGACTTGGCGTCCTGGTGCGAGGCAAGGGTTGCGGTGGAGGTGGGGGTGCATTAGGCAGGTCTGGTGCGGAGGTCTCCTCCTCCTCTGTCAGTGAAGCATTGTCTCCAGGTGATGGTAGGGTAACATCTGCAGCACTTGCCACTGGTGGTGGAGTTGGGGGTGGAGTTGAGGGTGAAGGTTGAGAAAATCGAGGCTCCTCAGATTCCTCCGGTGATGATGGCTCATCTATGCTCTCCTATTGGTCAGTGGAATACAATTTTATTATGACTAGTATTTACTTTTTGGTTATTTAAGTCTAACGTTACAGTGACACATAATATTTTTTCTAACTTCATGAGCTGAAAACTGTATATTGCCATATTTATTTTTTTGAATTTGCAAATTGATCCTTTACAAAAAATTATCTAAAATATTATCTAAAATATTATGGATATGGTTTTAATGAAATTTGACAAATTGTTTCTTATGAATATTCTATATGCAATTCTTTTTTAATGAAATTATGTTATTTTGTTATTGCATACTATTTTTTTTGGCACAAATTTTTAGGACAGTTTTTATTTTTTTTTAAACATTCATTAAATTTGTTCAGCAAGTGCGTGCCATAAGGACGCCACTTAAAAATAGTGTAAAACTTTTCCCCATGACTTATCAATTAGAAATTATAGAGACCTCAACTACAGGAAATCCAGATTTAAGCCTTCTCATGAAAACCATTTCCAAACAGAAGTTACTCAGACACACCATAAGATTTACCAAAAAGTCTTCAAATTTTAAATAACTTCTTTATTCCTAGAAAATATCCAGATTCAAGATGAAAAGAAAAAATTACAGGTTACAGAATGAGCTCTACCTTTCAGCATCTATATTCACCTGTTTAAAGTTTGCTGCCTTTTGTAATGAAATGGTGGGGGATGTGGGCACGTCACTGCGGGTACGGAAACTGACCGCCCTCTGCACATCTGTCTTTGAAGCATCTGGTCTTGCTGTGATTTTAATGCTCTGTGATCGTCCAATGAGATTCTTCACAGTTGATCTGTCAAGCTTTTCTTCTTTTCTGATGATATAAGAATTTTAATTGCCTACTGATATAAACACACTCACACACAACTTTGCATTAAAGAAACTTAGTTTCTTTTTCTAAATCTCTAGTTCAATTTGACTTTTGTTTTATGCCCAAAAAACCACATTAGAATTCAAATTAATGCTACTTTTTTTTTTACATTGTTTTAAGATCCTCGGTAGAGTAAAAAATAATTTGTTAGAAATCTTATTGTTGCACCGTTTTTAAACAACCAACATCCTTTAGGCACAGGCAATGGTCATCAACTTGAGGTAAAATTTTAGTCTTCAGTAAATCCCAACTTTGTTTACCGTTTGCCATCTTCATCGTTTTCTTCTTTTTGCCTCCTGAGTAAAACTTCCTTTGCTTTTCGCTGTTCCTCCTCTCTCTTGCGCTCCTGAGAACACAAGCAATGAATTATTGATTATGTATCCATCAAGTTATAATGAAGCTTGTTTACAAGCAATACATTCTTAGACTGCTAAAAGTACATCTTTTTTTTATTTAAGTTGCTGCTTACCAATTGACTTACTTATCACCTACTAAAATTGGCCTACATCTATTGTATGCATTCTATATCATATCTTAGTCTAAATGTAAATTATGAACAAATTGAAATGAACCTTATTAATTATCTCCATCAAGATATCATATAAAGTTCAGAGTTGAATTTAACTACAAAAACTCAGTATTTTAAAAAAATAAAAAAAATGTTTGTTCAGGTCATATAATTCCAGATGGCTATTAAATATTACAATACTCAATATTGAGGTCAATGACCAAACCTAGTTTCTGTTTAAAAAATTTAAACATTTAATTCGAGTTATTTAAAACTTATATTCTTCACTCACTAGCAATACATGGTTCATTAATACATTTTAAAAAACCAGATGATGAAGCAGAACAATAATTTTAATGAAAGCTCAAAATGTTTTGTTAATCCATAAGCATTGTCTCAGTCTTGCTCTTTACAACTGAGAGCACATGTGAAAAAAAATGTTTAATCTACTTTAATATCTTATCATTTATTTATAATTGCACAATATATAATTATTTATTTGCAGCTGAATTAAAAACCGTGCCATGAGTATAACTAAGGCTGATATGAAAGCTGCTAACCTAAATAAAGTTAACTTGTTATTTGTGCTTATGATCTTTTCCTAACCCTTGCACTAAAAATAAAGATAGAGTTTTTTATATTTTATTAAATAGTCCTATAGGTTATAAAGCACAGAATTACCACTCAGGTATAAGGAGCATAGTGGATATTTCAGTGACAAAACAGGAAGGAGTGGTGAGTATGAATTTGGACTTGAATAACCATGTTGGAAGTCATAAAGGTATATGGAAATCAGTATTTCCCATCAAAGGTCACCAGTGAGATCAAGTGGCAGTGTTGGTTAATTCACTATGTCATTGTTATTCACTATGTCATTGTTTCTGGTTGTTATTAAATGAACTTCATTTATTCACATTTTAGAGATATTTAGACAAAAATGTATCAAATTTTTAAAGTAAGTAAATATTAATGTGTCTTGATTGACATCATTCAATTTGTAAAAGAAAGGAATCAATTTTAGCTGTTCCTCTCACAAAATTTTACCATTGTGTAGCCTGAATCATTTAAAAAAAAAAAAAAAGGGGGGGATTGTTTCATCTTGAAAGATTAATATATATATACATATTTCTTTAAAGCTATAAGATAAAATTATGTTGAAATAGATGGAATCTAGAATCTAGAGCTAGCCTTCTCAAATGCAAGTTTTTTAAGATTGATCAGATAAAGAATTTAAACCAAACGGTTTCTTCAAATTGTTAACATAACCGATATGTTGGTTATCAAATATAAGTAAAAACAAAAAGCTCCCATCGCCCAGTGCCACTGTCACAAAATTAGATGTTATTGAAAGTGACCAGGTAATTGTGATTTGGTGCACTTATTGAGCAAAACAGATCAACATTTACATAGAACAAATTCAGCATGCGCATCTTGCATGCACTAGGCATGAAACTCAGTTTCAGGCCTATTTCCCCTACAGAACAGTCAACAAAATACAACTGAGGAGGATTGGGTAAGGATGGAAGGAGTTTTAATGACAGGTTAACAAACCATGGCACCTTCTGCCATGCACAAAAGGGACTTCAATTGGGATTAACCGATTTTGGATTTTAAAATCAATCAATAATCATACAATTAATGCATGCAGAGGTTAAAATTAGGACATTGGATCTTGGATGATCCATTGGTATTGGAATAATTATGTAAAAAAAAAAATTGAGTAGGCTCACTGCGAAATTTTTCCATTAAACTTTTCCTAACTACCATTTAATCTAATGAAGATATATTTTATTTTCTTCAAGTGGGCCTACTTTTGTGTATGACATGGTATTCATTTTTTTATCATAGTTTAATTGCTTAATTTAAAACTGTTCGCTTCTTCATGAAACACTGATCATAAGTATTTTAGGCTAACATGTTTAAAATTTTCCTGCTTGGTCTTCAAAGAATAAAATAATTTCATTTATTAAAAGGTAACTATAAAATAAAACAACACAAGAATGATTATAAAAACAGGATAAATATATGTTTGTTCACAACCAGTGAAAACTCAGCTCAGGGCTAAAATGGAGGTAATGCAAAAAATAATAAGACAATATTCTGGCGAAACAACAAAACAAAAAGGAGTTAAATGTGTGAGTACCAGCAGTGCTCTACATTAATACAAAATTGATAGCAAGAAGCCACAGCTAAGAAACATACGTTATTCTGCGCCTGTGAAAGGGAGCGGGGGTAAGGCCGGCATTAGTAATATGGCGTTGTTTGATGTCAGTATAATGTTTGTATGATATGTGAATTGTTTACAGCCTAAGACGTGGTTGCATGCTTGAATGAGGGCCAAGTTACATGGTGAGGCTTACAGGATGAAGAGAGCTTACATTTGTGCACAGGAAAATAAGATAAAATTCTACTTTACGGTCAAAACAAAGTCAGTGTTTCTCAACCTCACCTTATGCCCATTTGCCATTTTTATTTTATTTTTCAAAAATATTTTAAGATATATCTGAGAGGATGATTTTTAATTTTTTTTTTTACTTTTACCTTCTAGGTTGATAGGGTTTCAGAAACTATAGTTTGAAAAACACTGCCATGATTTTTAACAAGTCAAAGTTTTCAACAATTCAAAATAAAGTTATAAATATAATTCTTTAACACACCATTCAACTATAAAAAAAAATACATTGGATAATGCAGGTCTGCACAACATACAGCCTGCGGGCCATGCCGCCCGCCGACACCCACTTTGGGGCCCCCGAAGTAACGAAATATTCTTTATTATTACTATTTTCTTAATAGCTTTTCCCTTGTCCTGTTTTCTTTTGGCCGGCACAAGTTTTTCCACAAAGAATTATGGCCCACCTTACATTTTGAGTTGTGCAGGCCTGGGATAATATCATAACACACTTTTTGAAAAATGTTGAAATATGTTTATTGTTCAAATAGTATAAAAGAGTTTATCAATTTGTTTTGTTCAACAAGATGGCTGGAAATGTTTAATTTGTAAATTAGTCCATAATAAATACAGTTGACTCCAGTTTTGGTAGTTGAAGGGAATCCTGTTCTCTCTAAGTTAAGTACAAAACAGCTTCATCCACTTTCATATCAAGTGGCATTGAAATAAAAATAATTTTAAAAGCATGCAAATAAAGCATTTTAAACATTTTTTACATAAAGTCAAATCCTAAGACCTTTGGAATCTACAAATGATATTTTGTGCAAGGTTCTAAGGCTGGTGCTTTCCACTGCGCATGTTCCTAGGGAGCTAATGGTTACTGCTGGAGGTATATCTGTCTCTGTTAAATGTATATCCTACGTTTTTTAAATTAAGTTTTTCATGACTAATGTATGAAAGGAATTCCCAAGTTTTAACAAAAAACTATTTAAACAAGGATAAACAATTGCATGCCTGGACATTAACTTTTGTATGATAAAGACCAATCTGAATTAAATACAGTAGAGCCCGGTTATGTCGACAGCCTCGGGGTTTGCCAAAAAGCGTCAAGATAACCGATGATTGAGATAAACGAGAACCAATATGGCTGCAATATATGAAATTTCTTTATGTACATGATGTGCGTTAATAAATGCAGGTACTTCAGTAAAGAAAATAGTAAATAATTTTTTAAATAACACAGTTATTTAGAGCAAATTTCAATTTTTAAAAAATGAAACCAGAATCAACTTTTTAACTTTAGTACTTTTTGAGCTACGAATTTTTAAAGTGCGAGTTTGTTTGGTATTTTCTTTTATGGACAAAACCTCCACATTTTGTGACCTCATTCTGCTGATTGTCTATATAGTTTATATAAGCATAAGGCAACGCATCCCCTCATTACTAAAATACTATTTAGGGGACTACTTATTTTGAACTTTCAACTTTAGCACATGACTATTTAATTAAAACTTTCCCTGACTAATGGTTTAATAGCTTTTGCACATGGCAAACTCTTATGAATGAAACTCTGATGTAGTACCACGGCATAGCCATTATGCAAGTGATCGTGAATAGCTGCCCATGACAACGTTTTGCACACTGCTAATTGTGATCATTTATAATATGGACTCTACCGGGTTTTTAAACCTCAAATTAAAACATATTTATTTAAATTACTTCTAGGTTCATTCTGAAACACAAGTCATGTATTCCGAGAAATAAATAATTATTTTTTATTATGAAAACTTGTTAATTTGTTGTTTGCTATTTCTTCTTGCGGAGTTCAAAAGCCGTCGATTGGTCACTGGGATCGAGATAACTGAGGTTAAGTGGCAAATTTGGCCGTCTTTTGTGCTCGAGATATCAGGGTTCGGCGAAATAAAAGATTCGGCATAACCAAGGAGAAAATGATAAGATAAAGAGAGAATTTGGCTGTTCCACTTCAAAAAAAGTCGACACAACAGGGTTGGCGAGTTAACCGAGGTCGAGATAAGCGGGTTCGAATGTAATTTTTAAAAGAAAAAAAAAATTAAAAAAAAATTTTTTGTTTTCCCCCCCCCCCCTCCCAACTGTTGCTATGGAAATGGAAATATTTGTGTTTTTTAAAAATGTTTAAAAACATGTTCATTTTACTATATCTACTTTAAAAAAAAAAAAATTCTAAGAAAGAAAACTATCTAATAATCTCTGCAATCTATGGTCAGAATCTAAGTGTCTAGAGGTCCTATCAAATCCAATAAAAGCAAACCGAGAAAATCTACCCACCTCTAGGATTCTGTCTTGCTCTTTCCTTCGCAGATCATCCAGTCGATCCTTTTCCCTCTTCGCCTCATCTTCTACCAGCTGCTGTTGCTCTAGAAGTTTCTTCTGCTTCACAGCTCTGTCAACCTAGAAGTGGGCATGCAAAAATGTTTAAATTTGACAGTTCAAAATATTACAAAATATTGATTTGAAAGATTCATTCATTTTAAGGTACTATTTTTTTTTTTTTTAAATAAGTCATTAAAGACAGATTTTCATATTTTTTATCAAGATGGCATCCCCATATCATTTACTTGGGGTTCTTATTGAGATTCAAAAGGAAACATCCTTCATCTGTTTTGGAAAAATGTAGCCTTGAAAGTTAGTAATCGCTAAAGGATTTCCAGCCAAGCTATCCAATAACTAAAACATTAAAAAAAAAATTTTTTTTTTTAATTTTTAATATTTTAAAAATTAGCCATTGTATAAGTACAAACAATGACATTGACATGCCTTGTCTCTGCACAAATTATTGACTCTGTCTTCTTGAGCATCCACAGTCTTCTCAAAATCTGCATGCCTCCTCATCAACTCCTCGACCTCCTGGATGGAATCCCCATTCTTGCCACCTTTAATGAGTGGCTCCCTGAGGTTCATCCACGCCTCAATTTGTTCTATTTCATGGCGGAGTCGCTGGGAAAACATTAACAGTTTTTTTTGTTATTTCTTTAAATTCTTTTTTTTTTTTCCCGCCAGTTTTGTTTTTCTCATTAAAATAGCATACCAGTGCACACAATAATTTAAAAAATTTCATATCATACATATCAATGAATGCCATTGTTTGTCAGTGGTTGATAATTAGATTAGCAGCTGATTGTACTTAGTTAACTAATAAGTAGGTTTATGGAAATTACAGTAAACGGTATCTCATAGTCATAATCTTTGCTTTGAAGGACAACTACAAATTTTGTAAAAAGTAGAAAAAAATGTTTGCCTTTCTACAAAACCATTAGTCTTAACTCAAAAGAGACGGCTTGTTTAACCAAACAGGTGCCTTGAGGATATTCTGAATACTTTCTATCACTTTTCCAAATTCGAATTCTCTTGACGTATCTGTGGTTGTTTGTCACTAACCACTTGCACTGTAAACCTACCTGTGCCTCAAGATTCTTTTCATGCAAACTCCTTCTATGATCCAGTGTTCTAAGAAGTCCATCTAGAGACTGGTCCAACTGGTTAATCTTTTCTTGAATCTAAAGTGCAACAAACAAGAGGTCATGGGTTAAAAAGAAACCCCTATTATTTTCTAATAGCGTTTTCTTCTCTTAAAGGTAGAGAACTGTAAAAAGAAAAAATAATCATCTGCCTTATTTATTTATTTATTTATTTAGGCATTTTTATATAGCGCTTATCATAAAGCTCTAAGCGCTTTACAATTATTAAAACATGTAAACTAAGTAAATACAAATGAGACACTAGGATAGTAACTATTATTCTATAGAAACAATGAAAATGGCTATAAAACGAGGACACTTTGACACTTCAGGATCAACCCGAAACAGAAAATGAGGTAGGGCAAGGAGGGTGCATCACAGGTCATAGGCGGACCTAAACAGATGAGTTTTAAGGGACTTTTTGAAAATGGATGAGGTTTCACTATGACGTATATGGAAGGGGAGCTGGTTCCAGAACGTGGGCCCATGGAAGCAGAAGGAGCGTTCACCGATGGTCTTAGTTTTAGTTCTTGGGATTGAGAGGGTTCTACTGTCAATGGAAGAACGTAGTTGTCTTGTGGGGATGTAAGGAAGCAACAGTTCAGAGAGATAGACAGGAAAGTGAGGGTCAGTGAACAAGTTGAAGCAAAGATTGGCAGACTTATATTTGATGCGAGAGGATATTGGAAGCCAGTGGAGTTGCCGCATGTGTGGTTGAATGTGGTCATGTTTCTTTGATTTAAAAATGAATCTGCATGCTGAGTTCTGTGCCTTCTGAAGTTTTTCTATGTGGTGTTGAGGAATGCCTGAGAGAAGAATGTTACAGTAGTCAAATTTTGAAAGAATGAGTGAAGAGACGAGAGTTTTTGTGGCATCAAAGGAGAGGAGGTGTCTATTGCCAGATCGGCATAATTATGTTATTCCCCTTTGCTAATAATGTATTGGAAAGAATGGTATCATTTCATTTCAAATAGATCAAAACATTCATGTAAGACAAAAGCAAAGCTTTAGCCCAATTTAAGCAGACTCTGACCTCCTCAGACAGAAAGTGTCCCCTGCTGATGAAAGCCTTGCCGGTCTGGTGAAACTTGTTGAAGGCTTCCTTCCTGCTGTCCACCTCGGCCTTGTGCTCCTTGTAGCGCGTAATCATGGCCTCCGCACCAGGCAAATCATGGGCCAGTTCATCTGCCATTATAATTGCCATCATTTCGCTGATCCAAGCACTGGAGAGACAGAAAAATGCGAGCAACATGAAATGCCAAAAAGAAGGCTTTTGGGGGAAAAGACTAAGTTCAATAACAATTCACTATAGTGTCGTGCAGTGGAACAACAAATTTCTGATCTTGATTGAAGCTTGACTCTGAATTCACACAAGTGATTTGAAAACCAGAGTTTCATAAGACACAGAAGAGGTATTTTGATTGACATTTGTAGACACAATGTAAAAATATGTATATAATATTTAAATAAGCATTAAAAGTTGTATTCCTAAAAACCAACCACTTACCCACCACACATCATTTTTTTTTCCAACAAAATAATACATAAGCTGCTTCTTAAGTTAATAACTTAACTTTATAAGTTCAGTTATTAAAAATTAAATGTAAATGTTAAGACAGCAGCTTATCTTGATCTTAAGAACTCTTAAGATCATAAGGGGTCTCATGGGATTGCTAATACTTTGTGTGTTTTTATAGAATGTAATCATTATTATTAATCTGATGTAACTAAAACTTACAAGAGTTCTCTGTAATCATTAAAGTATGACTGTAACTGCTCGGCCTGGGACAGCTTCTCCTTTCTGTGTCCAGCTTTTTCCACCAGCCTGTTCCACGCTCCCACCATCTCCTCGTGTTTGGCCGCTATGTGCTCTTGTGCATCAGGGAATGTGTTGATCAGACGCTCGGCTTCCTTTGTGATACTTTCAACCTGATCGCTGATGGCAGCCATATCTCTCTGTCGAAATAAAAGGTTTTTTTTTTAATTTTAAAGAAGCAGACATTACATGTCCTTTTAGTGTTAGTTATTATTTCTTTTAAATGTACAACATTGTTAGTTACTTTTTTTATTTTAAATGTACAAAATTGTTAAAACTTAGTTTAGGCCTTTCAGTCTTTCATTGTTTTATTTTTCAAAGAAAATTCCTTACAAATATAACAGTCAACATGAAGTATTCATACCAATTTTATTTTACAAATCCAAACCAACTCCTCTTATCTAGGGCCCCCAGAGCTGGTTTGAGAACAACTAATATAGTACGGTATTTATAATTTCCATGCAGTTTTTCACTTTAGATATCGTTTTTTCTTTTTTTTTGGTACTATCTTACAGGAATATAAAATTACTTCTTTAAAAGTTAAGGATCGTCAGTATTGTTTAAACAGACATCCAACCTATAACATAATTTATGGTTTCCAAATTAACGATTTCATTATATAGCAATTAGACAAGATTTTTCAATACAGACCTCCAAACCTTCATGCCTGCTGATAAGCGCCTGGCTGCTTTCAAGGTCATGGCCATAGTCTTCACTACTGACAACGAGATCCTTCTCCTGGATCCACTCTAATGTATCATCAGCATCTCGGCCATACATGTGGACTTCTTTAGCTCCAAGCAGGGCCTGAGAAAAGCAAAGTTTTTAGGTTGAATATATGAAATGAACTTACAGAATTCATGTGCATGTTATAGCACTTTGAAAATATCAACAATCAAACTGAAATAAAAGTAATAAGCTTCTAATTTAATGAAGCAAATGCTGATGGTAATGAAATAAGCTTAAATTTCATTTTTTGGTTATCTCAGTTCTCTAGCTCAAAGTAATTTTCACTATTATTTTTAAAAATCTTCATGTTCTCTTTTTTTGGTATTTTTTTTACAAGTTAAACAATTTGTTGGTGAAGCTGATTAAATGTAAAGTAGTCCATAGCCTATATTCATTTCTTATCCTGCTTAGAGCTCAAATAAATAAATCTCAACTACAATAATGTCCAAGTGCCAAAACTGTTTATCAAAGAGTTCAAATAAATAAATCTCTTCTACAACAATGTCCAAGTGCCTAAGCCAATTATCATTTAATGTCCTCTTACATCCTGTCTTGCTTGGGACAGTTCCTTGAGTTCTGCCCACTGGTGCTCTATTTCTCTACATTTAGCTTTAATTCCATCAGCTCCAAAGTGACTGCTCTCAGTCATCGCTTTGCCGGTGGACAGCACCTGGGTCACACGATCCTCATTGTTGTTCAGATCATGCAGAAAGTCTCCAAACCTTTGTTGCAAAACCTGAAAATATAGTTGAAATGTTGTGGTTTAATCGTGCCGATTCTTTTAAGTACCTTAATACAACCAATGTTAAAAACATTTTTGGTGACGTTATTTTTTCTTGACATTGGCTACCACTATTAATATTAAAACATATGACGTAACATTATGTCAATCTGCCATAAGTGAGTCTCATGAATAAGAAACCCCCAAGTAACCAAATAAGTTTTAATATATATACAGAAACATTTGAAAGAAGATAAAAATATATACCAAGAATGTCTCTAAAAAGAATTGCATTTTGAACTCAGGAGCTATGATGGATGATGATATTATAAGCATAATGGAAAAATTTCTGACAATAAATCCAAAGAATTTAATTGTCTTGGGAATGCTGGGCAGAAAGATCGGCCCAGGGTCGAATGGTGTAAAAGAAGAAAGGCTGATCTATTAGCCCAATAATTCAAACTTTGAGATTGCATTTCTTGCTCATCTTGCAATTTTAATGCTGGCTTCCATCGACATTTTACAGTTTATGTCATTTTATATCATTTTTTTTGTACCTAGTGACTCCTGAATATGCTTGAAAAAATGTGACCCTGAAATGCGTCAAAAGGCATAAGCAGCCCGAGGGGAATATTTTATGTAGTTTTTCACAATGCATCTCATTAAAATATGGGTTAAGACTTATTGAGGCTTGGGGCAGTCATAAAATTTAACAAAATTCTGCAAGTAAGACATGTTTATTCTAGGTGTAAAAAAAAATGCATGCATAAATTATGCAAAGCAGGATATCTCATTTGCATAAATGTTGAGATTTTAGTTTGATTTTTAAAGATTGTATTACTTCATTCAATTCCCTAAAAAAATATATATATCTATTTTTATATTTGTAAAGTAGCTAGTTTATCTGTTATAATTATTTTTTACAATATGAGTACAGAGTTTGTAAAAAGGGCTCTCTCTTCTTCGCTCCGTCTTCTTGCAACGACACTCGAAAAAGGGTCAGCCTCAAAAGGGTAAATTACCTCAACATGCTCAAGGTCCTGGCCATAGTCCTCTGATGATGCAATCACCATTCGTTCGGCCAGCCATGACTCCACAACGTCTGCCTCATGGTAGAATTCAAACAGTTTTTTGTTGTCAAGTAACTTCTTTCTGCGTTGCGTAGTTAAATCCTGCAACCTCGAATACTGGAGCTCAATATCAGCCTGGAAAAGTTTTAAATAGTCCTCAAAATATTTTCAAATATCATCATACACATCACAGCTTGACGCAAGCAGAGAACACATAATTTTTGTCATGTGGATCAAGCAAGTCCTGACTCTATAAACAGAAACAAAAAATTGAATTTCTAATGAACTATTATCACAAAAAAACTTGAAGATTTTGACATATGGATTTGATGGATTTTTTACTTGGTGTTTTAACTTTGGTTTGGCTTATCTATTTATAAATAATAATTGTTTTAAAATGAATAATTGTAGAATGACAACAAAAAAAGTCTATCAACAGAGGCCAATAATATTATGCCCAAGGGGACGCCAATAATGTTAACCTGGCCATCCACTTCAAAAGGTTGAACACAACTGAACCCAAAAAATATTTTTTCAAAGTTATTAAGGGAGCCCAGTAATCCCATTTAATAGAATGTGGGCAGATGCATGAATTAGTATAAAGAGGGCGGTGATAAAGCATTGTAGAAATATTTGACTAGTCTGTGAACAAAACAATTGCGATACTTTTGGGCCCTTACCAAACATCCGTTTCTTAGTCCAAAGTTTTAATTGGTAGACTTCTTCAAAAGTATATTTAATTAAGAGGGTTCTTGAGTTAAAAATTAATGTAAAATAACATTTATCTCTGAGCTATTACCTGAGTCTTTTTAATGTTCTCGGAGTCATAATGCTGCCTGTCTGTGAGGGTCCTGCTGAGGGCAGACAACTCGCCTATGCTGTTGGCAAAGTTGTCAATATCTCGCTCGAGGGCATCCAGCTTCTTCGTGAGCAGCTACAGGGGGAAATAAGTGTTAAATGTGAATTTTAAATATATGAGCTTTGAATGCATGCAATTATTTAATAACAAGGAGTTTTATGAGGGGACATAAAACTTGGTAAGGGTTATGGTAGTGGTAATTACCAGTACTGAATCTTGGTCTTTGCCGATGTCTGAGCTGGTCAGTTGGGGAAGTTTCTCATTCATCCACTGCTCTAACTCACTTACTTCTGTGTAGAACTGAAAACAGGCAAAATGAAAGAACAGATTTTAACCTTTATTACATGTCTTTACATACCGGTACCATTCATTTTTAAAATATAATAAGTTCCCACTAAAACATTTTACTATTTATAATGAAACAAAATTATTTATTGTTATATATTCATATGTCGATTTACGATAAACAGCCTTTGCTATTGGTCTTTGTAGTCATGGCACTATTAAAGAAAATTTGAATAATTTAAAAAATATTATAATTCTACCTTCTGTGCCTCCAGGGCATCCCTGAGTCTGTTCTTCCTATCAGAAGTCTTTTTCTTCAGATCTGACAGGTTCTTGTGCAGGTTGTCTAGTCTTGTCTGTATCTCAGGGGCAGCAAAGTGTTTTCCTCTAATCATCTGCTGCGCTGAGCTGGCCACAGTTTCAATCAGCGGTTCATGGGCTATGATTTCAGATTCAAGGGCCTGAACAGTGGTTGAAAAAAAAATAATAAATCTTTGAAACTAAATTTTTAAAAAAAAATGTAACCTTAAAAACAAAATTGAGTTGCAATTAAGTTTTTTCTATTTTAATTTATAGTTAGTTAGCTAAAACTAAAAAGATAACTGGTTAATATGACACAATTGTTTTTTTTAACAATAGTAAAGTACAGAATCATCCATGCAGTTAAATCCCTGATGTAATGGTTGAGACGTTCTCACATGAACTTATTGTTAGGGCAGTTAAAATAGTTTTGCACCAAAGTGTATAAAGAGTGTTTTCTTTTTCAATTGTTATAGTCATGCCAAATTATAATTATTTTTAAATAAGTTTATTTTTTAATCTGAAAATATTAAAACATTTAGTGATTTACAATCTCAATATTTTTCTTACATTTTTTTTGGTATCTTAGCACGGTAAAAAAAATATGAATAAATAAATTATGCCAACAATAAATAATGGAACAAAACTTTCAAAAAGAACATCAGTGAATAAGGCTAAAACATGAATCATTCAGTTTTTTACTGTAAATTTCTTGACGGTGATATTAATAGTTTTTTTTTTAATGAATCTCTTTTTTTTTTTAAAATGAAAAAAAAAATGCAAAATAAAACTGTGATAAACTCAATAACGTGAAAATTGTTCATAGTGATCATTGACATGAAGTGAAATGTTTTCAAAGTGATCACTGACACTTGGCAAACCTCATTTTCACTATCACTATCAGAACTTTCAATTTCCATTTCTTCATCTGAAGTCTCATCATCATCACTCACTAAATCCTCCAACAGATCTTCATCTACATCAAACTTGTAAGTCATAAAAATACACTTTGATTTTTATTTTCTTCTTTGTTATTGGTAAAAACGTAAACAATATCAATCAAGAACATGAGATTTTGATTTTGCAGCTACAAAAGAAATATATTAGTCCAGGCATTATGAAAAGATTCCAGGAAATAGCATCACATGCAAAATAAAAGTATTCTAACCATTGTTATAGTACAGTATTAAGACTTGTAGCAGCTTGTACAGAAAGATTAGTAGGTGTTAAAATTTCATGAAATTCAACCTGATCCATCTCCATTATGAAAATAGATGATTTATACAGGGGTGGACTGGGCCGCCGGGACACCGGAAAGATTCCTTATGGGCCGCTAGGACCGGTGATATAATAAAAATAAAAGTCATGAAGATAGGGCCGCTTTTTGTTTTTTTCCCGGGCCGCTTTGATTTTTCCCCGGGCCGCTGGAACTCCCCAGTCCACCCCTGGATTTATATCCCAGGAGAATATAATCAAGAAAGAAAAGATATGGTCTAAAATGTTTTCTCATCATTGCAGCATCATTACGTTAATGAATATTTTTCTAATACAAAAAATCTTCTTTGTAGCTATTGTTTATACTTTTCTTATATTTTCATAAACTTTATTTCCAGTTTGTTTCCTAACAGGTTACCTGATGTTTTTTCATCAGATTCTGAACAGCACTTAGTGAGTGGCCCAGATCCTGGGACTCAGCAAGTGGGCGCCGGTCTTGGATCCAGGCCAGCTCATCTTCCACATCACGGAAAAATTGGTACATTCGTCTGGCCTCTTCCAAGTTTTCTCTTCTGATATGGCAGGGCTCCACTAAAGAGTTGTACCTGGTAATATATGGCAATCATTATAGATCAAATATTTTTTAAGTGTCTGAACATTTTATTTCAAGTTACATTACAAATCATAAAACCACGGTTAACCTCTATGTTTTTTCCGTTCTTTCGTAATTGATTAATGTTCATACTATCTGAATTTCATGCTTTATTTTCATAACATTGTTAATTTATCTTGTGACAAAATTACCTTTCTGAAATCTCTCTAGCACTGGCTTGAAGCTCCTTATTCATGAAGTGTTTGCTCTCTTTGAAAACCTGAGCTGCGTCCAAGACATCAGTGACTTTCTCTTTATGCAAAGCAATGTCTTGTTCCAGTTGCTGGTTAAAAGAAATTCATTTAGAAATTCATTTATTTATTTATTGCACAGGTATTCATAGTTGTAATGTTTTGTCCTTGAAAATCATACGTTAATGTTTTTGGATCTCTAATTTGTCTGACAGACTTTTACATAAGGTACAAAATAAAACTGATAGCAAATAAATTTTAAGACTAACAACATCAGTATCTAATCAAACTTATGTGATATTCTATTCATTAACAAGGCAGGAATGATGAATGTTACATTCCTCAAAAGCTTTCAAAAATAAAAAAACGAATTTATTTTTATAATATATCAAATGTAGTTGTTTTTTTTGATTATTTAAAAAACAAATATTTTCAATCATACACACCGAGTTTTAAGTTAACTTTTTCTAATTATTCATCAAATTTTAAACAGGAGCAAACCTGATGTTTATTGAGTAAACTGTTGACAGAGCTGAGATCTTTGCCATGATCTTCAGACATCAGATGATTCTCCACTTCATCTATCCAAACAGCCAAGTCTGATACGACTCTGTAAAAGAATTGTCATTGCATACTGTACACCATTTAGAAACAACAGGCTTTATACTCATTTGTATTCATTCGATATTTTGACAGTGCTACTTAAACTACTCATTAGGATTATAGCACTGTTAGTACAACAAGTATACAAAGTATTTTTACAACAATCAGTGGTGTAGGTGATAGGCCTACCTGTTGAACAGCAGAGCCTGGTAAGCATCTTGCAGCCTGTCTTTTTTCTCAGCACTAGCTGCAATAAGAGCTTGCCAGGACAGCTCAAGCTCTTCCAGCTTCTTGTGGATATCCACTTTGGCATAGTGCTTTACCTCAATCAAACCTTTACCTTCCTGAAACATGACAAGTGTAACATTCATACACAGCTCAAAATGATCATTTGTGAAGAATAATTCAAATTTTCAAAAAAAACTCCTAGTTGGCTAATTAAATACATGTTTTTCTAGCAATTTGACTCCATTTAGTTCTAAACATCTAATATTGTACTTTAAAAAGTTTACAATTAAAACTCCTACAATTTAGATCGTTGCTTAGTAAAACTGGGAATATTTGATTTGTTGTTTATAATTTTTTTGTGTAAAGTAAAATATATTTTGTTTAGATTTTTGAAAGCTTTTTTCATATTTTAAAAAGTCACCTCAGCAACAGCATCTACCCTGTTCCTGTTGGCAGCAAGCTCAGCCTCAAATGCTGAATGTTTCTGTAGTTTGGCCTGCAGGTTGGTTGGGTCCCTGTAAGATTCATCTAGTGCAACCTGCAGTTTCTCATTGATCCAGCCTGACACCTGATTGGTGAAAATTTAGTCCAATTTTTAATTTTTTTAAAAAGAAATAGACATGAACAAATTCTTACACCCTGAGCAATAAAAAATTTTCAGTGCATCTTTCGTAATAAAAATATTTCCCTTAGATAATATCACATACATAGGGGCTTTTACTATTAATAAGCAGTGACACCCCAAACTCCATACAACCATGACCTACGTCATAAAGATTTCTCAAGAATAGCTGATAGTTTCTAGAGTCAATGAGCTTTTTTCTACGAGCTTCAGATAACTCCCACATGCGCTTTCTCCTGTTCAGGACAGCCTGGCACCTGGAGGTGATCTCGTCAGAGGCGTAGTGGCTACCGGCACACAGATCCGAAGCAAATTGTTTCAGCTCTTCTATTCTGTCCTCCTGAGCCTTGGTTGTTTTCTCAAAGTTGTCGTGTTTTTTCATTAGACTGTCTACACTGTACAATGTATTCTGTGGCAAGAAAATACACAAGATTATACATTAATGTAATGTTAACATATTTTTAAGTACATATGTAAATATGGCAATATATGTATATAGGGCCATAAATAGATGTTTCTTTTCTTAAAATAATATTAAACCACCACATTTATGAAGAAATTTGATGTATACATATTTTCATCATTATTATAGAAATAAATAACTAGAACAAAAAAGGAAAGATTACTTAAAATCCAACTGTTTCTAGTTTTTTTTTAAATTTAAAACCAAATATTCCTCAACATTCTATACAGTTAAAAAAATGAAAAGCAAGTTGGGCTCACCCCAACATCTTCATTGGCTAAGAAAGCCTCTTTTGTTCCAATCCAAGCTTCAGCTTGCTCTGCTGTCTCTTTGAATATCTGAAAGAATAACAGTAAGATTTAAAATAATAACAGACATCTTTTACTGCCATTAAAAATTTAAACAGTACCTCAATTCTTTACATCTACTTTCAAAACTACATTTCTGTTGCTTTATTAAAAAATTTTTTTTTAAATTCCTTTATAAAAAAGGCATTTTAATTTCTCAAATATAAAAGGCATTTATTTACATTTTGAAATAAATTCATACACATAGGCCTGTATATTGATATTTTTTTATATAACAAACTGTAAACAAAGACGGTTTTAAAATAAAGAGATATTGTGAGATAACTGACCTGTAAGTTGTGGCACTGAGTGAGTAAATTGTTGCGTTTATCCCAGGCTCCTGACAGGGCAAGTTTTGTCCTGTCCAGTTGTTTGATCATCTTCTGGATCTCCTCAGTGGCGTAATGTTTCTCATTGATCAAGTTGTTGCCGTACTCCCTAATTGTGGAAAAGTGACTTTTTCTGCCTTCTATTTCAGCCTGGGGATAGGAAACGCATACAAATTTAATTTACATAGTTTTGGGTTTTTTTTGTTTTTTTTTAAAGATGAACTGTGATAGGAACATATCAAATAGGATTACTCTGTAACTCTAAACCCTTTTATAATCATAAATTAAAATTTAGCTTGTGGAATTGCAATTTTTTATGGCCACAAACCTTCCTCTCATTGTGCATCTGTAACATGTTCTCTGCTTCTGAAACATCCTTGGCCAGTTCTTGGGCATTCATCTTGTTTATCATGTCATTAGACCAGTTGATCTGGTGAAGCAAGGAAATAACCATTTCAGATACAATCAAATAGAATGAGCATTTAATTCTTCTTGTAACAAAAGATTCATTTACAAAATAAAAGTACACGTTTTTTTAAGTTTAAAAAAAAACTTAACAATAAAAAAATGTATAAACTTTATATGGATCAAGATTTACTCACCAGTTCTCTGGCATCAGACAGGAATTTTTGAAGCTGATAGGACTTTGCCAGGATGGCTTTCCTGAAAATTAAAAATGGTTCATTAAAAAAAAAAAAAAAATCAACCATTTCATCCTGTTCATTTCTATAATTTACTATCACAAACAGACTTTAACAAAAGCCAAATGTTTCCTTAAGTAGACAAAATGGCTACTTTTAGGTCAATGAGAAAGACTCAAAAGAACCCTTTTACTCCTTGAGTTATTATAACTTGCCTGTTATCTGCCAGTTCCTCTAACTTCTCCCAATTGTCCTCTGCCTCCTGTTTTTTCTCCTGTATTTCTTTTGCCCTGTCCTTGTATGTGTGGCTCAGCTTGTTGGCCTGGGTTTCTATTTTCTACAATAGTGAAGCATGGTGGTTTTTATTACTTTACAATCTTGATGAAAACTTAAAACATTGTTTTTTCTCTAAAATATAAGATAATAATAAATGGGATAAAAACAGTGTAAGAAATGATAATAACTTCATTAAAAAAATTGCTATTCATTAAAATTCAAAACTTGTAGGTACAAATTGAACAAAATTATTTTAAAAAGGAATTATATTCTAGAAGCAGCTCTGTAATCTAATAGGAAGAAATACATTAATAGTACAGAAACAATCCTGATACTTTTTAAGTCTGGAAGAAATAGTCAATCCATAATTATTCTGTATATTGCAACTGATAGAACCTCCAATTATTCGTTGTTCTGTATAATATTTTGTGTTAACAGAAACCTGGATCATTTTTTTTCTGTTTCTTTTTTGTTTGTAAACCTATTAGTCCCATAATTATCAGTCAGTGTACAATTATTATTTTCTATCATGATTTAATTAAACATAAGTTATATCTACATAGTTGATTTATCTAGGTAATTTTATGAATATGTTACATGGAGACATGAATATCACATTTTTAAATGCAACCCATAAATGTACCTCCAACTGATTCTGCAGTGCTGTCATATCCCTCTCCACCTCCTCCTGCTTACGTTGGAGGGCCTCAACAGCCTGGAGATCTTTTCCCAAGTCATCACCAGATAAGAGCTGGGCCTTCTCGTGAATACGTTCATTGATATCATTTACATCTCGAATGAAGGCATGAATGTCAAGGGCAGCTGCCAGGCGGGCTTTGTAATCGTTGAGAGCACCCTGAAGATCCTTCCACCTAAATTAGTCAATAGCTGTTTAAATTTCTGAGTTAAATAGTCAATGAGGTTTAACTATTCATTTTACAATAATTAAATATTATATTTACCAAAGATATAAATAAGAAACTAATTTCCTTTTAATGTGAAATATTTTGTTAACATGTTTTTTTTCTATTAACAAAACGTATTATTTTTTTAAAAAATGAATTCCTTCATTTATTTTCTCAGCTAAACTCACTTATGATTCATGTCTGCTCTCTTCTCTTTGACCTGCATTGTGTCTGTTCTGCCTTGAGATATGAGCCTGTCAGCCAAGGCATTGATGTCTTTGATTCTTTTTTCATCTACTGTGATACCCTGAACATAAAAATGGAACCAACATGTGAGAGGACAAATAAAATCTTTTATGTTTTATTTGTTATAGAATTGCATGAAAATTTTAAACAGTTTGAAAAAATTTAATATATAAACAATGTCTTGAGATGCAGGTGGTCAACAATTTTCTGTTCAACTTACAGCTGATTCCAGGTCATTGACCTTCTTCTGAAGCTCCAAACAATGTTCATAATCTCTGCCAAGGTCATTCTGGTGCACCAGTGACTCCTGTTAAAAATAAATTGATGACAGTTTACACAATGGAATTCTGTAAAGAAAAATTCTTAGAAATCTATTATAAAAGGGTATTATTATTAACATCAGGTAAGAAAACAGCAAAACTCATTTTGAAAGTGGAATTCATTAATTCTAATACACTGCTCATAATGTTTCCATGATTCCAAAACTTTATAGTTCTCCACCACAAATTGTTTTCTCTATATATTAATTAGGTCTTTATGGGGACTTATTTGATGTGACACAATAACTGCAAACACATAATAAAATAAAATTTGTAGCTGCTTAATAACACAAAATACATTTTAAGTGGTTACAGACATTTTTCAAAATTATTGATACCGTCATTAAATTAAAAAAAAATTTTTTTTAGTAACATCTTTATCATGAAACAGAACAAAATAGCAAAGGAAAAATTACCTTTTCTCTTATCCACAGTAAGACTTTGTCCACCTGTTCCATGAACTGAAGGATATCTTTAGCTTCCTCCAAGCCTTTGCCCCTATTGGCTGATGCTTGAAGCAGTTCATTCCATTTGGCCATCAGTCGTGTGGTGGATTGCTTGATCTCACCATGAGAGTGGTGATTTTTCTTGATCAGGATTTCTCCGACCTGAAACAATTCATTTGACATTTGGAGGAATGTGTTATTATTCGAAATAATTCAATGGAAATTGTAATTATTACCAGGTTAATAGTTAAATTTTAAAAATAACTGTAATGATTTATTGCAGAATGTCAAAAAAATTCAGCAGTTAAATTTTTAATGCTCTGTTATTTTGTTTCTTTCAGTTAATATTTAATTTCGTAATTTTCAAGTTTTCAAATCTGAGTGCTATAATGAGTTAGCATGCCTCAGCCTTTAAAAAAAAAAATGATTTTCAAATCTGAGTGCTTTAATGAGCTAGCATACCTAAGCCTTTCAAATAAAAATTATAATAGTTTTCAAATTTGAGAGCTGTAATGAGCTAGCTTGCCTCAGCATTTTAAAAAAAATTTATAATGGTTTTCAAATCCTAACATTTCTTCTTGATAACATATTTTTAAAACTAATTGCTGCCGTAATCAAGTGTGTGAAAAGTTACTCAAACAGTTGAACCCGTGATCTTACCTCTTTGATGCTATTGATTCTGTCCGTGTTGGCCACAATCTCACCATGAAACGCCTGGTGTTTCTGCAATTTCTTCATCTTGTCATAGAGGTCTGTCACATCCTTGAAGTCATCTTCATAGGCCACCTTGAGTTTCTCATCAATCCAATGTTCAGCCTGGAAGTGGAGAAGCAATATTTAACTTTTACACCAAACAGAATTTAGAGCCTAAAGGAACATCTTCATTATCTGAACAGCTGTAGCTGAATTTAATTTCAGTTTATAAAGGATGAGTAATTAGATAAAAAACGTTAAGATTTCATCCAAATTACTTTAGCACAGGATCAAGAAATATGCTTTTTTGTTGGGGGACCATTACATTTAAGTTTGGTGTTGCTATCTTCATGAATAATGTAAAAGAAAAATGGTGGGGAAAATAATAATTAAATTTTTATCTGGACTGGATGACTGGGTGATAGTAAGCTAAACATGGAAGCTAAACTTTACTTTTTCAGATAAAAAAATTCAAGTAGAGCAACTGACCTCGTTTTCGTCCCTACAGAACTGCTGATACAATAATGAATCCTGGAGCTTGGCTTTTCTGACACCTGACTGTTCATGGATGTTCTTTCGCCTAAAGAATAACAGAAACATTGCATTTTTTTAGTTTATAAATTAAATCCAGGCCTAAATCATCACAGAGAAAAATAAAAGCTATCCATTAGATAAAATATTCAGCGATTATTAAACAAAAATAAATAATTAAAATTAAGGTAAATTGTAAAATATATTATATTTTCTTTAAGACAAAAAATACATTGCTAATTTTTTAAAATGTTTTTAATTTAAATGCACTAATTAAAAATATTTTTTTGTTAAATATTAAAACTATCCACATAATAAATATTTTAAGAGAAGCAAGTTGAAAAATCTATATTAGGTTTAAGCAATAGTTTCAATAATGAACCTTAAAGAAATGTCAGCCATTGTCTGTTTGACATGTTTCGCCTGGAAGTGGTCAGTGTCTATGAGCTGTTGACCATGATCAAGGATAGCCTTCAGCTAAAAACAAATAGCATTGTTCAATTGCATAACTCACAAAAATTAATTTTCATTTTGTTGTTCGACTTATTTTTAACAGAATAGGTTATTTATTGTGAACCCTATTTAACCATCTTTGTGTCTGGCTTTTCTTATATTGAAAATAATAAATTATAGTAAAAAGTACAGATTTTCCTACCTTGTCCTTTTGAACCTCCAAGAACTTTTCAAATGTTTCATGTTTCCTTGTCAGAGCCTCAACCTGGGCCACACTGTCCCCAAAGTCAGGACTGCTCAGATAAACCTGTCATATAGAAATGGATTTTTTATATTATCTCCACAGATAGCCACTAATATCCTAGATTGTAGGAGACAGACAAAAGAGCATTATAAGCAATAACTATTATCATCTAACGTTGTTGGTACTGACATATTTTAACAGTGGTCCTCAGTTGTTTTATCAAAACTAAACAAAATCGGTGGCTCAAAAGTCATTGCCAGTTGCCAAGTCCTAAACGCTGATCCTCTGGATTCAAATCAAAATCATCTATGTATTGATCAGTAGTGGATTGAGACTTTAATTAGCACAGGCACTGAAGTTCCAGATTGCTATACACAAGTGGCCCCTGTGTAATGATCAGTGGTGGTTTGTGATTTAAATTAGTGGGGGTGCTGCAGTTAAACAGTGCTATACAGAACTGCCCCTGTGCATTGATCTACTGATTTACAACATTTTATTCTATTAATTAACCACCGACTCAATTTTATGGGGCAAAATGCTAAATTAATTAAATGAAACATGTTGCAGTAGCATTACCTCTTGTGTAGCACTGATCCTATTTAATAGCTCAGCATCCCTGAGGAATATGTTTATATCATAGACTTGATCGTAAAGATCTTTTCTGCTGAGCCATGTACTTTGCAGGCCCTCCCTTGCTTGTTCCACCTCAAACACTTTGGATTTTACCTAAAGATCATACATATAAATAAGATTATATTCTGCTGCCAACAAGAGAGAGGCCAATTGAACAATGTAAAGTTAGTGGTTCCTCCTCTGTTTCTGTTCATGACCAAAATCCTCAACAAAGCAGCTAATTTTCGGTTATTTATAAAAGCAGAAATTATTTCTTCAGAGGCCTCCAGTAAAAGCATATTAATCTTCTAGAAATAAAAACATTTTAATGAGAATTTAAAACTGTCAGATACCTTCCATGCTTTCATGGTTGTAACTTTCCCAGACAATTCAAAATTAATCTTCTAGAAATAAAAACATTTTAATGAGAATTTAAAACTGTCAGATACCTTCCATGCTTTCATGGTTGTAACTTTCCCAAAAAATTCAAAAAAAAAAAAAAAAAAAAGGAACATCAAACATAATTATAGAAATAATTTTTAAAGCACAAAGTCCTTCAAACCTCATCCTTTGCATAGTGATTGCTGTCAATGAGGAGATTCCCAGCATTTATGACAGCCTCAAACGTATCTTGTCTGGTCTCTATCTCAGCTCCAATCTCTTCATGTCTCTGTCTCAACATGTCTGCACCGTTCACATCCCGGACATTATGGTCCATCTTCATCTCACGTTCTGTTTCCTTAGCCCACCCAAGGAGGTCACGAGCCTGTTGAGCAAGTTTGTAAGTCCTTAGAGCCAAATAACATTGCAACAACCATTGGTTTTCTTTTAATATATAATCAAATGAACATTCTAAGATCATAAAAACTATACCGCTAGTCCACACAGAAAATGGATGCTAAGATTTGGTTTTTGAAATAATTTTTGCATTGTAGTAGAAGTTTACATATATCATTAGCTTATTCTAGGAATAAATTACTGCTGAATATATTCAAATTCAATCATCTATGATATTTTTTAGCCTAAATATGTTGCCAAATAGTAAAAGAGTTTCTAAAATGGCTACATATAGAGCGGATGGTTGCTATAGCCTCTCCTAAATGCTGCTGACTCCCAACACTACTCACACTAGCAATGAACTTGTGAAGGTCAGCAGCAGCAAGCAGCATGGCCTTCCTTTGCTCAGTCTTAGCCTGAAGTTCTGCCCAGTCATCAACCACAGCAGACTGCAGCTGGGCAATCTGATCAGCATTCTCACCAGGGTAAGCTTTCTGCAGGCGAGTTGAGTCGTCAATCAAAACTTGGAGCTGTGAGGACAAACAATAAGAACAGGGTTACATGGTGAGTTAATTTCTGTATTAACTATCTCATATGTAAGGAAATCAAGGGGAAGCTTTAGCCAACTTTAACTATGATTGAAACCTAATGTAGGATATGCAATAAATATGATTAAATGATGAAGCAGGGTAGGCAAATTCACATACCTGGCCTTCAAGTGCTACCAGCTCATTTTCAAAAGCTTCATGCTTTTTCAAGAATGTCAAGGTTGAGTTGTAATCTCTGCCCACATCTTCTGGAATACTTGAACTCTTTTCCTTTAAAAAAAAAAAGGTTCACATTTTTTTTATCCATAAGAAATATTTGTCATAGATCTCTGATAATCTACAAACGCAACACATTAATTAAAAGAAATTAATGGATAAAAACAAAGGATTTGACATTGCGCTTACTTGTATCCTAGACAGTGCATCTTCTACATCCCTATTAAATCTGTGTATTTCACCAGCACCAAGAAGTTTCTGGTCTCGGTTATCTATATTTTCCAAAAGAGTGTTCCATTTAGCCCTAAAAAGACAACATTAAAGAATGAAAAGCGATATTATTTTCAAACATCATGTTTTGCATTTGATCAATTCAATGAGGCAATATATTTAAAAGTCATCTGTCCATAGAAAATTCAAATTTACTGAAACATGTTCCAACAAATCATTTACCACTATTCTTAGACTTCATTATTATTATTATTATTATTATTACAATGGTCTTATATAGCACAGTACCCTACCCTAGGGATAAAGCCTAACTGTTTTTGATGTAAATTAACAATAGCCTATTAGACTCTAAAGCCTAAGAGTTCTTGATCTACGTACACAGTATCATATTAAATGGCACCCCAAAAAATGTGTGTAAGTTTTGAAATCTACTCTTTGCTGTAATGAAGAACTGAAACATAGTTTTGAAATCTACTCTTTGCTGTAATGAAGAACTGAAACATAGTTTTGAAACCTACACATGTTGCTGTAATGAAGAACTGAAACACTAACAGCTGTCCATATCTAACAACAAACCTGATGCTCTCCTGCATGGTGGCCACATCCTTGGTGTGGGGTCCCCTGTCATCAGTAAGATACTTGGCCGACCTTTCACAACTGTTGAATCTCTCAGTGCTGGCCTCCACCTTGCGCTTGAACTCGTCAAACTTGCTACGCAGCAGCTGAAGTCAACAATTTTAATTTTTTTAGGAGGGAAAGTTATTAACTGCTTAAACTTTTTAGCCAGTCAACAAGGGCCATCTAGCAAATCTCACAATATAATGGAAGTAAACTACATAAGTAGTTCTACAGGCAGAAGCCCCCAACTTTATCATTCTCCTTCTAAATCTAACCTTAATCTAGTCTTAACAGGAACAAGATAATACTGCTATAGGATTAATCTCTACGGATTTTATTCTTTTTAGTACACAAAAAACTTTTTTAATTTGTATGTTTCTGAATGTGAAATTTGAAATTTCCTTTAGTTTAGAAACCTGGAATCCATGGTCTAACCTATTCCACTGGATGACCTCTATGCTATGCTGGTTTGGTAAAAAGGTACACTATTCGGAGCATCACAAGTTTGGAGGCCACATAAGAAGTCTGACTGAAGGTTTTCATCATTACATGATTTTTCTTTAAGGTTTTATGGTTTTATTTAATAAGCCATTGTCTTTTCTAAGCCACTCTCTATTGGTCAGAAGGCAGGGTGAATTTGACTTGGTTAGCATGAGCGCCATACAAACTCATTCCACCATCATTATTCACCTCCCCACATACACTTTTTCAAACCCTACATAAAATATTAGGCAACTCCAATGTTCTGATATGCTTGCAAATACCTCCAGATGCTCAAAATCTTGTCCATATTCCTCTGAGTTGGCTGTCTGTATCTGCTCATGAATCCAAGCCTCAAACTCATCAGCTTCTCGCATGTATGCATGCAGTCTCTTTGACCTCTCCAGATTGTGGCACCTCTCAGCGGCCAGACGCTTAAGTTTGTTCAGGTTATCTTGAAGTTGCTCCTGAGAAAAACATAACATTGGCGATACAAGGTCAACAAAAATGTCATAAATTTCAAGTTTTCATATCCAAACAGTCTTGAATTGCCATGAAATTAAATGCCATGTCGATACTGATTGAATGCTATTAAGTTATCCTCTTTTTTTCCAGATGTCTATGCTGTGTTAGCATCTTCAATGTATTGCTAGAATTTCTAAGTACCTGGGCTTTCCTCAAAGCTTGTGGGTCTGAGTATCCTAGCTTGAAAAGCCTACTGGATTCTTTAGCCAGTCCATTCACAATGTTCTGGTAAGTCTGAATGTCTGTCTCCAGCACCTACATATATTACATTAGGATAATTACATTTCTGGTATGTTTCATAAAAATCAAAACTTCCGACTGTTGGCCTACTAAAAGACTGTTACTATACAGGAAGTAGTAGCTAAGAAATAGAATTTATAAATTTGTAATTTGTAAAAATATGTTAAAGTATGTATATTTCTAAAACTATCGGCTGTTAAAGATCAAAAGCAATGACAAGAAGTATGAAAAACGGGTTTTTAAAATTAAGTTGGCATAAAAATTTCATACCCTCTTACAAAAACATTAGAATCACTCCCCTCTCCTTATAATCCAACTCTGGATTTAAATTTAGCTTACATTATTTTTGGCCAGGAGTTTATCAGCAGCACTTTCATCCTTGCCATAGTCGTCGCTTGTGACCAGCGCCATCTTGTCATTGATCCAGGCATCCACCTCAGCCACTTCAGAGAAATACTGAACAAAATTGGAGACAAGATTACGTCATTAACTAATGTCAGCGACAATTAAAAGAAAACAGAAAGCTCTTTAAAACAACCCATACAAAAATAAAAATAATAAAATTTACACTCTATTAATATTAAGCCCAAAAGGTTCAAGATGATTCATTCCCTGCAAGAATAACATTCGGCATTAAGTGTGAATTCTTGCTGTAAACTTGGAAGATTATTTTTGAAATAGTTTTTCTTACCCTTTGAGTTTGCAGTGAAATGTCTAGGTTCTTTTTCCTGTTCTTTGATTTTTTAATGAGGTCATCCCAGGATAGCTGTAGCTCCTGATTTTTGTCACGTATGGCCTTAGCATTGTTGTGGTGGGCTGCAACCAGACGGTCACCCTCTGCCGTCACCTTATCTATGGCACCCTGGTGTCCTTGGATTTCTCTGTCCAGGTCCTGGGAACAAATGTTAAAGTGTTCTTACTTTGTTGAGTTTTGGATAACTTTTAGTCCCCAGCTACTTGGAGAAGGGCCACATTGGAAATATTTTTACCATTGACAGAAATTATAGAAAAAAGAAAGCCTTAGCAACAAAATAGAATGAAATGAAACCCTACAAACTTTGCTTCATATTTTGTAAAAATATAGATATTGAACAATATACAGGAATCTGGTAAAGAATTTTTTAATATTCTTAATCTATGTCACTATTGAGAAATATGAAGCTATTTTTTTTTTTTTTTACAATGATACTCAGACTAAATATCTTTAAAAAAATGTTTGCTTTCCATTAAAATTTATAATTCTATTCCCTATTGGCAAGCCTCAGTCTTAGCCTTAACATGCAAACATACTTGATGTTTCTTGTGCAGCTTCTGAGCATCCACCAGATTTTTTCCATAGTCAGTAGAGGCGGCAGATGGGAGATGATCTTTGATCCACTGAAGCTCTGAGTCTGCATCAAACAGGAACTGGTGGTACTCCAGGGATTCTTCCAACTGACTTTTTCTTAAGGCAACGGCTGGCTTGAGACGTTCAAATCTGACATAATTACATATCCTTTAAGTGAGTGGTAGATCTAGACAAAAATAACTGTGGGAGCGTGAATGATAATTAAAAATAAGGGAAGACAATATATAACATGCTGTAAATTTGAATCCTCAAAAAAAAAAAAAAAAAAAAAAAAAAAAAAATAAAAAAATAAAAAAATAAAAAAATGTCCTCATACCTTCTGTTGAACTCTTCTACAGCCTGTTTGATACCAGCAGAGTTGAAATGTCCGGCATCTGCCATCTGCTTGCCCTGGTTGATGATGTCTTCAATGGTCTTGGACAAAGCTGCCAGGTCATTTTCCAAGTTCTTAAAAGTAAAAATTTGAAGAAAAAATAAAGATAATTTTTTTTTTCATATGAAACAAAAAAATTTTGCATTTGCATTTTTTAACATTTTAACTAAATACACTGAAATGTTTTTCACAAGTTATGTTATAAGATTCTTCACACAGCCAAAAGAGACATTTAATTCTTTTTAAAAAATCAGTGTAAGTAAACTGGATAAAAGATTATGTCATTAATAAAATAAATACACTGAAATATATTTCATATGTTATATACAGCTAAAAATCACATCTAATTTTTTTTAAAAATCAGTTGTAAGTAATTTTTTTTAAATGCTAAAATCATTTTAATTTTAAGAGACTTAAAAAAAAAACACTTTTATGAGGGAAATTTTAACTAACAGGGGAATACTTTAAGAGTATAAATTAATGATATCAAAATTAATCCTTTTACAATAGTATGAGGAGGTGTCAGAACAGATCTTTGAAAATCTCTGTATGGCTAGATCTACTAAAAGCACACAGACCTGATGCTTCTTGAGCAGCTTCTTGACACCTCTAAGGTCAGATCCGAGGTCAGTGTTGGCATTGGACTTCTGCATTTCATCCAGTTTTGCCTATGGAAGAAATATGATCTATGTTATCTCTCATTGTTGGAGAGTTACGATTCTGACAAGGGGGACTATGACCTTTTAAATGTACATTAGATTAATAGATGGTGCAAGCAAGAAATTTATTTACCTGAGCATCCTCTAATGCTCTGTTGAGAGTGTGCTGAGCAGAGGCCTGGCGGAGTTTGTTCCCCTTGTCCTGAGCTTTGTCGCTGAGCTCAGCCCACTGTTTATTGAGGTTGTCAGTGATTTTCTTCACCTCACCTGACTTAGGGTGCTTGTCTGAAATCAGTTTATCCCCAGTCTGAAATGAAAAATTTATAAAATCTGTGTCCAATATAATTGTAAATGACAAATGCCATCATGATATTAACAAATAAAATTTAACACACCTTCCCCTTTTAATTCGTTCTGGAGTTTATTTCTAAGCCAACAATGCTTTATGTTCCTAAATGAAAATAATTTTTGTTTAAATATATATTTTTTTTTATTCAGCAGTTTATTACTACTGTACTACTGTCAAACACATGCATTGTTCATACAAATACTATATAGTTAAAGAGAAGACCCAACCTGGTTGAGGCCCTTGAGACGCTCATTATTAGCTTTCAGCTCAGCCTCAAATGCTGCATGTTTCTGCAACTTAGCCATGAGGTTACTTAGATCTCTGTAAGACTCATCCGTTGCTGTTTTCATTTTCTCCTTAATCCAGTCAGACAGCTGAAAATAAATAGGATGTGGCAATTTTCCTAATATATGCTAATGATCTGTTAAAAGTTAATCCAATTCGCAGTTAGATTGAGATTAAGAATATTTTTTTTATAGATTTTTTTTTTTATCTCTGAACCTCTTATGAACAAAAAAAAAAGATATTCAAGAACAGGACCAATTAATTGTTGATTGAACTTATAGATAAATTTTGAAAGAACCGACACAAACAATGCAAAGCAATCCATTTTTTAAACTAGATCAACATAAAACCTATCTGCATATTCAGTAACACAATCTAAAGCAGAATACCTCATTTGCATCCCTCTTGAATTTTTGGAAATCTTGAGATGCTAACAATGCCTGTTGTCTCTCTGCAGCTTTATCTTTAACCTTCTGCCTTCGTTCCAGCACCTGCTTGCGTCTTTTATCAATCCTATTGATAATGTAAAATGATGGCTACTGTAGCAATTTTTAAGATTATAAATAATTCTGGGAGTGGAGTAATTAGATTATAAATGGTAAAAATCCCTTGGCCTTAATGGTTTATTTAAATAAAATACTGGAATATAGTAAAGGATGACCATTAGCTTGTGAATGCTAAATTTGAAAAGAGGATCTCTGATTGCTTACCTATCACTGTCTGGGTGCCCTTCAGCCACAAGCTTGTCTGCCAATTCATTCAGGGCTTTCACTTTTTCATCCTGGGCCTTCAGCTTCTTTTCGAAATCTGCATGACGCCTGAATAAGCCTTCCACATCATCAACTGTGCTCTGTGAAGAGATAGTTACACATTTAATTTTATCATTTATCACTAAATTCTACCAAATAATGCTATTTTTATATGCAAGTGTTTGTATACTTTAAAATTTGGAAAGCTTGTTAACAAATTATTTTGAGTTTCTAATTCTAAAAATATTATTACTTTCACTTGAATTAGTCTTTTAGTTGAAATGGCTTCTTAAATGTGGTGCAGATAATAAATATCTATAAAATTAAATTAAATTTAATTTAGATTAGAGGATTGAAAAATTTATTTCCTAAAAAATTGGTTGATGAAAAGTAAATATCAGTTGATTTTTAAAAAAAATTATTTACAATGGAAACAATTGTTTGATTTGTTGTGTTACTTTACTGACCCCTGTATCATCATACTCAAGAAAAGCTTCATGGCCACTCGTGACAGCATCTATCTGGTCAGCTTCACGGTTGAATACCTAAAACAATTCAACGACAAGTGTTTATATTTAATCAAAAACATGAAATAATTTTACAAGTTAATCATTCTTTGACATGTTATAATTTTAAGAGTCCACATCCAGAGGTTCTCAAATAATCTCTTTTGCAGATCTACTGAATCAACTTGTTGAACTTCCTTTTACCAAAGACATTTATCTGGAAATAATAGTCAAGTTCTAGCATTACATCTTAAAACAATATCTATTTCAATAAATATTTAATGAAGTAACTCTTAACAGTTTAAAGCTTTTTAAAAAATGAAGATTTCTCTTTAGCATCTTAATTGCGCTAGTAAATGTTTCTTAAGAAATAACTTTTTTTTTTCAGTTTATTGATCATTCTGGCTCCTGGTTTGAATTCAGATTATGCCTTCTCTTAGATGAGGTGCCGTCCAAGGCTATTGCGTCCCATCCACTCTTTTTAATGTTTACCTGTAGATTATAAGCATCTGAAAGGTCTTTTTGTCTTGCTTCCCACATGCTGTTGATGGCCCTCTCCTCATCCTCGAGTTTTTTAACTTTCTCCTTGACATCTTTAGCATTAGGGTTCTTGGCTGTAATGTCTCGCCCCAGTGCACATGTTGTCTTGATCCTAGCATTTACATTTTTTTTCAAAGTAACGGCAACTTTTACATAAACAGACAACTTTTACATAAACAGACAGGCAGACAACTTTTACATAAATAGACAACTTTTACATAAACAGACAGGCAGACAACTTTTACATACACAGACAACTTTTACATAAACAGAAAACTTTTACAAAAACAGACAACTTTTACTTAAACAGTCTAGTTATGTGCTTTTTTTAATGTATATAAAACTCTCAGATGACAAACATTAAATTTTGTTAGGTGGATTTGATGTTTTGAGAAGTTGATTGTTTTAAATCAAAAGAAAATAACTGATCACATTCTATTTATAAAACGACCCACGTAACCAAAATGTTTATCATGTTAAATGTGTCTGTCAACAAGTGTTAACAATTGCCAGTATAATTTTCTTTGTCATAACTTACTTATTTTTGTGCGCCTTGATATCATCCAGCACTTCTTCATGCGCCTTGAGCATTTCTTCAGCACTCTTGATGTCGTGGGGCTTCTCTGCACTGGCCAGTGTTCTCTTTACACCACTAGCCCAAGACAGCTGTCAGAAATGGATAAGAAATGAGCTCATTCTCGTCATGAAAGAGAATGTTCTGCAAGAACTAAAGCTTCATGATAGTGAGAAAGGGATAAAAAGGATGCATAAAACACCCATACAAATTACATATAAAACCTAATAAAATCACTGAAATATACTCTATAATCACTCACTAAATCTTTAGCATCATCATGGAATTTCTGCTGGTTGCTGGCATCACTCAGAATATCCTTTCTGGAGCCTGCTTGGTCCTAATATAATATAGGAAAAGAATGAACCAACTGATTTTAGGTCACCAGAAAACACACAAGTGTTAAAAAAAAATGATGCTTTCAATACCAAGAGCTACATTTTTTGGTTTTAGTTTTTAAAAAATCATTTATTGCTTGCAGAGAAGGTTACTACATAAAATTTCGGAATGGAAAATCTAAAACACTTTTAATATAAAAACTAAGAACTAGTAAAATATGTGATCATTATTTCAGAAGCAGTAAAATTTACTTATCAAAACTGAAGTTTTCAATAAAAGTAAATTATAAAACCAAAAATCAGATGAAAGTATACTGACTTTCAGGGCACCCCATTCCCCATGTAAGTCTTTCTGTCTCTGGTCAACATAGCCGGCTTCATCTGGGTAGGAAGATCTCACACTGACAGATTGAAAAAAAAAGATTCTCAAATTTGCAAATTGCACACATTTCATTATTTACAATGTTTTAAATTGTTTCATTTGGTCAGAGACTCTCACGACCATCAGGAACAGTATTTAATAGGCCATTTACTTGTATAACAAATATAGCTTAACTAATCAGAAAGAAAATTAACATTAAAGCTTCATTTCAAAAAGCAAGGAAAGCTTAGCAAATAGTAAATGAGGCATTTTATTGCAATAGTGCTGAGTGATTCATTTTATATTAAACTTACGTATCCGCCAGGAAGTTGACGCGTTTCATCTTCTCCTCCATGGGAATAAGTTCTCTCTCAAGTTGCTGGTAAAGAACACAGTTAGATTGATATTTATTAAAAAATTAATAACTAATTTTAAATAGTGTTGCATCTTTAAACAAATGAGAATGGTCATGTAATAGTGTTTTTGTTTTATTTTTAAATTTCTAATAATTGCCATTCCTTAGCAAAATAATGTTTTTTTTAAAAAACAAATCTTATTTGGTGCCACCAATGCAGATGACCATTTCTTTTTATTGATCTATTTTAAAATGTTTTAAATTATTTAGAGCTAAAATGTATGATTGCTCTAACAAGAGCCACCCTGTTTTTAAACTAATAACTGGACTTGTTTCAAAGCAACAGCTAGTTAGAATAATAACAGCTCCTTACAGCATGTCTTCTCTGAAGAGCTTCAATTCCTTTCAGGTCATTGGCCAGACCATCATTAGCCAGGGCATTTTTCTTATCTTTAATCCACTCCAGCAGCTCATCACAGGTGGACTTGAACATCTCAATGCTGAATTGATTATATCAATAAAGCATATTCCAACAAAAGCAAAGAAAAAGAGGAACATTTTACAGGACAAAGGAAATACAGTGGAAAACAATGAACTTTGCTAACGGAAGGATGGAACCATCTTTCACACTAAAAAATACAATCCAGTAATGTTCTTGCTAATGGTTATTTACCAAATTAATCAACTGTCAATTTCAAATGTTTGAATGCTAGGATGTAAATTGAATGATAGAATGTAAATTGAATGCAAATTGAATGTAAGTTGAATGATCAAGTATAAATTGAATGATTGAATGTAAATTGCTAATCAAATTTAAATTGAATGATTGAATGAAGCAATGGAAAAAAGAAAAGATGATGATAAACCAGATGATGTGAGTTTTTACCTGGATGCTCCCTTCAAATTTTTTTCTTTTTCCATCTTCAACTTGTTTAGTCTTGCCCATCTATTTAAACACAAATGTTATTAGGTACATTAATAGCAGTTAATCAATTATACCATACTTAGGACACACTAGGGAAGGTCTCCACCAAAGAAACATTGCATAACTTTTTTTTCCAAATATCAAAATAATTTATTATATATAGGCCTATATTATTCTATCATTCAGTCATCTCTAGATTAGTAAAAGTGATTTTACTAAGAGAACTTAGGAAGTCAAAGTCATAAAACTAGTTAAATGATATTGGAAATAAAACAGAAATTGTAATAAAAGTCATATAATTGAGAAAAAAAAATACATAACAAACATAATTATTATTGAATATTACCCAAGGAATAGAGACAGTTTTAGATAGACAACCTTAAACAGAAACATCATAAAATGACCATTCCTTATAACAGCTTCTTTTAGGTACCAAAGTTATTTTAAAAATGGCAAAAGACAACAGGATTTGAGTTGACTTTCTGTGCAGCTGGGATTTAAAGTATTTAGTATTTTTTTTTTTTTTAAAAACAATACTATTTACCTGTCATTAATTTCCTTCTGTCTCTCCTGCACCTTTGGTTTCTGTGAGCTGCCAGATTTGATGATGGACTCTGCCAACTGGTTTATTTCATCCAGACGGCCTTTGTTTGCAGCCAAACTTGTCAGCAGATTCTGAAAATATATCATGTTGTATTCAGCTTAAATAGTAATGAAGCTTTGGATGGTTTTTGGGGATTGAAATGGTTTCGGTATTATAGGACACACAAGTAATTAAACATGATGTGTTTTAACAAAAAATAATTAAATATTGTGCCCATAAAATAATACACCACACCAAATTATGATGGATTGGTTGTTGTGTATTTTACTATTTTAATTTCAAATAATACTCATCTGGCATCATCCACGATTGTTTATTTTTGGAAATTCTAACAGAATAGCTGGATTAGTTCTCAGCATTATTTATGAAGGGATTTCTGTGTTCAAAATTGTATGTACAATTTTGAATGTAAATGCAACCCATCAAATTTCATACCATAGTATTTTAATTTAAAAAATTAACAATAATTTTGATTCATGTAAAAGATAAGGGAAGATAAATCATTATATAAACAATACAATTGTTACTTTTTACACACTTTTAGTTATAATTGAATTATACATACCTCCAGCTTCTTTTTAACTGCCTCCATATCCTCTGCAAGACTTTCTTTGCTGTTGAGTAGCACTTCCTAAAAAAATTGATACATATTATAAAACAGATCAAAAATTGAAATATTGTACAGAAATCAGTACTTTTGTCTACATTATTAATTGTACATAGTTCTGAGAGAATTTCTGACTATGACAAGTCAGTTAAATGTACATGTGTAAATTTACCCTCTAAACAGTCATTGTCTTACTGGAGGCTTGCTAAACAAAGGTAAACAGCTCTTTGCTCACCTTATCTTTCATCCATGACTCAAACTCATTGCATTCACTGAAGAAATGGAACAGTTTGACTGCATCATCGAGGCTGATTTTACGGGCCTAAGAGGTAAAAAATGGTAGAATCAGATTAGTTTGATAAAAATCCATAGTAATTACTACTGGTAACAAACAAATAACAACAGAGGATGTATTTATGTGTATGTTACCAGGAGTAAGCATATCATCTGGGTTGGCACTTGCATAAGAAAAATTCAAATGGTAAACTTCCTTGACTGGATGGTTTAAGAATGAGAGCAACTTTAAATTAATATTTCGGTTGACATCTTGCCATGACAGATCCAAAGAAATAATGTCATGGGTGCTAAAAACTATTAATTATGAAGTTTTACATCACACCTTTTTGAAAGGTTAATCTTCATTGAATAGTCTTGCCTTCTCAAGGTATGTTTATTTTTTTGAAAAATTTTTTAAAAACAATTTTGTGAAAACAAGAGGAGGCCACTGAAAGAATTCAGAAAAAACATACAAACTAGAGAAATGAGACAAATCCATTTGTTTAGTTATGTCAATAGATCAATTTGTATTATATAACAAAATATTCCTCTTATTTCTACAAACAGATTTTAGATCAAACTACAGTGTTCTGAATGCTGTATTTTCAGCTATAAATGACAATGTTAGATAAATCATACCAAAAAAAATTAATTAAATAATAGCAAAAAACAAATTAGAAGAATAAGACTACGAATGCAGCAAAATAGCTGAATATTGTTCAAACAATAAGATGAGTGCATCAGAGGTGCAACAATGCCAAGAATGGTATTATATTGACATGACTTATTAGTTCTTCAATTACAGCTCTCCTGGGAGCAGATGAGCTTAGTGGACTGTAAAAGCAATAGAGTCCTATCCAATCCAAAACAAATACAACATGGTGCTAAGATTGGAGAAGAACTTTCCAGAACTTTACATCAGCAGGGGGCTTTCAAACATTTGACAAAAAGTCCCAGTTAGTGATAAGCTGATGACGGTCTGGTCAGCAGGATAATTTCAATAACTCTGATAACTGTCTACATGAGTAAAATTGTCTCAATACATTTGTTACCACTAGAAAACACAATGAATACATACAGTGCATTGTTTTGTGTGACTTTTTTTTTTTTTTTTTTTTTAAATTTTTTTTTTTTTATTACAATAATCCAATCCATTTTTTGTTCATGCAGAGCATTGGCAAACATGTACTAAAATGGGGTGAGTGGTGTGTGTGATCTTCTTTAGATATTCATTTTCTCTTTTTAAAATCTTATATTTTGCGGTTGAAATGAACAAGACCAAATCCTGATTTCTCTTGAAATGTCCGAGCAGCAGTGCAACAGCACTCACGCAAGACTGGTGATTAAAATAAAGATAATTCCGGGATTAATTTACTTCTCTTTGAAAGCCTATTGATTTTGTTCCCTATTTCCAGCTGTCATAGCCTTGCAGGTTAAAATCTCCTGATCTGATTATATCAAGCATATCTTTTCAATCAGTTATAAACTCAGCTGCTGGCTTTTTTTCCCCCCTGCAGCTATTTATAGCTCTTGGTTGGAAATGGGAATGTCCAAATTATAATAGGATTTTAAATAATTGTCTATCACCCACCACAACAACCCACCTCATCCCCTACCCGAATCGGGATATAAGTAGGCCTACTACTTTTGTCAATATATATATATATATATATATATATATATATATATATATATATATATATANTATATATATCTTTTTTTCCCCTTACTTTATTCACAAAAATTAAGTATGACTTGTAAAAGAATGTAAGAAAATTCTTACTTGAAAGAAAAGTACACAAAATATGTTAGTAAAAAAATTAAGACACAAAAATACTCTCAACAAAAGCTTCATTTCCATGGATACCATGCACACAAGGGAAGGAAATTCTGGAAAAGTATTTTTTAATGCAGACATTGATTGCACTTTAAATTTTTTTTTTTAAACAATCTCCTCCTCTTCCCTTTGAAGAATCTAAAGCTGGAGACACTATTAAATGCAGCAAGAATTATCAATAAATAAATTAAACAGTTCATTAACTCTGCTTGAATACTAACACCATTCTGCTTGGTGGACCCTTGCCATGTTAAAAGTACTTTCTGACTTTGGATTTCCTGATTCAGTGGAGATGAGGGTATTGATTCAGGCCATTATCTCTCAGAAGTCAACAAGTCTATACCTTTGTATGAACATTAAACCAGTTTTCTAACATTAACACCTTCATTTCTTTTAGAAAAGTTTTTTTTTTCTACCAGGGTTTGAAAAATATGTACCTTCCCAACAAAATACATAATGAGCTCTTTAAAATGGTAGATTGGTGTGAGTAATTTTTCCACAAACTCATTATACAGATGCATTTTTGAATAATCAGAATCACAAAAACATGCAATGATAGAGTAAGAGGAGAAAAATAATGATGTCAAAAAAATAAGAAAAAATATCAATATGTCTTTCGAATCCTAATCTAAAATATCATAATGCATGGCGTATCACCCAGATGGAAGATTTTCTCCAATCTTTTGGTTGTAAAGATATCCATTGCCTTACCTGAGAGAGCTTGCTGAGTTTGGCATACTGTGTGGATAGGGCTCTCTGTCTGGTCTCCACATTATCCTTGTCAAAGTGAAGGTTGCCTTTGGACCGCACTAGACAAATGAGATGAGAATAGAAGCAGTTAATCCAGTGACCCCCAGCCCAGGGCATTATGCTCTGATAATAAGTTATGTACATTTAAAACGTACTGAGCTTAATAATAATTACTGGAAAAAACACCTAACTTGGGACATGTTACCTATAAAATTGCTTTTTAACACTAAATGCAATTCAGGTTTAACAAAAAATACTAAAGTTGAAACTTTAGGGCATAATGTAAAGCTGAGGTCCCCAACCACGTTGCCAATTAGGAACTGGGCTTCATGGTGACAATGGAGTGTGGGTTTTTTTTGCACTTGAATCAAAACCCAAAACATCCCAGCCCCAGTTCAGTTGAAAATGTGTCATACACAGAACCGGTTCCTGGTGCCAAAAAGGTTGGAGACTATTGATGTAAATAATGTTAAAATGTTAGAGCTAACCCACTCATACGTGGGTGTTTAAATTTGGGGGTGGGGGAGGAGGAGGGGTGTGTGTGCACAAGGGTAAAGCCCCCACAGTTAAAATTTTAAATAATGTGTAGGAATTTATACTGGATTTGAATTTTGGTTTCAAATAGATGTAACCTATGTGTCCATGCTTACGTTTTCGTTTTTCTTCAATGACTTGTTTAATAACAAAGACCTTATTATTGCATAGCAGCTTCATATTAAACTCCCTCTTATTCAAAGTCCTTGAAACATGATCAACACATCTGATATATTTAAAAGTTTTACCTAACCAATTATTTAGAGGGAAAGTAACACAGAAATAGCTTCAAGACACCAGGTGCCCTTTCATCAGTCATTCCACTATCCCAAACTTCGCAGCCCCAATCTACCTGATGGTGCCCTCCTGATCTTGTTAGACTTGTCCTTCTTCTTCTTGACAACCTCCTTTTTCAACACCATTTTCTTGACCTTGACCTTTTCAGACACCTTCACTGGCTGTTTGGTGACCTTCTGAACCACCTTGGCCTCAACCTCCTTGACGTAGTTGGCAGGGATGAAGCCCTCAGTGGCGTCGGCCTTCCTTATCTGCCACCAGTCATCGTTGGTACGCTGCAGCAAGATCATGACCTGGAGAACAGGGGGGGGGGAATGACAATGTTGATTTTAACAACTATAAATAATTGGACAAGTCGAAAAGGGAA
>CAXITT010000482.1:436088-475875 GCA_964033795.1 Lymnaea stagnalis
CAACTTGCCATCACATGGGCTACGGTTTTACTAGTCAACTTGCCATCACATGGGCTACGGTTTTACTAGTCAACTTGCCATCACATGGGCTACGGTTTTACTAGTCAACTTGCCATCACATGGGCTACGGTTTAACTAGTCAACTTGCCATCACATGGGCTACGGTTTAACTAGTCAACTTGCCATCACATGGGCTACGGTTTAACTAGTCAACTTGCCATCACATGGGCTACGGTTTAACTAGTGAACATGCCATCACATGGGCTACGGTTTAACTAGTCAACATGCCATCACATGGGCTACGGTTTAACTAGTCAACTTGCCATCACATGGGCTACGGTTTAACTAGTCAACTTGCCATCACATGGGCTACGGTTTAACTAGTCAACATGCCATCACATGGGCTACGGTTTAACTAGTCAACATGCCATCACATGGGCTACGGTTTAACTAGTCAACATGCCATCACATGGGTTACGGTTTAACTAGTCAACATGCCATCACATGGGCTACGGTTTAACTAGTCAACATGCCATCACATGGGCTACGGTTTAACTAGTCAACATGCCATCACATGGGCTACGGTTTAACTAGTCAACATGCCATCACATGGGCTACGGTTTAACTAGTCAACATGCCATCACATGGGCTACGGTTTAACTAGTCAACATGCCATCACATGGGCTACGGTTTAACTAGTCAACATGCCATCACATGGGTTACGGTTTAACTAGTCAACATGCCATCACATGGGCTGCAATTTCGGTCTCCAGGTTTCTGTAAGACATTGCTGGTGTGGTGCTCGGATTTTTTCTCCAAAAACAGACATTTTAGAACCTCCAAATGTCAGATTTTTAAATTAAAACTTAGCCATTTTTTTATATTTTTTTTTTTGTAAAGCAGGCGAATGGTGACACAACTGCCATCATACATGACCAAGCCAAAGGCATTGCAATAGAATCCCCCCACCCCGCCCGCCCTTCCGAGTGCAGCCTCCAGGATTTAGGCTTTTGACATCGTCTGCTAGTTGAGGAGCTCTGCCACTTGGCCGTCTCTATTTCTAATGGTAGCCACATTTACCTTAAATTGTCGCAGGATTTGGATCCCTGATAAGAAAAGCCCTTTTAAAGGTTTAAAAGACATGACCAAGAAAAGTACCTTAATTGTAGTTCATTTTGTTTTCCCCTAATTATATGCAGAATTGGGAACTTCTGTTGTGGACGAATATTTTCGCCACCCACTTTCAAAGACATAAAGTAGATTTCACAGAAAGGGCTTTTTTTTCGGGTGTGGGTGGGGGAGGGGGTGCATCACAGACAATTTTCTTAAGATAAGTGGCTTTGCCTTACATAAATTTTTCTTAAGATAAGTGGCTTTGCCTCACAGAAAGTTTTTTAAGATAAGTGGCTTTGCCTCACAGAAAGTTTTCTTAAGATAAGTGGCTTTGCCTCACAGAAAGTTTTCTTAACATAAGTGGGTGAGGCTCACAGAATTTTTTTTATTAAAGATAAGTGGATGAGGCTCACATAAAGTGCATATAAACAAATTGTGATTCCGTGTTAACTTTGGTGCTGGTCTTGCGAGTTTTAGTCAAAGAAGGAACAGGTGATCATACTGAAGTTGTTTGGAAACTGGTGAGTTCAAACCATCATGTCATGCTTTTAGCTCCTGTGAAATTTGTGGATGTTCATAAGTTGCCGTTTTTTTTTTTTAAAGACAAATGAGAAGAGTGCTTGCGTCAAAAATAGAGAAATAAATTATTGGCGGTGGATTTATTAGTCAATTTTAAATACCTTTTATGAATATTTGTTGGTGGGGGGGGGAGGGTAGAAGAGCTGCGCAAAGTCTAACAGTAGTTGCTTTATTTTAAGATTCTTAAAAATTGTGAAAAGATTCATGAGCAATTCTAAAGTGAAATGGGGGCTGGCCGGGGGATCTAAATTATTTTGAATCGAGCGAGAAATCTATTAACAAAATCTTTGGCTTGATAGCCCACGCATTTAACACAGAAGCACGCCTGATTTGTGACAACCTAAGTGACCTCTGTGTACTCAAGCCATGACGGCACCGAAACAAAAAGTTAGACCCGTCTGACAGCATTTTACCCTGGAACGCATTGCGCCATTTCAACATCAACTAAAGACTCGGCCTATCTGTTGTCAATCGAGGTTTGAATCTGATCGCACGGTCCGAGTGATGGGGTGGTGCAGCAGCGCATACCTTATCCGCATTTAATTGCTTGCCCGAGCCTCGGAAGTGAGATCTGATACCATGTGCAGTGCTCACCTTGTATAAGGCACGAGCTGAAGACGTTCAGATTTTTTTATGTCCACCAAATAGAGCAAAGATAATTTCATTCGGTAAAAGCAGCGGATTTCATCCTGTGTGTCGCGAAGGTCCACGGGTGTGTCACGAAGGTCCACAGGTGTCTCGCGAAGGTTCACGGGTGTGTCACGAAGATCAAAAGTTGTGTCGCGGAGGTCCACGGGTGTGTCGCGAAGGTCCACAGGTGTGTCACGAAGGTCCACAGGTGTCTCGCGAAGGTCCACGGGTGTGTCACGAAGGTCAACAGTTGTGTCACGGAGGTCCACGGGTGTGTCGCCAAGGTATACAGGTGTTCCGCAAGATGTTGACGAAATAACAATGTAAAAAAAACGTGTTGTTGTTTTATAGAGGGTGTGTGTGTTTGTGTGTGTTTATGTGTGTGTTTGCGTGGGTACATTTCTTCCTATAACCAACTAAGTAAAATAAGCTTATAATATAATTGATTTAATATGTTCCAACAGTAATGATGTTCATGCACGCTGCTCGTCGCTGAAACATTGGGTGTTTAAAACCTTGACTGGTGTGCCGCCCCTATGTTAGATACTCACTTGTTATTAGCGTGTTATGTTATGACACAACGTTTTAAAAACAACTCCTATAAACGACTTCCCCCTGTTTATCAATGCGTTCTCATTGCTCGCTATCGGATTTGCAACAATTGGAAAAAAATTGCTTTGCAGCCAAGCGTGTTCGCAGCTAATCGCGTTTGCAGACAAGCGTATTTGAATCCAAGTATATTTGAATCCAAGCGTACTTGAATCCAAGCGTATTTGAATACAACCGTATTTGAATCCAAGCGTGCTTGCATCCAAGCGTATTTGAATCCAAGCGTGTTTGCATCCAATTCTTATAAAATACGTTTTTAAAAATGGGATGTTATTTACTGCATGTAATGAAAAAGGGACGTTTCTTTTTTTAAAAAAATAGATTTCAGATGACAACAAAGGACCTGAAGCGTTCAACACTTGAAATTACCAATTCAAAACATAAGAAGACTTGACAGCTGGTGGGACGATGACATTTCGGAGTTATTGTAATAAGCCACACAATCATTTACAGAAGAAAAAAAATAATAATAAATTCATATCTAAAATAGAGTAAACGAGTTTTTACTTTGGAAAATACAAGTCGATCGTGAATTGTTTTCTGCTTCATTGCAGCCAATCGCTGCCGGGCGAACTCTGTTGGATTTCGTTTATATAAAGTTATGAAGCTAGAACTGTAATGATTTTCGCTTCTTAACCTTCCTCTCTGTGCGTGTTGCGTGGCGCTGTGATTTGAGTCTCCGGCGAGAGGCATGGCATTGGGTGTGCACGTCGATGAGTGAATTATTTCTCGGGTTATTGTTCGGAGAGATGGTGGATTTCGCCACATAATTAATTGTGAGTTTGTTTTTTTGTTCTTTTTTATGTTTTTTTTTTTTTTTTTTTTTTTTTTTTTTTTTTGCTCGCTGTTTCTTCATTCGTGTCTGGATCCTTTTTTTGCGCGTAATCTTCTAATAAAAGGTCATGTTGTTTTATCAGCAGACATGTTCTTTGAATGTATTCTCTCAAGTGTTTATTTATTTTTTTTTTTTTTTTTTTTTTTTTTTTTTTTTTTTTTTTTTTTTTTTTTTTTTTGCTCGCTGTTTCTTCATTCGTGTCTGGAACCTTTTTTTGCGCGTAATCTTCTAATAAAAGGTCATGTTGTTTTATCAGCAGACATGTTCTTTGAATGTATTCACTCAAGTGTTTGGGTTGAGTTTTTAAACAAGTGTGTCTTGATGTGAGGATATCATTCGCATGAGAAAAGTTGCTCACTGATAATGACGAACTTCGTAAACAAACGCAAAGCGATTCATCATTAATATCTAGTGTCAACAGATTATTTGGTATATAGTCAGCAGATTATTTGTTATATAGTCAGCAGTTTATTTGTTATATAGTCAGCACATTATCTGTTATATAATCAACAGATTAGTTGTTATATCGTCAACAGATTATTTTTGTTTATAGGTACCCTACAAGTTCGCCTTTCAATTAGTCAAATTGTTCTTCGATCATGTGATATTGTCGGAACATTCTCACATCTGGTAATCGTCTTAGAAGCTTACAAGCAGTGGCGTCACTAGACGTCAAGGGTATCCGGCCTAGGCTTATCTATACTGAACAGTGTAAACCTGCTGAAGAGACGCATTTAACTGTGGGTACCAACTTTGCATGTGCCCAGGGCCATAAATCCGCCGTAGCTAGAACAGTTAGGCCTAGATGATTTTCTTAAATTTGCAGGCCGTGCATCGCCATAAGGCCATGTCTGGGGGGGATCACCTTCCAGAGGGCGGCGTAAATAGAAAACCTCTGACAGTAAACGTTAAACACGTACAATGTTGCCAACGTTATTGATAATCTACGTCTATATTTTCACCCGTTAATTCTGTTTAAATATGCGCGTTCAAGGCTTTGGCATCGTGTCTGTGATTCCACGTTTCTCTGTTACCTTTGCTTTTCGGCTCATACTTTGGGAAGTTAATATTGCACGACTAGACCTGCAGACTAAGGTAAGGACTCAACTCTTGATAAAGTGTTGACCAAGCTAGAAGCAGTTCCAGATTAATAAATGAAGAGGCCCATACGTAGTCTAAATTTTAGCTCTCCCCAGTAACGTGCCTAGGGGTGCGAAGGGGGGGCTACCACCCCTGTTATTACTTAAGGGAGTTAATATAAAATAAACCCGCGTGATTGTTATAGTTATAGGGCATGGCTGCACAATGTACGCCCGTGGGCCACATACGGCCCACCGACCACATACGGCCTGCCAGCACCCACTTTGCGGCCCACGAAATAACGAAATATTATTTTTTCATTATTATTTTCTTGATACATTTCTCCCCTGTCTTATCTCTTTCTGCCAGCCCAAGTTTGTTTTAATAAGTATTACGGCCCGCCTTACATTTTGAGTTTTGCAGGCCTGTTAAAGGGGATGCACTTTTGGGTGTTCTTAAATTTATAAAGAACTATTTGCCATCTAATTTGGGCTTTCCTGTTGTTGCTGGGTTGTTGGTCTTTTTTCTTTTTCATTTTTTTCATATGAAAGTGAAGAATGTATATTTTGATAAAGATACAGGCACGTTTGCATCTTTGAAGACCAGGAAATTAAAGTTTTAACTGCAAAGCTTAATACTATTACCTCAAATTCTTTAATATCTTCTTATATATTTAGTTGCTTAAGATTTACTTAACATAGAATTCTATACAAAATTCTGTATGTTCTGGCTAAGAATTACTTGGTTCAGGTCCTGTTAGTTGGGGGAGGGGGGGGGGGTTACATTGTGAGTTTACCGCAATGCACGTAACACCATGTCACATTCTGGAGCGAGAATCCATTCTCATTAATTCGATTCACCCGCTGAATACAATCTTTCACAAAACTGAATATAAATAATATTTATGAAAAAAAGGATTAGCCTGCAACCCCCCCCCCCCACACACACACACACAAACAAACACACACATACACACACAAATTGTTGCACGAGAAATTAATCATCCATTTGATCGATCAATGAAAACAAAATTATATGATTAAAAACAGCGATCAATGAAATACAATGCACAAAAGACATCCATTAACGGGGCGTTTATTGTGACATAACCGGTAATTTTATTAGACAATGGGTGTTGAATAATTTCCTGCTTGCACTCTAATTCCACATGATTACGAGCCACGAGGAAACGATGTAAACAAAGCTACACATGAAATCCTGCATACTGTCTTTGGGTATTGATATGCGATACCACACACCCAGTGGGGTCATTAGGGATGCAGAGCAGACTGCACCGGTCTTACAGTTTTGTTAATTGAAAGTGATAAGCGGAGAGTGTTGATTTTGATGAAGTGATGGACAAGTTTGCCTCCCTATAGTATATGTAACTACCTCCCTATAGTATATGTAACTACCTCCCTATAGTATATGTAACTACATCCTTATGGTATATGAAACTACCTCCCTATAGTATATGTAAATACCTCCCTATGGTATATGTAACTACCTCCCTATGGTATATGTCAGCGTTACCCAAACTGTGGTCCGTGGACCGGCACCGGTCCGCAAGCCTTGCGTTATCGGTGCAGGGAGCATGAATATTGATGTTTAAATAGAAAGAAAATGTAATTAATAAATCTGGCACTGATCCCTGGTGCAGTTTCGAAACTACTCCGCCGGTCCGTGAAACTTTAAAGTTTGGGAAACGCTGGTCTACCTCCCTATAGTATATGTAACTACCTCCCTATAGTATATGTAACTACCTCCCTATAGTATAAGAAACTACCTCCCTATAGTATATGTAACTAGCAATAAACACGGTGGAAAACCCTGGATAACAATTATTTTTTTACAGGTTATCCAAAGTACCATACGAAAATCACCCAATAAACATGGAGAGTAATGGGATAACTCTAGATTTAACTGGGCATTCAAATTATGACAGACAGACATACCTATCAATAAACATATTTTCCATAACGAACCATAACCATTCTCGATACTAAAGTTCAACAGCTGGGATGATTAGTCAGAACAGAAGACCCAACGTGAGTATCCGAAGAGCAAATAAAATAATCCGTTGATAATATTTAATTATTTATGTTCGTAAATATTCTGTACCTATTTTTTTTAGCATGGAAACCTTGAGTCACCCGATGGACGAGTTAACCTACCAATTCTAGATACTCGGCTTTACAATGATAAGGTCGCACATGACAGTACGTTTAACTCGAGCACTATACAGTATATCGTTGGTGAGTATTCCTCAACCGCAAAGATATATTGAGGAAAAGAACACCATTTCAACATAAACTGTGCCAACCTAGGCATTTGAAGGCTATAAACATAAACATGAACTGCTAGCTGTGCCAACCTAGGCATTTGAAGGCTATAAACATGAACTGCTAGCTGTGCCAACCTAGGCATTTGAAGGCTATAAACATGAACTGCTAGCTGTGCCAACCTAGGCATTTGAAGGCTATAACCATGAACTGCTGGCTGTGCCAAACTAGGCATTTGAAGGCTATAACCACGAACTGCTAGCTGTGGCAACCTAGGCATTTGAAGGCTATAAACATGAACTGCTAGCTGTGCCAACCTAGGCATTTGAAGGCTATAAACATGAACTGCTAGCTGTGTCAACCCATGAATTGTAATGCAATAAACATGAACAGCTGGCTACGCCAGCCCAGGAATATGATTGTCAACGCATGGTACTTATCAACTTAAAGTTGTGAACAGATAACAACCAAGTATAGTTGATATCGATACATCATCAATCAACCAAGTATAGTGAGATATCGATATATCATCAATCAACCAAGTATAGTGAGATATCGATACATCATCAGTCAACAAAGTATAGTGAGATATCTATACATCATCTATCAACCAGGTATAGTGAGATATCGATACATTATCATTCCAACAAGTATATCTGCTACAGCTTGTTGTCCTATACACCTCACATTTCACTAATATTAAATCCTTCGTGGTTCAGTGGTACACAATTCTTATTACCATATTTACGGCGGCCCCCCCCCCCCAACATTTTTTTTTACCTTGCCTGCACTTTAGTCCACGTTCTATAAAATATCAAGTCAATCCACCTTGACATATTAATATTACGTTTCTCACTAATCTCTTGCATTTCCATAGCCTTGTGTTTTTACGTTTATTACTTTTCCACTATCTTTTGTATTTACGTTTATTATTTTTTCATTTTCTTGTGGTTTTTACGTTTCCATTGTCTTGTGTTTTTATGTTGTCTGGTGTTATTTCCTATCAACATCTATTCACGGCGCGCACACAAAACTATTATACACTTAAATCAACCCCCCCCCCACCCGCCCACCCCCCTCCTCTCCCTTGCATCACCCAAGGGTCAAAGAGCTATTATACACTTAAATCACCCCCCCCCCCCACCCGCCCACCCCCCTCCTCTCCCTTGCATCACCCAAGGGTCAAAGAGCAGAACCTGCAGCCAACAATCAATAAGAGAGCAAACACGCCAACTTCACGTACGTAGCCGTGGGGGTAGACTGTCCATGAATGACTTTGTGCTGCCGAGCACCAATGTTACAGATGCCGAACTCGGGGAAAATTTACACAAATACTAACACTGGTCGTTCATTGGGCCATAATGGATATAAAATAACTGAAAACCACACAAGCTGCGCGGGGCTGCATTTTTAAACAAAAAATGCTTTCCTGCAAACGATGAGTCTGTGCAGGCTAAGGGGCTCATGAGGTTTGAATGTCTGTCTGCAAACGATGAGTCTGTGCAGGCTAAGGGGCTCCAGAGGTTTGAATGTCTGTCTCAACGGATTTCTAAGAGTTTCGATTTAATTCATGTTGCAATATTTAAATTAATCATTCATTGTGTAGCTAGCATGTGGTTTCATCATCATGCGTCTGATCAAATATAACTGGAAAAGAGGTAGCCGGTAACATAATATAAAGAGATTCGATGTTTTTGCTCAGTGTTTTGCATAGAGAAATTATTCATTAGCCAAGCCATGCGTTCAATTTTATAATAATTTATGTGCTCTCAATTACTGGTTGTTGTTTTTGTTTTTTTTTCAGAATTTCTCCCCTATGACTGAGCCGGGTGCTTATTTCACAAAGATACGGTAACCATGAAGCGTGGCGCCACCTGTAGTGGCCCTACTTCCCGGGAAGAATACGCATGGAGATGGCTTTCTTCAAAAATTAACAATATAAAGAATGTTTCCATTGACTGACCTGCTTAACATTGCAAAAAACGCAGAGCAGTTCGTCCATATGCGGAAAAAAAATATTTAAAAATCGCGGTCTAAATCCTCTATAAAAAGCACCGAAAGTATTTTTTTGGCTCTGCTCAACCAGCCCCTTAAAGGGACCTCTTCATGCTGACCAACGCGACGTCGCCAAGGAACCTCACGTCGACGCCAGCAGCGTCCGATGACGCCGAAGAACAGCGCAGATCCCGGGTCGAGATAGCCGTTTGGTCCACCCTTCTGGTCCTGATCATCATGGCGTCGCTCGTGGGCAACATGCTCGTCATCGCCTGCGTCCGCCTCCACCACCGGCTCCGCGAGGAAAGGGCCAACATCTTCCTGGTCAACCTCAGCGTCACGGACATGTGCAGCGCCGCGCTCGTCATGTCGGGGTCGCTGCTGTCCATGGTGTCCGACGGCTGGGAGCTGGGCTCCGTCTGGTGCGACATCGTGTGCGGGGCCAACTACACGCTCATCATCGTCTCCATGATGACCCTGTGCTTCATCTCGCTCGACCGGTACGCGGCGGTCATCCACGCCCTGCGGTACCACGATAGGGTGACCAGCAAGATGATCTACACGCTGCTGGCGTTCGCCTGGTTCCAAGGGCTCTGCTTCGGCACGGCGCCCATCTACGCCCGGTGGATCAAATACGATTACTGGGAAGTGGTGTGCGCCATCGAGTGGAACACTGACCACCGCAACACGCTCACCTACGTCATCGTGGCCTTCGCCGTCTGCTTCCTGAGCCCAGGGGTCGTCATGGTGGTGGCTTATTGTAAGGTAAATCAATCATTCATGAACATGATTAGATGTTCATATTTGGCCCTCTGAACATTCATTTTAACCGTGTACGGAAAAACCCAACGCTAAAATGGTTATATCATTATTTGGTTAAGATTTCACAATTTGGATATTTCAACAAAAAAAAAGTCAACCTATAATTACTGAAAAATTGAAAACTGATGAAACCACACAAAAAAAAAAAAAAAATTAATTCTTATTTATTTTTACCATAAACAAAATCGAGGTAAATCTATAATTATCTTGTACATATGTATTTCACTAAATGCGCAAAAAAAAAAACAACAACCAAAAAAACGCCCACAAGACTTAGTATTACATTGAAATGTTGTAAAAATAAAGATTTCTAAAATATTTGGCCTTTTTACTCCATCAGGTGATGAAGGTAGCCAACGCCCACAACAACGTCCATCCCCAAAACCTTCACGGGGGCTTAACAGACGTCTCTGAGCTCACGGACTTCCCTACGACCGATGGCGCCAGATCCCGGGGCGCGTTCAGCGCAAGCCCTCAGAACCTCACTCCAACAACCACGGACTCTTCGGGAGACCTCTTTCGTGCTGTCGCTTCGACTGGCATCAACTTCGATGCCTCCCGACTCCTACAACCAGCACATGAAAATAATGTTTCGCCATCAGCATCACTGACAAACGTAACAGGTGAGACGCCAGCACGACAAACCGCAAGTAACACGCCAGCACGACCAATTGCTGTAGAAAACAACGCACATGCTCAGTTCTGCAACGAGTCGCACATTTTGTCTGATAATATTTCCAGCGAGGAGTCCAAACAACTATCAAGGACCACCAAAAGGCCATATGTAGCACAATCAAGGAGCTCCAAAAGGCGATATGTACCACACAGAATGGTTAGGAACACATTTAAAAATGAAGGGAATGGGAAACAAAACTCTGTCTTTGTTGAACTTCAGTGTGTGGAAAGAACTGGTTATAAAAATGACAATTTAGACAAGTCACATCTCCATGACTTTGCGAACGGGGTCGCTTCGGTTAGCATTTCGGGAAATATAAACCTAAATGTTCAAAACGAAGCGGACGATGCCATCAGTGTTACTGTAGCAAATATTCCTTCACCCACACATGATGACGATGATTCGCGATTCCCGACAAACCAACCACAGCAGTTACTTCGTGATTCAAACACGACGGGAGAGATTCTTTTAGCTCTTTCGGGCACTACAAACCACGTAGAAACTACAAGTGCTTCCAACGCGTTCCCCATACCAGCAAGCCAATCCCCCTCGCCCGATGCGAGTTTTGCAAGGTCTGGGGCCAACCAGCCCAACAGAGAAGCAGCCGTAACCCATGCAGCCAGCAGGCCCAGGAGAAACTACAGCGCCAGCAGCAAGGCCGTGCGGTCTTTGCTCATAGTGGTGCTGGCCTACTTCATCTGCATGACGCCATTCAGCATCACAAAACTTTACAAGGTAACGCCACTGTTATGCGTTGTATGAAGATATTCCCATAGCGTGCACATCTGGTGAGTACTGGTTAATGTATCGTGGCTACAGAACGTAGAGTAGATCAAAGCACGTGATGTTGCTCTGCCCATAATGTATGTCTGGATATCTGTCTGTATATTTTAAGAGAGCTATTCTTTTTAAGAAGTAAAATGATTTTAAATTATGAGCGTAAGAGACATATATCAAACTAACGCCAGCATCGCGGGACAATTTAAACTTCATGTGAAGATTATCCTGCGTAACTTCGTAATCCTTAGTAGGGTGACCAAATGTCCCGTAAAAACGGGACTGTCCCGTTTTTCACGATCGTACCCGGTGTCGCGAAAAAGTCTTTCGGGACGCCTAAATGTCCCGTTTCTAAAACCAAACACATTTTCAAATCACTGAAACTTCCTAATTTATAATATAAATTCAAGTAATATTTTGGCTAGCTGTGTAGCCAGTGCCAGTAGTGATGTGGGCTAGCTGTGTAGCCAGTGCCAGTAGTGATGTGGGCTTGCGTGATGGCTGCATTTAATTTGTTTGTGTTGTATTATGTTGTAAAATATGTATAAATAAATAAGTATTCATTGCAAAATTATAGTTTTCGTTTATGATATGCCTCAGGGTTTAAAAATAGTTCAAATGAGCAGATTTCAATAAACAGTTTCCGGCGGAGGCCCCCGGACCCCTCTTTAGCTGGAGGGTATCCCCACCCCCCAACCCTCAAGTCCCGTTTTTTTCCAGTTCATGACTTGGTCACCCTAATCTAAGGCCATCTTGCAGCTTCCACAAGGATGTGTGATTGGTCACGACCCATGTGGTTAAACGATGACAGTCATATTCCCACAACCCTGTTGGCCACAACAAAACAGGAAATCATGTTTCAAAAACAGGAAATCATGTTTCAAAAACAGGAAATCATGTTTCAAAAAAAAGGAAATCATGTTTCAATTAAATGAGACCGGCGATTTAATTTGTTGGGGAAAAACAAAAATTTGACGTGTCAGGCAGGAGTGGAGCACTTTGTTGCTCGGAATTGGTTTCAGATTTTGCAGCAACATGTTGGAAGCATTGACTGTGAATTCTGCATTGATCAAATCTGAGTTCGGCCGCGTACATCAGCCATTAGATTGTATATCATGTTAAAAAATAGACCCCACAAAAAACAAAAAAAAACTTATATAATACTCTGTGGGATATCCCTGGGCTTGAATTTTTTTTGTACGAATTATTTTTATTTTATTTTTGATATAGATCTATTTTTTTAATAAATATTTTTAAGGCTATTAAATTAGTTTTGATTGAATTAAAAATAAATGTTGATTCCCTTTTGGAAAAAAAAATAGCTCTCTCCCAAACCCCCCCCCCCCCACCCCCCACCCACCATGTGAAGTCATGGAGTGCAATCGAGCAACAAAAAAAAAAGGGGGGGGGTATTAATCAATGTTTTACAAAGGTTTCCATTTCCCTCTGACCACGCTACACGCACGGGATGAAAGCAGAAATGCTATCGGTGAGAGCGCGATCAGATCTGTGCATTCATCAAGCATCCTCGGGGTGTATCGGCAACTCATTTCAAACCAACTTTTTTGGTAGAATGAAAAATTACAATGACGTAAATATCGATTTTCGGAAAAAAATTAATATGAAAAATTAAATCCGACTCCTATTCTTTCAAAAATTGAAACCTTTCGACCACCAACACTCGTAAATCCTCGTAACGAACTTTGGCATCAGTTTTTCTTTGTTCCTGCGAACTCACTCCAAGGTCACTCAGTGTTGCCTACGCCTTTTTTCAATTAGTAGCATACGAAATTAACAGCATTTGCGGCACAATTCGAACTATTTAAAGCTTAGGTTCTACTTGGTGAGTTAGAACCAACTATAGAAATATCTTTACTGCTAGACATGAGTGTTTTAATTGCCATTTCGAAATGACTTTTTTAAGCCAATCATTAAGTTGCTGCGTCACACCCCGCCAGCACGCTTATTATATTATAAGGACGGCATTAAATAGTAGGTTATATCCAGGGGTCGAGTCCTTGTTAAAAACGGAAAAGGGGGGGGGGTTAAAAAAGCCCCCCCCCCCTTTCAATATCCCCCAGCCCCCTGATGAAACTTTCCCCCCCCCCCCCCCCCCCCCCCCCCGATTCTACTTTAAATATCCAACGTTTGATAATAATGCCTCGCTTCTTCAATGACAGCGTGTGTTGGACGGCGTCAAGTATTAGCCAACCCCTAAATGCTTCCATTGATTCAAACATTCAAGCGTTTAAGAGACGACGTTAACCATCGACACCTAGAAGACTAAAGATCAGTTGAAGACATTGCAAAATGCAAGGAGAATTAAAATACTTCTAAAAATGTTTTTAAAATTACATTTAAACTGCTTGACGGATGACAGAAGTTACAATCAGTTAGTTATGCTTAAATCTGGTGGGATGTTGAGGTAGGCTATAATTGACTTTTGAAAGCCTATTTTGAGAGAGATGTTTTTTTTCGGTATGTAGGCCAGAAAATTCCATGTCTACTGGGGATTTTTTTTTAATGAAACGCATTGTAAATGTTGTCAAATTTTGGAAAATGAGATATTGAATAATGTTAAAATTTCACGGACCAAAAAAGAATATTGACGTAATTTATTATATTTTTATTATTTATATTTTTTAAAATTTTATATATATATATATATATATATATATATATATATATATATCTTAAAAAGAAAGAAAAAGAAACATTGGGTGAAGGGAGAAGACAGACATTTATATCAAGTGCATAAGTCAAGACAAACTTTTTTTTATCAAGTGCACAAGTCAAGACAGACATATATAATTATATTTTTATTTTTTATATTTTTTAAAATTTTATATATATATATATATATATATATATATATATATATATATCTTAAAAAGAAAGAAAAAGCAACATTGGGTGAAGGGAGAAGACAGACTTTTATATCAAGTGCATAAGTCAAGACAAACTTTTTTTTATCAAGTGCACAAGTCAAGACAGACTTATATATCAAGTGCACAAATCAAAAAAATGACTCCTGACTCCAAAAACCGTGTAAATAACCAGTTTTTATGGTTCTCCTGTTTATCTTATTTTCAAGGTGATTGTCCCGCGCAAGGACGCCCTTCCAGGCTACGTCAACTTGACAGCCAGCATATTTCAATACTGCTCGTCAGCCATCAACCCGCTCATCTACGGTATATTTCGCAAGGACTTCCAGAGTGCATTTATTCTTTTGCTGAAAAAGTTCCTTCTGAAGGCCAAACTGCGTGATGCCATGGACTTAAATTTATCATCATATTAGAGAACAACATACGCTTTGATTGATAAATATAGTATTGTAAATAAACAACACATGTCTGTGTATATGTGCCAAGAGTTGATTATTTGTTATAAATGTATTAATCAAAGATGACCGATTTTGAAAAGTGCAGACTATTCTCACAAATCAGGAAAAAAATCGGTCAGCAAAATGAAGACAAATTATCAATACTCTAATAATGATTTACCGCATGAAAGAGGTTCAAAAACTACTACAGAGGTGAATAGGTTCAAAGCCTCGTTTGAAACGAAATCTCAAACAGTGGTAGGATGCAAATTTTAATTAATAAGGAAACTATTTAATGACCTCTGAACTCAGCCCACGGGGTAACGCTATGCATGCATTCTATTTTTTTTCTTACTTTTTAAGGTTTCAGACAAGACAACGCATTTTTCATCGTCCATCGGCAACAACGGCAACAACGATATGAAACACATAAAACCATGGTCATCTACTGAAGATTGGGGACATATCCTTATTGGGGTGGAAGTATAACACACATGGGCTCTATTGGTCTATTGGACCAGCTTTAGATCACTTTGGCAAACAATTTCATCTAAACCATCATCGATGCTGGATGCTGCATCCTGAATGCTGCGTTTGATGGTATTGTGGTGCTATCAAAAACAGTTTTTCTTTCTGTTGGGGGGGGGGTTGGGGAGGGGGGTATTAAAATCTAAGGATGCCTTTAATTTGTAAGTACATGTTTAGTGGTTTTTGAAATAAAGATTACTGCATCCTGAATGCTGCGTTTGATGGTATTGTGGTGCTATCAAAAACAGTTTTTCTTTCTGTTGGGGGGGGGGGGTTGGGGAGGGGGGTATTAAAATCTAAGGATGCCTTTAATTTGTAAGTACATGTTTAGTGGTTTTTGAAATAAAGATTATTTCATGTACAGCACATCAGGCCAGCCGTTGACAACTTTAAAAAAAATACAGTGGAACCTCTCATAACGAGTTTAATTCGTTCCAGACTCTTACTCGTTAAGCGAAACACTCGTTAAACGAAACAATTTTTCCCATACAAATCAATGTAAAATACGATAATGCGTTCCGTGCTAAAAAATACTAATGTTTCAAAAATTTGTATTAACATTTATTCAAATAAAATTGCTTATGAATTGTTAAGGAGTGTAATAACTTGGAATACAATTTAGATTTGAAACAAAAAACCTAAATAAAAATATGAATTTATGAGAAATAATTAATCCTTTTTAACTAGAAAGCTGTCTAAAGACATTTGTTTTTGCCGACGCTTCAACATTTGACGCTTCACACCTTGTTCTCGCTTTTCAATGATTTTACTTTTCATTTCAACAGTTGTTTTTTTCTCTTGTGATTGTCTTCTTGTGGTTTTTTTTTTTCGAAGACATTTTAGCATAGGTTATTACACTTTGCATATAAAAAAATTACGAATACTGTCTGAATACAAAATTTGTAAAAACTGGTGATCACACACGAAAACAATACGCTAACAGACCGAGTGTTAAACAAAGCCCCGGCTCACAAATGAATGTCAGGAAAAAGGGACTTCCGTTTTCTGCGTAACTCCCTATGCGAAATATCGCTCGTTAAGGGAGCAACTTCTTCACATTTTTTTTTTTTTGCTCGCTGTGCGAATTACTCGTTATGAGAGGTGCTCGTTAAGAGAGGTTCCATTGTATATTACTTCATTCCTTATGTTTTAAATTTGTTAGCTTCATTCCCTTTTGCTACAAGAAGTTCACTCACCAATATTTTAAAGTATCTCCATTTAATTTTGAGAATCAATATTTAATTGTAAGTGAGTTGAATAAAAACATAAAATGTTTAATTTTTCTTTGCTCCAATAATGTGTGTGTGTTTATATTAGGGGATGAAGCTTGACATATATTTACAGCTATTCATTGGAATAGGTCAAACTGGCACAAGCCAGACCAGGAACTCAAAATCTTAAACCTCATTGCAATGATGAGTCAAAATAGTTTTAGTGGGGAATTCAAACCTTGGTGATATTTTTTTTTTTAAATCAACTTCATGCTAAGATCCTAGCACACACATTGTCATTGAATGAAATCTTGATAAAATAACAATGTTATTAGGTTTCACCATAGAGCCATGGTAAACAAAAATTTTTAATTATTAGAAATAATTTATAAATTTGAAATTCGCACCAACAAAAGACACAAACAAACAAGAGGTCCCACCCCTTCCCCAGCGACGCCATCACTGAAGATCTTAACAAAAATTATATTCTTTAAGATTCCTCATTTAAACTAACCCAAACCAGTTCAAAAAATTAGATTTAATCAAATTTAAAGAGAGTGTAAACAAACATGCTGGCTGACGTATTTTATAACATTGACTTACCTCCCCTTTCTCCATTGTGAGGCCTTGACCGTTGTAGGGATACATGGCCTTGACCTGAGGGATCTTCCTGGTCTCCACAACATCTTGCAGTACTTCCCTCTCCACAATCTCCTCCACTTCAACCTCCCTCGGCACCTCAATCACCTCTTCCTCCTCATCCTCTGGCTCCTCATTTTCTTTCTCTCCATTTTCCACAGGCAAAAACTTGGCAGGTGAAATCTTAAACGAAAAAAATTGTATTGATTTTACTCCAAAAAACTAGGATACGAATATCTGAACTAGATCCTGATTTCATTTTTAAAATAAACTGTACTCAGTTTATCAAAATAAACTTCAGTCATGGGATTTCAAAGACTTTTATTGTTTTTTTTTTTTAAATTGTCATTGAAATTAAACTTAATCTGCTTGAAGGATGACAACAGTTACAAACAATTGTTTTTAAATCTGGTGGGATTTTGAGGTAGGCTGTAGTTGACTTAAAATATGTTTCAAAATAATAAAAATTTGTTAATGTCATAAGTACTGGAGAATGTACAGCAGAGAGGAAAAATCATTTCAGGCAAGTTCCTTTAAAAGCTTAAGAGTGAGATTTGTTGTTTATTTTAAAGATTTTGGCAGACTCTGAAATTTGAACAGTCCCTAAGTTATGGAATTAGGCCAACAAATCATTTCCTCCATTTTAGGAATTCATAACAAGTTGGCGACTTCTCTATTAAGCCCATAGATTTCTACCAAAATTGAAACTCTTTTGTCAATAAACTGGTCAACTGACCAAGTGTACTCTCTGCGCCTGTTGTACCTGATGTCATTTACATAATTACTTTCAATGATTTAACATTTCCCAGTAACTATGCCCTTGTTTGGTGTCTTGTATAAGACATTACCCTCTTTTGTCACTGCTGAGAAGCTACACTAATCTTTTCCATCCAATTAATTGCTTAAGCAAATATCTTCTATATTTATTGCAATGATTACATTTGAATGGGTTTAAAACAATTATATAGGACGTAATGCAACTGATTGAGGTGAACATGCATGCTCTACACATCACAATATTAAACAAAATTGCTGACTGTTTTCCCCATGCATTTATTCAAGCAAAATATTTTTTTATTTTTATCTGAATGAGCATTCTCAAACCAGTAACATAATATAGGCTCGGAATCCACCCCACTCCCCCCCCCCCCCAACAAAAACCCCCCCCCAATCAATGAAATCCACATGCTCTTATGACCCACTTCATATCACTCCACCAGTATTGATGGTCTTGACTATCACGCACCATGGCAGTGAGTGTTTCATGCTAGTAGCATGAGAGCCAAGGCACACAACTATGTTTGTTTTAAATGTTTTTTGAATGAAGAAATTATGAGAAAAGAAAAATATCTTGGAAATAGAGATTAAATAGATATAACGCTAGAATAAAAGTTCCTGGAATCAATAGAAAGATAAAGTATCAGAAAGATCTCAACAAGATAAAGGAAAATGATGAGGAGCCTGGTCTCATTGAACACTAAAATTTATTTTATAAAAAAAAATATAATAAAACATTTTAAAGGCCTATTATCTTTTTCCACAAAGTAATGATCTCCTGGCTAATTATAAGTATTTGAGTTCTATTATCTTTGTAAACAATAGGAGCCATGTCTTGAAAAATAAGGCATGGGTTCTCATGAATGAGGTAGTAGAAATCATGCACAAAGCATGGCAAAATATACCTTTACAATAACAAAGCAACTTCTAGAATTTGACTGAGGAAACTTGAAGAAAAAAATTCATTAGACAGTTTATGATGCTAAACTAACCCAAGGTAAGGGAAACTGAATTTCAGAAAACTAACCATATGTTAACAAAATTATGATTATAGGATCCAAATATTTCGAAATGATATCAATTTGTAGACACAAAAAAAAGTGTTTGTTTTACATAATATGATAAAACAAAAATGTACCAGCACAGAATACATGCCCTGACTTTGTGCCGCCCAGCCGCCCCCACAACAAAAAACAAAACACAAAAAAGACGCCAAAGAAAACAAAAATCTAAATATAAAAAAAACACTTGAAAAGTTATTTCTGAACTTACATTGTGTTCACTGGCTGCCTTGGTCATGAGTACAGACAATTCTTCCAGTCTTTTGATTTCTCCATTGAAAGCTCGAATGTCTTGGTCTAAGCGGTTGTGTCGTGACAGGAGTGCCTGTCAATGAAATTATTAATATTTGTGTTATTTAAGTTGTCAGTTAATAAAAATAACATAAAAAAATATTTAAATTCTATTGCTTTGCCTTGCATGTTCATCCTGGCTATCCCCTGTTGCCTGGTAAATTATTTGACATATCTTTCCTGAATTAAACTGAAGATCCACATTAATATAAAATGGACCAATATAAAATGGACCAATTTAAAATGGACTGATATAAAATGGACCAATATAAAGTGGACCAATATAAAGTTGGGAATTTTTAATGAACAACCTTTCTTAGAGTTATAAAAATTAAGTCTCTGCAACCAAATTAGTAGAATTGCAAGAGAAAACATCCATAATAATTGTCAAATAATTTTTTTTTATTAAATTAATCGAAAGTTAAAAATTCAACAATAAAAAAAAAAATTCTGTTTACCTGAGCACTTGCAACATCTTTGCCATAATCATCACTGCAGACAAGAGGCATCTTCTCTTTCATCCATGACTCTGCTTCATTAGCATCAGCATAATACTGAAATGAAACATTTTTTTTAAAAATGTATATTCAGTATGTCAGCAGGTACTGTAATAATACTCACCAGGTCAATACAGAGAAACCTGAAAAAAAATGGACTTAAACTTTCTGTTTTATGTTAAGTACATGATTTAACAAAAAGTCTTTGAAATACATTCTTGAACAAAGGCTTAAAAATTAATAAATTGCCCCAAAAATTCAACTAATTAGCAGCATACATCTTCCTTTCCTGTATCTTTGATAAGCTCTAACATAAGTAGATTAGGATTTTAGAATATTTAAAATGGCATTGGATAGAATAATTATACCATCCTCCATTTATTCAATAGATCTTATAATGTATTTATCGTCCAGTTTGTAATAAAATTTACGATTGTGCTCTGAATAAAAGTCAAGAGTTTTGAGATTTCATTTTCATTGAAGCCTTAAAATACCTCTCCCATGTAGGAGATAAATGGGACTATCACGATTACCTGCTGGGCTTCTATTGCGTCCTCAAGTCTTATTTTTCTGGCAGCTGCACCATCTTGCAGCTGATTCCATTTATCCATCAGGGATTTGATTTTTGACCCAATCTCTGACCTTGCTGGATGGCCTTGATTGACAAGGTCTTGTCCCACTGAGCAAATCTGTTCACAGCGTCGCCATCTACCTTGCATCTCAGCTTCTAATGCCTGGAATTTGTAGTTTTAAAGTAGTTAGTAAAGTTTCATTAAAATTCTTAAAGCACTTTGACTACAAACATGCATGAGATGAAATAACTTAGCTTTGGAAGATAATGGAAGATGATGGTAGATAATATTAAATAATGTTATAGATTTCAAGGTTGGTTCCTGTGTTAGTGAAAAGAAGTGAAATAACTGGATTCAGTCTCAAGGAAAATTGTCCACAAGATGTCTCATGTGAAGGATGAAAGCCTTAATTATATTATGTTTTGGAGAGTTACATTGTGCTCTCAGATTTTTAATTAAGAGATAAATAAACTATTTAATCCCATTGTTAAATGAGACAATTACAGTTGACCTTAAATTATATCTTAATAAGGTATAAAAGATTTGACATAATTAAGCTTTACACATATGGGGATGGGGGGGGGGGTGTGTGTTTGATTAAAATTGTTTGTGTTCCAAAGGGAAGCAACTGAAAACATCCTGATGAAAAGGTAGGCTGTGGTTGTTTTTGAAGAATAAGTCTAGAGGAAAATTGTGAGATTTTTCTCAAAAGCTGTACAAATATCCCACCTCGTGTTTTTTCAACAGCATGAGTGCAGCATTAAGATCCTTCCCTATGTTGGTAGACTTGACCTCCTCAATCTTCTCAGCTGCCCACCTCTCTTCCTGTTCAGTGTCTGCCAGGAATTGGTAGTAGCGCTTGGCTGTTTCCAGGCTGTCTTTCCTCTTGTTGCAAATGGCCTGTATCCTGCAAAGACCAATACAAATAGTGCATAAGTTTTCCTCTTTCTACTTAAATTGAAAAAATTATCAAACAGTGTTACTATAGCATCATTCTACTTCTTTTTTTCTAGTGGCCAACTCCAAGTGACAATTTAACGCATGTTTTGCATTCCAAACTCACTCTGCTGAAAGTTTTTCTTCTTAAAATAAATAATTAAAACTATTAAAAAAATGTTTGTATTGTTGCAACCCCACATACACCATCCTCTACTCCCCTAAATCACACCAACCAATGCATGAAATTTATTAGGATTCACAACTAAAGCCACAGATATAAATATAATATATATATCCATAATATGTATGCACATAATATATATAAGCACATTATATATAAACTCTTCATATATAAACACAGCGGTCCTATTTCTGGCCTGAAATGCAAACTTGCGACAACAAGTTGACTTTAAACTTTTTGAGAACAGTAACATAACTTATGTCATTAGAGCCTGTGCTATTTTAAAACTAGCCTCATTGACAAATGAGGATGACTGTGTTCTTCAACTAATGGGGGAACAATAAAAATGACTCCTGCTGCTGCATCTAGTTCTGTAAATTTCAGTACACTGCATTGTTTCTTCGAGAAGAAAAACTTCAAAACGCACCTTCCTAAATCATTGTTCAGTGCTGAAAGCTTGTTGTCCAGGTGCTGGGCTTCAGCGTGACCTTCTCCAGCGTACTGTGTTGATCTTCTGTTGAGATTCTTAACACGTTTCGCCAAAGCTTGGAGCTGTGCTTCCAGTAAGGCATGTTTCTGGAGCAGATCCTCTGTTGCCTGTAGGTGTTTGCCCTTGTTGTCTACCTTGACTTTTGACTGGATTTTTGAATGAAATAACAATGGGGTGAAATGGAGCCAGTAAAAACCCCAGCATACAATTATGAAAGTCAAGTATTTTATTTATTTTTTAAAATATTTTTTGAAGAAAGTTAAATTTCTAGCAAATACACCCAAAATCAAGTCTTGAAGTTATTTCCACAAAAATTGTTTCACCTAAAAATACAGTTTAAAACAAAGATATTTATCTTTTCTTGGCAGATGGAATAAAAGATGAAAATCTTGCTTACTTTTCATTGGCTTAAGCAGCCTTAAAAGTACACTTACCTCCACCTCTGCCAGTTCTTCAGTAATACTTTCGATCTCTCTGAACATTTCCATCAGACTATTGAAACCAGACAGAGTTACTTTTCTTGCTTCCAACTTGTCCAACAGCTTCTTCCATCTCAACATTACTTCTTGATCTCTGGCAAAGGAAAAATTAATAGTGAACTTTATATTTTTTATATTTCTTTAGTTGTTGTTTTTTTTATTCAATAAATAATTTCAGTCCAAAAACAGCTTCTTTTTTATTATCTAGCAGTGAATATTTAGTTTTGTGCTGTTTATCAAAAATTATATATTAGTGTTTTATGATGTACACTCAGCGTATAAAGAAACTGGTGGCCAGAGACAAACCTCTCCCCCCCCCCCTTCACACATATCCCCATCTTGCAGCTTCAATGCTGACCTGACCCATAAAATAGTATGCATGGAAAGTCTGTCTAATAAAAAAAACTGCCCTCTTCTTTATCTCCCAAAATGAGCTTTCTAAACTTTTCTCATTGGCATACTCCTGAGGATGAACTTCTCTTAAGGTCCTATCACACAGCTATCCTCCTCTGTTATCACATCCCATTGAACCCTCATAAGGTTGAGTGGATAAAATCAATCAATTTAAATTTTTCCCAGCTTAGAAGATAATGGCCATTCTTAAATATGGGAGGCTTGTTGCCTCTATGCCAAGGGAGATAGAGGTAAATGGGCTTTCTTGAAATACATCCTTCCCCCCCCCTCCCCATGTGATGTTCAGGTTTTATCACCTGTAGGCTACACTAAGTTTAGACCCCAATTCAAAACTGTAATCATGGTCCCAAACCTTGGCCTAACATTAAGCTGGTGCTGTCATTAGCTGGTTAATTTATTACAGCCCACAGTTATCACACAGTTACCCAATTCTCTTATCGCACAGTTATCACACAGTTACCCAATTCTCTTATCACACAGTTACCCCACTCTCTTATCAAACAGTTACCCCCTCTCTTATTGCACAGTTACCCCACTCTCTTATCACACAGTTACCCTACTCTCTGATCAAACAGTTACCCCACTCTCTTATTGCACAGTTAACCCACTCTCTTATCACACAGTTACCCTACTCTCTGATCACACAGTTACCCCATTCTCTTATCACAGTTACCCCAATCTCTGATCACAGTTACCCCAATCTCTTATCACAGTTACCCCACTCTCACATCACACAGTTACCCCACTCTCACATCACACAGTTACCCCACTCTGTTATCACACAGGTAACCCACTCTCTTATCAGTTACCCCAATCTCTTATCACAGTTACCTCAATCTCTTATCAAAGTTACCCCAATCTCTTATCATAGTTACCCACTCTGTTATCACAGTTACCCCAATCTCTTATCACAGTTACCCCAATCTCTTATCACAGTTACCCCACTCTCACATCACACAGTTACCCCACTCTGTTATCACACAGGTAACCCACTCTCTTATCAGTTACCCCAATCTCTTATCACAGTTACCTCAATCTCTTATCATAGTTACCCACTCTGTTATCACAGTTACCCCACTCTCTTATCGCAGTTACCCCAATCTCTTTTCAGTTACCCCAATCTCTTATCACACAGTTAACCCAAACTCTTATCACAGTTACCCCAATCTCTTATCATAGTTACCCACTCTGTTATCACATAGTTATCTCACTCTGTTATCCCCTCCCATTGAACCCCATTTATAAATAGAATTTAAAATGAACCCTAAAAATCTTGTTACATCATTTACATATTTAACATCATCAGCACTCACTTTTGTTTGACTTTGTCCTTGGCTCTGTAATTCCCTTGAACAAGTTCATTTGCTAAGCTGTTCAATGCACGGAATCTGTCTTTCTATTAAATGGGAGAATAACATTGTACTCAAAAAATAGTTTGTGTTAAACTATATAACTAACTGATTTTTAAATAGTACAAACAAATATATGATTATAAAATAATGTATTCAAGTAAATTTTGTTTTGAACACACTACTATTTGGATCCTAGTTTCGAAATTTCCATTCCAAATGATTAGATAACAGTGGTTCTCACCCTGGCAAGGATCTCTGCACTGATGGCCTCATGTTTCTTCACAGCGGCCTCTGTTTGGGCAGCATTGTTGCATGTGATATTTTCTTCCAGAATAAGTTCCATGTCACTGAGCCAGGTTTCTCTAATTGCAGCCTATTTTAAAGAAAACACTTCATGTTTTACCAATGAGCCATCAGGAATTCAACTTTATATAATAAATTAATCTTGTTATTTGTTTCCTCATTTATTCAATTTAAATAAGCTCAAATATTTAGCATGCATTTTTGACAATAGCACAAACAAATTTTGATACTAGAAAGATCCTTATACATAGCAACAGGATAAATTTGTATACAGTCCAAATATTTTCTGTAGTAAAAATAGGTTTTTCAAAGGCATAGAATATAAACTGCACTGAAATGATCAACTATTTGATTTCCTTCATTTTTTGTTTTTTAAACAACTACATTTTCCATTTTTTATTTTTTAAATTTTTATTAATCATTAAGCAGAGACATCTTCAGTGGATATCATCCTGTCATGTGATCCTCATGGGTTTTTTTTAAAAACACTTTGGAGTTTTTGAGGACATATCTTGTTTCTTTTTTTATAGGTTGTTGTTCTTAAGGAATCTAAATGTATTAATCATATATATTATATTATATTATAATATTTATTTTAACTAACCTTTCTTGAAAAGCGTCTGGCCAACTGTTCCAACCTTTCCTGCCTGATAAGTTCATCTTTAAGTGCCACCTCTCTCCCATGCTCACACTTCTCTAACTGCATCCAAGCTGTTTCAATGTCATGGATGAGCATGCCCTCTGGTGGTATATACTGCTTTTGTCCATTGGCTTTGAGCCGGGCCTGAATATTGAAGTATTGCACCTCAACATTTCCCCTTTCACGATATCTGATTGCAAGTAAATTTTAAAAATTGAAATAAAAAAATTCCATTTAATTAATTTAATATTCTACAGTAATATTTCTATTTTAAAAATATGGCAATATAGAGATTCTAAAATTATTAAGCCTTCTTGGATATTGAAAATATATTTTTTAATTATTTAAACAAAAATATAGAATTTTTTGTCTTCAAATTTTTTTTATATTTTTTATTATCCTAAATTATATCAGGTAGCTATTTGTTTCAATCCACATTGCTAATAAATATATAATTAATTAGTGAAACATTTCAAAAACTCACTTTGGAGGTTTTTCAACAGTCATGTAATCCTTAAAAAGAATCAGCTCTTTCTGAATCCCTTCAAGGGAATTGGGGAAATCCCGATTGTTCAGGGATTTGATTTTCTCTTTGATCCAGGCCAAAAGGTTTGAGGTGAGACCTTCATAGTTGTCTTGCATCATCTGGACATCTCTCATCATGCCAACGATCTAAGCCAGTATAAAACAGAGAAATAAGGTAAACAACTGATTTAATTTGTGCAAAAGTTTATCTACTTGCTGTTCAAACCTGGCACATGCTTGATAAGTAATAATCATTTTGTTTTGTCATAATAATTATCATTTTATAGTATTTATAAACTGGCATTACGTTGCTTTGATGGCATACTGGGAGAGTTTTTGTGGCAAATATAACTAATGCTGTGCTTTCCTGTGATCAATAACGGTTTAATAAACTTTAAACATTGACAAAATCAACTTACTTTCCAACCTGACCTACCTTACTTGTAAAATCATTATGAGACACCTACAATACCTTCACTTAGAAAAGTTTTGAAAATGTAAAAATGACAAACCTTTGCTATCCTCTTTCCTCCTGTCATCTCACTCTTCATCTTGGCAAAGTAGTGGTAGTAAGAAGCCACATATGTGACGATGATTTTTTCATCTGGTCTGTTGACATCCACATCTGCAATTTTAAAAAAAACTCTTTTTGAGATTTGTGATCAATAAAATCTTCATTCCAAATTGAGAATGTCATTAATGGCTAAACAATGAATTATCTTGCATAATTTTTTCAGGTATATTTTTTAGCTAAATTTTTTTTCATTAAACAGTTCAATCTTTTTTTTTTTAAATATCCAAATTACATAAAATTTTTAAAAATCCATTTTTTTTTCTAGTTATTTTATGTAAGAGATCCTTTTTTTATATACAAGATCTGGTAACCAGTAATGGTATAATAATAATTTGCATTTAAAAATATCCCTCTTTGTGTCTTACCATTCTAAAGTTGAGGAAAGATCAACTTTGATAGACTTCTCAATTACACTTTCTGTTTCATACGTAAATATATATTCTTTTGTTTCACCAGAACTTATGCCTTAAATCAAGAGTACATTTATGTAACAATGATAAAATAAGTTTACCTTCAGCATCCAAAATCTTTGGGATGCCCAACTGTTTGTCTGCCACATCAAAGGCATTGTTCAGGTTGGCAATGTGTTCAGCAGGGTCAAGTCCATCGTAATTGATTATGTCTGGTCTGTAAAAAAAAAATTTAATAAAGTTCCCAAATCATGTTTTTAGTGAACAAAAAGCCTTCATTAAATAAACAACAGTAATTCTGTTCTCTTTTATTTGAAAATGAATATAAAAAAAACACTTAATCTTAAGAATAAGCAGACATTTAAATTATGTAAATTTTGCATGGAATATTTGTTTATCTAAAAGCCCATCAATAAACATAAAATTAGACATTACCTATGAGCATGTATGAGTGCATTGAATCCCAGGCCATTCCTCCAACTGGTGGTGAAATTTGTGATATTAACTCCTGGATATCTGTGGATAAAACATTCCAAAAACAATTGTGAGGCTGGGCAGCTTGATTTTGATTAAGTAAAAAAAAACTCCTTGTCATCGAACATCATCCTTGGATTAAGACATGTCTAACACAAACTATTCACCTTGAGTAGTGGCGTGGTAGAAAATACAAACTTCTTTCCATACTCTATTCTGTTTATGACCACAAATATTTTGGTTGATTTTTTCATTTAATTTATGAGAAAAGATAGTGACATATAAAAAAATATCCTCCAATTGAGCCAGTGTGGGAAAATGAATACAAGAAATCCCATTTGTGACAATCCATTCATAACAAAACTAAATTGCTTTATGAACAAGAATTTTTTATAAACTGTTAAATGATGTTTAAAAAAAACAACTTCATGACCACTAGACACTGAACATTGTGCTGTTACAAGGAAGAGATCCAAATGAATGAATCCAGAGGCCATCTAAATAGTTAATAAGCCTGAGTTACGGTCTGGATGTGTATTGATTGTACCGTCAAGTGGAGAACTGGACACATCTAACTTAAAGTTCAGTTGGTGTGAATAGCTGAGAAATTCTGGGATAAAATACTAGGTAAGCATTCATCATGTTTATATCTTGTGGGGTTACTCAATTTTTTCACACATGAAAGGTTCTTATGGCACTTGCTATTGATATTAATTTTTTTTTTTAAAGTTCAGTTAAAAAATAGAAATTCTCCAAAACTGATCCATTATTTTTATACATATATCTTCACAACAAAGTAGTAATTCTTATAATGGATGAGATTATTTCCACAACAAGGGACATAAATGATATTCATGGATGAACTGCTGGATCACAGATTTTTTAAATGCTTAAACCAGGGGTGACCAGCCCAAAAGGCTTTCCTGGGTCCCCTTGATAGTGAGTCAACAGTTTGCAGGCTCCAGGTCATTACCCCTAATATTAAAATCAACACAGACTAAATGGTGTATACAAATATTTATCTCTTCTTAACGCATAAAAATCATTTCTCTGTCTATTGAATGAATAATGAAAATAAGATTATTGTGATGAATCAGGAATCTATAAGCCACAATATAAAATGTGGCGTCGGCCACATGTTGGCCACCCCAAGCAAAACTTTTTCAAAAGATCTTTTTAAAAAATATTCCAAATAGCTAATGTAATACTCTTTACCCTATGTTAATGATGATAACTCCATAAACCTCTTCCCATCACAATACATGAAGAAAAAAACTAGTGCAGAAATCTCTGTACAATGTTTTTTGTAACATTTCAAATAAATCAATGGGATTTTAAAAAAGAAAATCAATATTCTTTAGTAAATGAAACAATTAAAAAAATAATATTTTTTGCCTTTTTTTTTTTAATAATGGTTCATAATTCTAGATTTGTTTTATCAATACTTATATAACAAAAGTATCAGTTGCTTCAAGACAATTCAGAAAAAAAGAAAATCAATATTCTTTAATAAATGAAACAATTAAAAAAATAATATTTTTTGCCTTTTTTTTTTTAATAATGGTTCATAATTCTAGATTTGTTTTATCAATACTTATATAACAAAAGTATCAGTTGCTTCAAGACAATTCAGAATTGTGCAAAGTATAAGTGTATGCCTCAAAACTTATTTTGCTGACCCCCAAATTATTGCAACTCCCTTTTTTAACTTTAAACCAACATGCAAGTGAACTCCTTTCAATCAACAATATCTCAAGGGCTGAAAAGTTAGCCAGAGGCAGGCGGCGAGGAGGTGCAGAAATTTATGTTGAGACAACACAGATCAACAAACCTGAGACTTCAGCTCAGAATTGCCAGAAAGAATGCACGAATTGAAACAAGTATGCCCACACCAAACACTCGAGAAATGTCAAACATCTCAGGTAACCTTGAGCTTTAAAAAATGGAGTGTTCTTCCAATTGAGGAGACTGGTGGCAAACATGTCCTACATGCTGTTTCAATTTAGATAGTTACACTAGTGATATGTCCCGTTTAAGTGTCCATTGGCTGATGTCCGAGATGTTTCCTTTGGTAACATGCCTTATAAAATGTCCATTGGCTAGATCCTATATGATTGAACACATAATATGTCTTATTTAAATATCAACTGGCTCATGTACTAGGGCTACTCCAGGCATATGTCTTCTTCAAATATCAATTGGCTGATTTCCTAGATGGTTACTCTAGCAATGTGTCTTACTGAAATATCCATTAGCTATGACATGAAAGTATTAAAAAAGGAAGTGGGGAACTACATTTAACAAAGTCAGCAGAATGACACACCCCCCCCCCCCTCATAGTTGATCTTCCACAGCCAAAACTATTTTTTTCTTAAAGAAGTTTCCCTTGGGCAGGTTGCAAAGTGTTAGTAAATTAACAGTGTCAACAGGAAAGGGTTGACCTGTTTTATTTAGGAAATGCAGAGACTATTTGTAAGAGTAGTGGGCCCGGGGTTCCTTTGGTGGGGAAATGCTGAGACCATTAATGTGAGTAGTGGGCACAGGTCCTTGGAGGGGGGAGGGGATAATGATGAGACTATTTGTGTGAGTAGTGGGCCCTGTTCCTTACCCTGCAGTTTTTCTTTGACACCACAACAGCAAGGCATCCTTGGCTGATCGTTTCTCACTATCCCCCTGATCTTCGTCCTAAAGTTAAACAAAGTTACACTCAGTTAGGTTGGACACAAGCCATTCTAAAATATCAGCATGATTTAGTTTCATAGGTACTGCTTCATTTGTCAAGTTATGTAGGGGAGTGCTTCATTTGTCGAGTTATATAAGGGAGTGTTTGATTTGTCAAGTAATATAGGGGAGCACATCATTTGTCAAGTTATATAGGAGAGTGCTTCATTTGTCAAGTTGTATAGGGGAGCACATCATTTGTCAAGTTATATAGGGGAGTGCTTCATTTGTCAAGTTATATAGGGGAGCGCATCATTTGTCAAGTTATATAGGGGAGTGCTTCATTTGTCAAGTTGTATAGGGGAGCACATCATTTGTCAAGTTATATAGGGGAGTGCTTCATTTGTCAAGTTATATAGGGGAGCACATCATTTGTCAAGTTATATAGGAGAGTGCTTCATTTGTCAAGTTGTATAGGGGAGCACATCATTTGTCAAGTTATATAGGGGAGTGCTTCATTTGTCAAGTTATATAGGGGAGCCCATCATTTGTCAAGTAATATGGGGGAGTAAAAGTACATAGAGTTACAGCAGTGCTCAGAAAAAAATATATGAAATTCATTTATAATATGAGAAATAACTTAATCCTACCTAAGTATTTCTTAAACTTTACAATACAATTCGTAATAAATAGAGTAAACTATATTTAAATATGCATCATGAAATCATTGTCTTAGTGGTTACAGAGAGATGAAAAATAATAGCAAAATGAAGTGTTCATTTCTCCGGTATAGTAATTTTAATTTAAAAACAATATGTATATTTTGCATTCATACCACATCAATGATAATTTCCTGGATCTGAAAACGGAGGATGATGGTCCAGATCAAGCCAAGTATCAACCTTGGGTTGCCGTCACAAATATCTTCAGCACCGATATTCTCAAAGTACACCTTGATGGGAAATAAAAGAAAGAGCAATGATAATATTATTTTAATTTCAAAACTAACAGGTGTTACAGTAGGTTCACTTTCAAATGATTGATAACAACATCTGTTCTGAGGTTGAAAGAAATCAAGTGGCCACTCCAATCAACAAGATGTATTTGACCAAGTCCCACACAATATTTCATGATGAGGCCAGATCTCAGTAAGGTTTTAAGTCATGATTTACCTGGCCCTATATAAAATAATTCAATGTTGGATGAAATCAATTGATCAGCAAAGAACGCATGAGACCAAATTTTCTTTTTCATATAAATTGGACCTTGTAAAAGCAATTAAAAAAACCAATTAAAATCAACAGAATTAGTGGTTTTCTCATTCAAATTTTTAAAGTTATTACATGTACGCCCCCACCCCCACCCCCCTTTTTTTATAGAAAAAGCACTCCAACTTTTTAGTTATAATTTCCAGGGCAGTTTTTTTTAAAAATTATTGTGATTAATTTTTGGCTTTCAGAATTAAGGTTCTTTCCACATTAAATAAAAGAGATTTGGAAATAATTTATTTGTTAACAAAATATTATAAGGAGCAGTAGTTCTTGTGCAGTCTTAGCATAGTGCCAGCAGACTATACACTTGATCATAGTACCAGTAGATTATATAATGATCTTAATTACCTTGGTGAACATAGTACCAGTAGATTATATAATGAACTTCATTACCTTGGTGGCCAAAAACTTGAGGCACCTGTTGATGTTCTCCACCTTCTGCACTCTGAGCAAACCTTTGTTTGGTTTGCCCAAGTTCTCACCAGATATGATCTCTAAAAGTTTCATAAGGATCTTCCCATCTGCCAAGTCCGTGAAGAGATCTCTGATTTCCATGCGAACCTGTGAATAGAGAATAGGGTGACGTTTTAATCATTGTGTCAGTGTAACTCGATGCAACAGTGTTGGCCTTTTGGGACATTTCGTCTCATTGACACTGGCGAAGTGCTAATACCACAGTCTAAAATGTTTAACCTGTAAGAAAATCACAAAGAATAAAGAATAAACCATACAGTTATATGTAAATTGACGTTTTCAAAGGGAATATATGTTCGTAAACTTACTTATTCAGTTTAACTAAAATAAACTACCACAAATGACATCCATATAATCATATAGTCCATTCAATTATCTTTCATTTGATACCTCATTTTTTCTTACAAACCCAACTATAATATAAATGTTTGCAAGTCTGTCAAAGAATAATTCATAACAAAAATTTAGGTTAGCCGTTTAAGCTATTCATATAATGTTTATTTTTATTTAATTTTTTTGTTTAGTTAGAAATTTTTTTCGTGCACTGAAATCTTTAAAATGATAATTTATCATATGATTTAACTATGCCTACTTCATTCTACTGAGTTGAGTAAAGCGCTCGTTATTTTAAACTTAAAATTTAAAAGAGTTAAAATCTAAATTATTTATAACCTGAATCTATTATCGATGACAACGCATGAAATAATCTAAAATGTATTGCTTCCTTTATAGGGGTCCTTAATAACAACCGTATTTTATCATGCCCGTAACTTCTAAAAGACTATACCTATATTATACTATGTTAAAAAATGTGCGTGTACAGTGAAATTAGTACATTTCAATGATCTACTCCCGCTTTTCTATCAAATCCATGTTAAGAAAGTTTTAATACTAAAAAGAATGGGGGTATTTAAGAGTGTGAATTAATTGTTCCCTTATTGTATTTTCCCCTGTTTTGTACAACGGTGCAGAGGCGTAGCGTGGTGGGGGCAGGGGGGGGCAGATGTCCCCGGGCGCCATCTAGTTAGGGGCGCCAAAATGTGCTTTGATATTATTTTATTGATGAAAATAATGGGTTTGAGAGTTGAAAAAAAGAAAAAGGGGCGCTAAAAATGGATTTTGTCCCCGGGCGCGAATCTTGTCCCCGGGCGCCAAACACCCTCGCTACGCCACTGCAACGATGGCTACCAATAAAGAAGCAACAAAACATGTAAAACCCTGGCCAATTAACGCTTAACATTCCAGACACGCCTTTATGCTTTTGTGATCTAAATTCCAGAACATGCCTTCAAGCTTTTATGGGCCAAAATTCCAGAATATCCTTATGCAATGTAGGATAAAGTTTACCAAAGAACAAACAGCACATGAGATGACAAGTTTGGGCTATGGCGGGTAGATCTCAAGTATGACACCAAGTCGAGGATCATTTGATGGTTTTATGGTTCAGTGAAGGGGGTTCTTAACCAGGGTTGTCAGCGACAACCCCCCCCCCCCCTTTTTTTGGGAGTGCGGGAAGACACAGAAAAATCAGGTTTTCATTTGGCGTACGGGGAAATATGTTTTGAAATCGAGAGGGGGTGCCGCGCAGCAAAAGGTTGAGAACCCCTGGTTTAGTGTTTCCTCATTCAACACATGGAAGGAGCGGATGTGTGTATAGCCGCTTGTGGAAAAGAGGGAGGGGTTGGGTGTGAAGGTGTAGGAAACAGGGGGAAATACATTTTGTTTGCGACATACCTGGGTTGTTGTTTTTTTTAAATTATAATTTTTTGTTTTGTTTTAAATTTCAACGTCATATATTTTATGTTGTATTTTTCTATTCTCTATCCGGTCTGGATTTGTGTGTGGGGATAGTTCTACTTGACGTTGCTATACACTTACCGATAATGTAGACTACTATTTGTAAGTGTAACTTGTTCAACTAATCTCATATTTTGACATCGTATCCCAGTGGGTATCAATAAATCAACAGTCCGATAAGTAAGGTCATAGTTCAAGTCAAAGCCGAACCCCCAAAACAAAACAAAAAACTAGGGGTGTAGCTGGTAAAAAAAAAAAAGTAGGGAATGGGGGGAAAAAGGGGGGGGGGTGGGGGGNAAAAAAAAAAAAAGGGGGGGGGGGGGGGGGGGGGGTGATGGTGGTTAAAATTTCAACAATAATTTTGACACCTGCTCCCAATGCCGCCCTTGATGTTAACACTCGATATTGTACCGGCGACAGGGCTGAAAAAAATAGATACATAACTATTTATGACGAGGACACACACACACATACACACACAAATGGTTTATATGTTGTAACCCATCACTAAGTATAGACTCAATAGTGTGCGACACACACATACATACACACACAAATGGTTTATATGTTGTAACCCATCACTAAGTATAAACTCAATAGTGTGCGACACACACACACATACACACACAAATGGTTTATATATTGTAACCCATCACTAAGTATAAACTCAATAGTGTGCGACACACACACACATACACACACAAATGGTTTATATGTTGTAACCCATCACTAAGTATAAACTCAATAGTGTGCGACACACACACACATACACACACAAATGGTTTATATGTTGTAGCCCATCACTAAGTATAAACTCAATAGTGTGCCCCACATCTTAACTGTCTAACCATACAACAAAACACCGGGCCTGGGGTCTCGTGTTGAGAACCGTCGATGTGCGATAAGCTGCAGGTGTGGCTCTCACTTGAGATATTGGAATGAGATAAACATTGTCCAGGGTTGATACCCTAAGCGAATGATACGTTTCCCGGGGACAGGTAGCACCAGTTGGTTAATTAAACACGTTGGAACCTTAAATTAACAACACAAATTAGTTTATACCAGGGCGAACAAAATATTTATATAAAGATAAAATGATAACACTTGTTTAGTCAAGTGGTGAGCAGTGGGCGCAGCTAGAGTTAGGGGGCGCCCCGGATAGGTCAAGATTTCTGCCTCCCCCTACCACGGAAAAAAACAACACTGTGAAGTAGTTTGAAAATGCCACCGTCCGCATAAAGAAAAGAAGTGCCACACGGGGTGGATCGACCCCCACCTCCCCCACCCCCATCCGGCCTTTCTGTTAAATTCCCGTATAGGCCATAGATACCTTGCATACCTTTCAGTTCTATTCGTTTAAGATGGGACAACTGAAAGATGTCAAGGAAGATGGGGATTTAATGAATGCAGAGAATGACCCAAAGATGCTGTCCAAACTATCTCACCCTTTCAGTTCTATTCGTTTAAGATGGGACAACTGAAAGATGTCAAGGAAGATGGGGATTTAATGAATGCAGAGAATGACCCAAAGATGCTGTCCAAACTATCTCACCCTAAAAGAAAACTTCTAGCTCGACAAAAAGTTTTGTCTGAACACTTCATTTCGACGCATAGGCCCTCCACTTGGGGAACGCATGCGTCTTGAGCACACCTGCACAACATGCGGCCCGCCAGCACCCACTTTGCGGCCCAAAAAGAAACGAAAAATTATTGTTATTATTATTTTCTTAATAGCTTCCCCCCCCCCCCCCCCAAAAAAAAAAAAAAAAAAAAACGGTCCTATTTTCTTTCGGCCCGCACAAGTTTTTCATAAAGTATTACGGCGCGCCTTACATTTTGAGTTGTGCAGGCCTGGTCCTGGGGGTTACTGGATATAAAACGGAAATAAATAATGAAAAGAGAATTCCGATAGCATTTTGATGTGTTTAGGCCGGAAAAAGTGGGGGGAGGGGGGCAGGGGCACTTTGAATAATTGGCATTCAGGAGCCCGGGTCTGTCTCTAAAAAAACCCACTTAACATTATTATCCCTCCCCCCACCCCATGATTTCATTATCTGGTAAAGAATTTCAGATAGTCTGATGAACCCCCTACCTCCGCCCCCAAACATTTAAATATAACATATCAGCTTTTTGTGGACCACTAGTTTGCGCCACAGTGCTGTTTTGTGGGTCACTAGTTTGACTTCAGTGTTGTTTTGAAACTATTTTAAAACAAATGTAACCAGCTCATGATTCCAACATTTAATGTAACCACCTCATGACTCCATCCGCCCAAGTGACGCCCAAATGTGTAATGTTTGGTTGATTCAGATTTGGCGCGAGACGACAACACCAAAAAGGTAACTCCGTAAATCAAAAATAACTTGCAGGTACGTGGCCGGCATCTGCAAGGCGTGAATGAATCAATGTGAAGGGCGCATCCACATACTCAAGAGTGGCTGGGAAGAATTTGACCTCATAGTTATTGCCCCTCTGTTCACGTGACGTCAGGGAGATCGCGATAGGTCATGTCTTTCGGCAGCACAGTTAACCCTTCCAAACTAAGTGTATTTTTGTGGTTTAATCGAAATACACTATACATTTTAGCTAAGTATCTATCAACAATGCAAATTCAATCAGATTGACAATCCTGTAAGTGACGCAGCTCTGACCAACAAGTGAACATTTATATATATATATATATATATATATATATATATATATATTTTTTAAAGAATAGAAAATGCATTTTTCAACTAAGACATTCAAAATCCGTGAACAGAAAAAATACTATATATAGAATAATAAATAACCAAGCAGGAAATAAATTGGGTGTAAAAAAAAGGGGGGGGGGGCTTTAAAAAAATGAAAGTTAAAGAAGTCAGATTTGTTAAATCTCTGAGCCGACTTACACATCAACGGCTTGGGTCACCGCGAGATTTCAACAGGTAAATGTGTTACTTTCATCAACAGTTTTGCTGGTATACAGAAACTAAGTAGTTTTGAAATGGTCCAATAGTTCTGTGATCAAGGGGATTTTAGTATTAGTCTAATGTCAGTAATGTCCCTTATGACCAAGAAGTAAATAAAAAAAATAAAAAAAAGTAAAAGTAAAAAATGAGCTTAGGGCGAAATGTGAGATGGCAGACAGAGCAGTGGAGCAGTGGAGGTGGGTGACAGGTAAGTACGGTAAGTGCGTCACACACTGAGGAGGTTGTTGTTTAATCATAAGTGTCTTCAGTCATAAAAGCTGATCCACACCCGGGAGGTGTGGTGTGTGGGATTACTGGCCCGTCTGGTGTGTGGGACTACTGGCCCGTGTGGTGTGTGGGACTACTGGCCCGTGTTGTGAGTGGGACTACTTTCCCGTGTAAATGTTCCTATTAAAAAAAAGTCCATCAAATATAAATGTATGTCTTTAACTTTTGTCTCAATATTAATCATAATAAATATTTATCATAATAAATATGGGTAGTAGGAGAAGTGATATAGTGATATATATACATACATATATATATTTATATATATATATATATATATATATATATATANACCAATACACACAACAACTCAGTTCATGCCCCCCCCACATCTTTCTCTCCACCCCCCACCCCCCACGCCAATGCTTTAATCATTCTTTTAAATAATCCTGAATGATCCTGGTCACGTGGTGTTGGACTTATAACTCAAGTATTTTTTTACCGTCATAAGAGTCGAAGGGATTTTTTCGTTTGCTCCTGATTTGACATTGAACACCGCTGTTACACTAATTACGGTATCTAAAAGTAGTCAAACTATATATATATATATAATTTAAAGATATAGAATATATATAGATAGATAGATAAAAGATGATAGATAGATGATAGATGACAGATGACTGGATGGATGGATGGATGGATGGATGGATGGATGGATGGATGGATGGATGGATGGATGGATGGATGGATGGATGGATGGTGGATGGATGGATGGATGGATGGATGGATGGATGGATGGATGGATGGATAGATATTTATATAAACTGATATAGGTTATTTATAGTGTCTAATGTCTTTAAATACAACAAAACAATACCGAAATACATCAGCATTAGTAAGGAGATCAGACTTTATGTGAAGAACAAAAGAAAAAATATTTTAAAATATTGGAAGAACCAGTCGTGAATTCTTAAGACAACAGATCCGTGACCAGACATTGATTGCCTGGGAGTGCGAACAATTGAAGAACTTCAGGCATTCTCCACTTAGAACATTGGATCACGATTACCAAGCGAATTTGAGATCACAGAGTCAACAACTGGCAGGCCATATTACAGAGGTCAGCACGGGGAGATCGATATGTAATAAAAACAGTCCTCGGAGGTAGTCCCAGCGGTTCTCACACGATTGCGAGCGTAGTTCTTTGACGGGAAGTTTTGTTTCGCTTTCGGTGGTTTGTTGTTTGTTTTTCGTTGTTTTTTTCGGGGGGGGCGGGGGGGGCGGGGGGAGGAGGCTGGAAGGGAGAATGGGGATAGAAGAGCAGATCTCAGGTTTCAATTTTTTTTTATTCAAAACTAATTTGATAAAAATTAGTTTTTTGGAATAAATTATTTATAATCTTCGTTTAAACATTTACTGTCGTATCTTGCAAGAAACATGGAAGAGTTGATCCTAGCCATGAAAGAGTTGATCCCAGCCATGGAAGAGTTGATCCCAGCCATGGAAGACTTGATCCCAGCCATGGAAGAGTTGATCCCAGCCATGGAAGAGTTGACCCCAGCCATGGAAGAGTTAATCCCAGCCATGGAAGAGTTGATCCCAGCCATGGAAGAGTTGACCCCAGGCATGGAAGAGTTAATCCCAGCCATGGACAGGTTGGTCCCAGATAAAGCCGTACTTTTAAGATTTGAGAGTAATCGCGTGCACCCACCATCAATGCCAACACACCCACACACATACACATACAAACACATACAAACACATACACACACCACGCACAGAGTTTGCTACTTCATGGAGAAAAGTCTTCGAGAGCCCATAAAGGCGTGTCGCTTAAATGGTTACCATACCCGTGAGTGGCGTAACGGAACATAGACCAGAGTCAGAGGGCGCACACAGAACCTTTTGGACTTACGGTAGATCATCTCGCCGGCAATCTTATCCATTTGTTTTGCAATAGGAAAAGGTTTAAATGAGATTGTGGAATTTTCGAACTCAAACGTCCTGTAGGTGACGTCAACCACCCCTCCTCCCTTTTGAGGCCTAAAAATAAGCGTCCCAATCCGTTCCATCATGGGTGTGGCCTGTCATTCGAATGTTTTAAAATCACCCATTAAAAATGATCGGCTGATCTCAATTTTTTATTTTCTTACATTTTTTTTTAGACTCCGTGATGTTTTTCAAAAAGGATAATTGACGATGACTATAAGAGAGATAGCTGGCGGGCCAAACAGAGAAAGGTATTCTGGTCGATATTCGGCCGAACGGGGTAAGGTATTCAGATCGATACCAACCAGATTCCCGACGCTGCGTCACGTGGGATTGTTACTAAAAATAGCCTAGGGAAAATGGAAGTCAACTTACAATAATAGATGGAATGCGACCAGGTGGTGATGCTTGGGTTAACTTGGTATAAACAGTTTACCTGTGATTTGGTTACGGTACACGGTGGGTGCAGGGGGCAGGTGGGTGGGTAGTTTATAGGTGGTCACTTGTGGGTGGGTATTTTATAGATAGTCACTGGTGGGTGGGTATTTTATAGATAGTCACTGGTGGGTGGGTATTTTATAGATGGTCACTTGTGGGTGGGTATTTTATAGATGGTCACTGGTGGGTGGGTATTTTATAGATAGTCACTGGTGGGTGGGTATTTTATAGATAGTCACTGGTGGGTGGGTATTTTATAGATAGTCACTGGTGGGTGGGTATTTTATAGATAGTCACTGGTGGGTGGGTATTTTATAGATAGTCACTGGTGGGTGGGTATTTTATAGGTGGTCACTGGTGAGTGGGTATTTTATAGGTGGTCACAGGTGGGTGGGTATTTTATAGATAGTCACTGGTGGGTGGGTATTTTATAGATAGTCACTTGTGGGTGGGTATTTTATAGATAGTCACTGGTGGGTGGGTATTTTATAGATAGTCACTTGTGGGTGGGTATTTTATAGATAGTCACTGGTGGGTGGGTATTTTATAGATAGTCACTGGTGCGTGGGTATTTTATAGGTGGTCACTGGTGTGTGGGTATTTTATAGGTGGTCACTGGTGGGTGGGTATTTTATAGATAGTCACTGGTGAGTGGGTATTTTATAGGTGGTCACTGGTGGGTGAGTATTTTATAGGTGGTCACTGGTGGGTGAGTGGTTATTTTACAGGTGGTCACAGGTGGGTGAGTATTTTATAGGTGGTCACTGGTGGGTGAGTATTTTATAGGTGGTCACTGGTGGGTGAGTGGGTATTTTACAGGTGGTCACAGGTGGGTGAGTATTTTATAGGTGGTCACTGGTGGGTGAGTATTTTATAGGTGGTCACTGGTGGGTGAGTGGTT
>CAXITT010000482.1:475932-491219 GCA_964033795.1 Lymnaea stagnalis
GTGGGTGAGTGGTTATTTTATAGGTGGTCGCTGGTGGGTGAGTATTTTATAGGTGGTCACTGGTGGGTGAGTGTGTATTTTATAGGTGGTCACAGGTGGGTGAGTATTTTATAGGTGGTCACTGGTGGGTGAGTATTTTATAGGTGGTCACTGGTGGGTGAGTATTTTATAGGTGGTCACAGGTGGGTGAGTATTTTATAGGTGGTCACAGGTGGGTGAGTGGTTATTTTACAGGTGGTCACTTTTGGGTGGATATTTTATAGGTGGTCATTGGTGTGTGGGTTTTTGAATCGTTGGTATGGATGGCGACTTTTGTGATATGGTCTCAGATGCAGATAGAAAGTTATTTTGGTAATATTATGTTTCTGTGGTGGCGGTCGTAATGGATGGTTGTATGCAATTGTTTTTTTTTTCTTGTTAAGATTTGTTCGGGACATGTCATATTCTAAGAATGTAATAAGGATTAGAAATTTACATATTTGCACAATCTGGGTTAATCCTGTATGGCTGTATGGGTGTGTTTTGTTATTGTCTTGAGGTTCGTGATATGTTTTACGATTGTATGACATGAGGGTCGGGTGGGAGTCAGGGGTGAGAGTCAGGTGTGAGGGTCAGGTGTGAGGGTCAGGCGTGAGGGTCAGGGGTGAGTGTCAATGGTGAGGGTCAGGGTGAGGGTCAAGGTTGAGGGTCAGGGGTGAGGGTCAAGAGTGAGGGTCATGGGTAAGGGTCGGGGAGGGTCAAGGGTGAGGGTCAGGGGTGAGGGTCAGGGGTGAGGGTCAGGTGTGAGGGTCAAGGTTGAGGGTCAAGGGTGAGGTTCAGGGGTCAGGTTCAGGGGTCATGTTCAGAGGTCATGTTCAGGGGTCAGGGGTGAGGGTTAGGGGTCAGCGGTGGGGGATCAGGGGTGAGGTCAGGGGTGAGAGTCGTGGGTTAGGTTCAAATGTCGTTAGGAAATCGAGCATGCACTGATGGAATAAATAATGGCAGCATAATTTAGCAGTTAACGTGAATTTATTGAATAATAAATGTATAGCACATTTTACTGTCATAAGAATTTAGCCTTATAGAAACAAGACAAGGTGGGCCTGGTGTGAGATGGATGTGGTTGCATGACAAATATACTCGCATGATATTTTTTTGTTTTTTTTAAAGATTTCTTTCAACGACGCTCAGTGATTCTGATGAACTGTTGAAGTGCATGCCTTACATGTACATCCTTATTAATTTTTTATTGTCACATGTTTTCGTTTAGTTGTTTTTTTGTGTGTTTTTTTTTTTTTTGGTTTGGTTTGGGGTTTTTTGCCCGGGGGGGGGGCGGGCTGGGGGGTGGTAGAAATAATTCGTATACATAACCCCAAATGCGACTCTCATTTTAAAGGCCCTTGCCAAAAATGAGTCTCATACATACTTGCTCAATAGGCTGCGCATTTTTGTCGGCAAGATGTCAACTATTTTTTTTTTTTTTTTTTTTTTTGTTTTTTTTTTTTTTTGTTTTGTTTTGGGGTTTTTTGCCCGGGGGGGGGGCGGGCTGGGGGGTGGTAGAAATAATTCGTATACATAACGCCAAATGCGACTCTCATTTTAAAGGCTCTTGCCAAAAATGAGTCTCATACATACTTGCTCAATAGGCTGCGCATTTTTGTCGGCAAGATGTCAACTGAAACCTTGGACGAGAATTTCCGAAAGCGTGAGATCGTGTGAAGAGTCTCTGGCCCCCCCAAAACAACTCTTTTTTTTTTTTTAAACAGCAGTTAAGTTAAAGGTTCAAGAGCTCATTGTCAAGAGACCTGGGGATTTTAGGATGCTTCCCGACATCAGTAAGACGCGCACCTAACGTTATGTTGTAGCAACAATCTCACGAGAACATGATTCATTTCCATGTCTGTGCTCATCAACAGTTCTGAACAAGAAATTCTTTAGCCAACGCACGTTTTTTTTTTTCTTCACACACACGTTTTACTCTCTAGTGCCCCCATATCACCAGCCCCCCCCCCTCGCATTATGATCAAACTGTTGAAACTATTGACTATCCGAGAAATCAAAAACAATTTTCCTAACATTATTTCTTTTTTTATTTTTTTTATTTTAATCCTTTTGACGCCAAGCGGAGAAACCCCGATACACGAACTGCGCGCCCGATTTGGCGGGATTTTTAATGTAAGTCTAAAGTCGAGCCCTTTCCGTAAAACCTGAGTCATACAAGAGTAACGGAGTAGGGTGAAAAAAAACGGGAATTAAGGTTGGGGGCGGGGGGTGGGGGAGTCTATTTATAATGTATTCCGGTTAAGTTTGTCAGCGCGGTTTGCTGCCACGAATTTTAATACCATACGACTGTTGCAGCTACGAATTAGGGCGCCGGAGTACTGTGGCCCGCTGGAGCGCTGTGGCCCGTTAGCTGAGTCATTGAAACGGCCGGAAAGTGCACATGTTGGCCAGATCCACGCACACTTGGTATGCTGAACTACGAGTTGTTTGATGCCTTGTACAACATATGTAGCTTTTTTAAATTTAAAATGTGTTGTGCAATGGCGTAGCGGCTAGGCTGGCGTTATACATATACAATTCGTGTAAATAGGGACTGGGCCATTTTTAGACTTGTTGAACGCGAAGAAGTCTTGCGAACGAAAGGCGCCATCAATCTTAGAAATAATGCTTAGAATGGCGACAGATTTTAAAACTTCAAATCTATTTCTGGTCAAGTAGAGCCGGGGGGGTGGGGGTGGGGGTGGTCATGCAACAAGTAGACCGGGGGCCTCTTTCATTCATCTGGTAGATTTAGGGGCCTCTTTTACTTAACAAGAGGATTTAGGGGCCTCGTTCATTCAGCAAGTATATTTAGGGGTCTGGCTTTTTTTTCCGCAAATAAACCACGGGCCTATTTCTTTAAACAAGTATATTAAGGGACCTCTTTCATTCAGCAAAGTAGAATTAGGGGCATCTTATAATCAACACGTACATTTAAAAGGGTGTTGGGGGCATCTTTCATTCAATTAGAGTTAGGTGTCTCTTTCAATTAAAACAAATAGAAGTAAAAAGGGGCCCCTGAAGTCAGAGGATTGAATGGTTGCTGACACATGGATTCAATGATTACTGACACATGGATTCAATGGTTGCTGACACGTGGATTCAATGATTACTGAAACATGGATTTAATGGTTGCTGACACATGGATTCAATGATTACTGACACATGGATTTAATGGTTGCTGACACATGGATTCAATCTTCTCCTTCTTCTTCTTATATTTGAGGGACCCACGATCAATTTGTTGATCATTCTGGCTCCTGGTTTGAATTCAGAGTTTGCCTTCTCTTAGATGGGTTGCCGTCCAAGGCTAACGAGTCCCATCCACCCGGATTTCTGACACGTGGATTTAAAGGTTGCTGACAGATGGATTCAATGGTTGCCAACATATGGAGTCAGATCCGCCCCCCCCCTCCCCGTGTGATGAAGGATGCTAGGAAGGATATGAGGAAGGATTTAATGGAGGACGTGAGGAGGGACGTGAGTGGGGACAATTTAGTAGATTCAAATAAGATGAAAGTCTAACACTAAATGAAAATAATGAAAATTACTCGGTGCACATTAAGTCCACACAAAAGTAACAATGTGGACACCAAAGCTACATGAGACACACAAAAGTAACAATGTGGACACCAAAGCTACATGAGACACACAAAAGTTACAATGTGGACACCAAAACTACATGAGACACACAAAAGTAACAATGTGGACACCAAAGCTACATGAGAAACACAAAAATAACAATGTGGACACCAAGTCTACATGAGACACACAAAAGTAACATTGCGGACACCAAATCTACATGAGACACACAAAAGTAACAATGCGAGCACCAAATCTACATGAGACACACAAAAGTAACAATGTGGACACCCAATCTACATGAGACACACAAAAGTAACAATGTGGACACCCAATCTACATGAGACACACAAAAGTAACAATGCGGACACCAAATTTACAAGAGACAGTTGTTTTTTAACAAATTTGTTTATTCCTGAATATTCAAGAATGCAAAAAGGGGCTTCAGCCCGATTTTCTACTTTTATTGACTCATCCCCCTTTGTCACGGGCGTGTCAAAAATCCCCTTAGATTCTATAGCACCCAGTGGCTTTAGTTCCACGTAATTGCCATAAGCCAGGAAAACGTCACTATCTGTGAAATAAATGACCTCCATTCAAATACTCCAGACTGCAAGTCGGAGCCCGCGGTGGCTCCGAGGCTAAGCCAAATAAAAGTCAGCGGGTTTAATCGCTCATCGGTTAATCCACCATTGCCGCCATGGTGTCAATGTCTGGGGTGTTAAGGACACTAAACTGGTCACGTGGGACGTACCTATGAAGAACGTTCAGTAAAATGCTTGACAGGACAAGTTTTCGCCGTCGACACGGCGGTGCGATTACGTTGGGATTACAGTGGGATACGACTGAGACTCTGATTACATAATGAGATTCCGATTACACACCTGAGACTCCGATTATCTGACTCCAATCCGGCCAAATGACGTAACCCACGAGTGTTTCCTGATGACTAACCAATAACACTAACTTAAAAAAAATATTTGAGCCATTGTCTGAATTAAATCTTCGACATCAGTAAACTAACTTCATCCCCCAGTCCTCGAAAAGTATGACCAGAAACTCAACTTCAGACAATTTACCCCCTACAAGACTTTGGTGTCCGTGAGCTGTCGTTGGCAGTTAGCCACAGCAATGGTCAAGCACCTGCAATGTTTACCCTGGCAATAACGACACAGACTCCGCGTCAACGAGTTTAGCATCCACGAGATAACTGACCTGGCTGTTAAATGGCCAGTCCATTCCACTTTTTTGACTGGGTAAAGAGCTTTTTAATAAAACTATTCATTTTTTTCTTCAGAATTGCTGGCCATGTTTACACAACTCATACAATACAAACACCGTAAAGTGACGCAATTTCATTTAAAAATGTTGAATTTAAAAACAAATGTGGGAGCCAGTGATTTTAGATTTTTTTTTATTAACACATCCTCTTACGTCTGTTTGAAGCAAACTATCCAAGAACGAAGTAAAAAAAATCTTCGAAACCACTGAGCTCCAATCTAAAAAAAAATTAAAGTTTTTATTCCAATGCTTTCGTGTTTTCTGGAGTGTGTGCACAGTAAGGATCGAAGAAGCAGGTAAGATCTAATGATGGCTCCGTGGTGTCCCAAAGTCAATGTGTGAAGGGGGCCAGAAGGGGGGGGGGGGCCAGGGCCGAACGTCATGTCCCACCGAGGCAAAGTTCACACGCTTACTTTGTCATGTCAACACCAACGTTGCTTATCTTAACCAGGTCAGGGGTGCAAAGCTTTAAGTGAGAATTTTTTTTTTATTTAAAAAAATGATGGCTCCGTGGTGTCCCAAAGTCAATGTGTGAAGGGGGCCAGAAGGGGGGGGGGGGCCAGGGCCGAACGTCATGTCACACCGAGGCAAAGTTCACACGCTTACTTTGTCATGTCAACATCAACGTTGCTTATCTTAACCAGGTCAGGGGTGCAAAGCTTTAAGTGAGAATTTTTTTTTTATTTAAAAAAAAAATGTGGAGTTTTATTTAACGCACATTACACACACCTGTCCGAGAGACGCTGTCGCGGGACTGGTGACTCGACACAGATATCGATTCCATCCAAAATACCGCAATAAACAATATCATTATGGTTACCCAAAATACCGGGAAAAACAATATGTCTACCCAAAATACCGGAAAAAAACAATATGTCTACCCAAAATAACCGGGAAAAAACACTATTGTTTCCCAAACTACCGAAAACTGCACAGTGCTATTGATTCTACGAGTAATATTTGCGGTTATTCTGAGTAATGATAATACAATTGTTGTTATCGCTGCCGCCGCATCGTGTTTTGTCATTGTCCGTCATTGCTTCCGGGTCACAAGGGCCATGTGGTATGGGCGTGTCTCCACTTTCTCCTCTTAAGTGTATTTTACGTTCAGTGTATGCTCCAATTTATTACTTTTTGCGTTTATCCATTGGAGTGGATAAGGTATTTCATCGTAGTTTTTTTATTTTTTATTTTTTTTTAAGGACTATGGTTATAAACAGTTTGTTTGCTTGGTTTTATTTTATTTATTTATTTTTTAACGTATTTATTTTTTGCGTATGCTGGTAATAGAATATATATATGACGATCAATTAGTATGCTATCCCTTTAAATGAATTCCCATTCTTTGGTTGCGCATCGCTGCATCAGCCGCAGCGAAGAAGTCCTGTGACATGAAGTGAACTGGAACCCACACAGCACAGAGTCCCTACATTGATATATCACAGGAGTGTAGCCACGGATATTATTTTTTTCAGATAATAGAACCAAGCATTTTTCTTATTAATACTTGCTATTCACCACAAGCGACGCGCATCAAATACGTGAAACGTAACAAATATGTGACAAGTAAAATAGTCGTCTAAATTGTACAGGGAGACACTAAAAAGTTAATAACTTGCGCAAATTTGTTTGAAACTCCACACGGCTTACACCTGTTGCATAAAATAATGTTATTTGTGTTAAATATGCAAAGAAACAAAAATTATTATTTGTTGTATTTTATGGAGAAAACTGAAGTTTAAGCAGTTGACATGGGGTAGAGTTGTGTCTTAAGAGTTGTTTTGTTTTTATATCCCAACAGCTGAGTTCGGACCCATGGTGCCATGTGGCTCAGTTTCCCTTCACTTTGACCGGGGCCCCCATACCGAGTCTCCGCCATGGTTGTAGCCGATAATCGAACTAACGGCTGGTCTTATCGTCTGCTCTCCATCATGGCGCCCGCCCCTCAAATCACACAATTTGGTCCATCGTGTCCAGCTGGTCAGTACCCCCCGACGGCAGTCGTGACAACAGGATGACTCATTTTTAGTGGCGAGTGATGTGCTCTCGAGTAGGTTCAGGAGCTTTCAGGTGGCGGAGAAATGGCTTTTGACACTAGCTTTGTTTTGACACTAGCTTTGTTCTGACACTAGCTTTGTTCTGACACTAGCTTTGTTCTGACACTAGCTTTGTTTTGACACTAGCTTTGTTCTGACACTAGCTTTGTTCTGACACTAGCTTTGTTTTGACACTAGCTTTGTTCTGACACTAGCTTTGTTCTGACACTAGCTTTGTTCTGACACTAGCTTTGTTCTGACACTAGCTTTGTTTTGACACTAGCTTTGTTCTGACACTAGCTTTGTTCTGACACTAGCTTTGTTTTGACACTAGCTTTGTTCTGACACTAGCTTTGTTTTGACACTAGCTTTGTTTTGACACTAGCTTTGTTCTGACACTAGCTTTGTTTTGACACTAGCTTTGTTTTGAGATGCACTCTCTGAATCAGTATAGTGTAATTGTTTTTTTTTTTTTAAAGGATAGTAGATTTGTTTCTATTTAAAATAAAAAAAAGTTTTAAAAAAAGTTATCAGATCTTTAAAGGGACAGTAGAACTGATTAGAACAGAACAATAGTCACATTTTATAGTAATAGTATTACTGATTTCATTAAGGTGGTAGTAATAAAATTAATAGGAGATGTAGGAATGGTTTTATTGACTGGTTAGATGCAAATGGTTTTATTGACTGGTTAGATGCAAATGGTTTTATAGACTGGTTATATGCAAATGGTTTTATTGACTGATTATATGCAAATGGTTTTATGGAGGGATCAGGGTAGCTGGCTCTGCTTTTGAGCGGGTATATCCATCTCACATCAATAAATATCGTGGACAATGGCAGCTGGACTATGAACAATCGATTTGTGAAATTGAAGTAAAAAATCGATGAAACCTATTTCCTTTTCATTGTATGTGGCTGTAAAGCCGAATTAACGACCCCCCCCCCCCCCACTCCTTACCCCCGTAAAAAAAAAGAAGAAAAAAAAACTTCGGTCTGTCCCAGTTTCATGAACCAAAAGCATGTTTGAAATGTTCCGAGTCTTTCGTGTTAGGCCGGCCGGCTCCTGTGGTGACACACATCTGAATCCGCACAAATGACCGCGGCCTGGGCCTTTACTCCCTGTGGGAATGAGCTCGGGGGGTTTTGACCATGACAGCATCGAATCTCCCCCCCCTTCCCCCCCACCAGCACGTGAGGTGGGACGGAGACACGCCCATGTACAATAACTGCGGGCCGGGACATTCGGGGCCGCCATTGAAATACGAGGTGACACAAAGCCAAGGGCTCCAACACTTAATCGCTTTCGAGGGATTTGCAAAGGCAGACGTGTGACTGGTAGGACCCCACGCAAACATCAACTCTAGATACAAACGGGGAGAGTTTTTCCTCACATCAAATCAGGAAACGCGGTTCACGGATTTATTCCTGCCAAGTCTTAGAATGGGGTCTTGTCTCAATAATGCCCAAGATATCGACTGTCAACTGTATCGAATGATCGATTATCGGCTTGGAGATAAGATAAAATATTTGAGTATGACAGCTGGCTAGGGAAACAAAACAAAAAAACAACAACAAAAAAGTGTGGGAGGGAGGGGGGCAGGATTTACACAGGGAAGGAACATATGTAGTTAAATGGACACACATGCGTGGAAGCAAGAGTTAATGTCTGAGTAATTCAAAGTCCCAAACACTGCCCAAATCCAATCCAACTGATTTTATATTTGCCTCATACCCGCACAGACAGATACACCTTCTTACCCCGCCCCCCCCCCCCTTTTCTTCCCATATGCTTGTCTCACTTTAGAACAATATAATTACGGTTTCAAATTTACTAATGGTTCATTTGTAAACATTTGGTAAACATTTGGTAAACATTTGGTAAACATTTGGTAAACATTTGGTCAACATTTGGTCAACATTTGGTCAACATTTGGTCAACATTTGGTCACCATTTGGTCACCATTTGGTCACCATTTGGTCACCATTTGGTCAACATTTGGTCAACATTTGGTCAACATTTGGTCAACATTTGGTCAACATCTTCTCTTGTAAATGTAAAAAAAACACACTATCAACAAGAAGACAACAATAATTAGAAAGTTGTAAAAAATATATGTAAATATGATTAACGAAGAATAATTATAATGTCATTTTTCAAGAAATAGATCTAAAGAATGTTGTGGTAGCCGAGTACCAAAGTGTCTGTTATAACACAGTCAAAAAACGCCACACTTAAGTTGTATGCCCTGAAGCTGTCCCTTACAAGTTGACACACCTATCAGAGTTCCTAATTAATTCACTTCTCTTACTCCTGTTACTACCTACCACCACCCCCTCACCCCCACCCCAACTCGTCTCCCACGGTGAGTTTTATAAAAAAAATCGATTTTTCTAGGAATCTTGACGGTATCAGCCTGCTTGTTGTCAAGTTTCTAGTTTCTAGGTTACAAGGAAGTGGTACATTTATTTGGGTATTTTTAATTTTTTTTTTTACAATATAAAGTGATACATTTATTATCACTAGACTCGCTTTTGTGGTGTAGACCAGGGCTCCCACACCTTGGGAAATTTCCCAAGATCTTGGGAATTCATTACCCCATTCAGGACCAAAACTCACCTTTTTTTTTTTTATTCCCCCCAAGATCCTTTAAAAAAAAAAAATAATTTTTTATTAATCTAGGGAAATCTTGGGAAATGTTTTAGACCAGGGCTACCACACCTTTGGAAATTTCCCAAGATTTTGGGAATTCATTACCCCATTCAGGACCAAAACTCACCTTTTTTTTTTTTATTCCCCCCAAGATCCTTTAAAAAAAAAAAATCATATTTTCATAATCTAGGGAAATCTTGGGAAATGTTTTGACCAAATCTTGAGAATTAAAAAAAAAATTGAGTGACAGCCCTGGTGTAGACTGAACAACAGCAAAGATTTATTTTGGAATATGTACACGGCCATTTTCACTTTCATACGCGTTGATCTGTTACCTTCGTAACCACGGTAACCAATTGTAGAATCGCACAAGACGTAGATGATTTGACTCCAATGAAATATGTAGGCATCAACCAGCTTAATTGTATTGCTGAACTTGATTCTATCAACCACTATTAACTACTTGACACAAACAAGTTGTGTAACTAAAACTATATGCGTTAAGCTTTAATTAATGATCATACAGAATACAAATACACAAGTTTCGGAGAATGCCTTCTTCGGTAAAAAAAAAGAAAATAAATGCCAAAAAACCCCACAAAAACAACAACAACACAAAACATTCCTGAGTATGCATGAAATTTACATAATATAGACAATACATGTTTGTGTCTAATTAATATACGTAAAAGCTCTATCGCAGTCCAACACTCTTATAACTAGTTAATTCTATATCAACCAAATAAAGGATGCGAGTTGCATGGCATGAAAAAACTTTCCACATTTGGAACCGAGATGTAGAAACTTAACCTAGCCATGACTTGATCAATGTTGTGACGTCTTCCACATTTAAAATGTCAACAATGAAAAGTCTTTTTTTTTCTTTTTTTTTTTTCTAAATTTATAAGAGCGTCCACATTAAGTAAGCGTTGCAGGTAGACAGAAGACATGAGTGGGGTTAACGGCTGACTCATGATGGCGACAATACGTTGTTTTGAAAGACCAATGAGAAACCAGAAAAACGAGTTTGAAAAAAAGCACACAGCACGGCCGTGCGGTGTTGCTTCATCTGATGGATGGTAGCATTAAGGGCTATAATACCGGTGTCAGAGAAACGGCGGGGGGAAAGAAATAGTTTAGCCCAGAATGTGTTTGTTTAAGCTGAGGTCGACTAAGCTATTTTAATTTCAGAATCTATTCACGCTCCTCTACTGTCTATGCCCTTTAGGCTCGGTGGCGGATTCCAGAAGGTACTGGGTGTGAACCAAGCGTCCCAATTGGCCAGACTATACCTGAACCAAAGTGTCCAGTTTGCCAAACTATACCTGAAACAAAGTGTCCAGTTTGCCAGATTATACCTGAACCAAAGTGCCCAGTTTGCCAAACTATATCTGAAACAAAGTGTCCAGTTGGCCAGAGGGAGGGAGAGAATCTATAAAAGTAACATTTAAGACGTCATAATAATTAATATGCAATAAGAAGCATTAATTTGAACACTCAAGTTGATGACGCAATTATATGTTTATTTTTTTTTAACTGACCAGTGATGTCGCCATGAAATCAAAAGGTAGACCTTATAGCATGTCTTTAGATCGTTAGTGCGACATACCAGTGACATCACAATGAGCTTCAAGGAGACCGCACAGACGGTATTGCGATCTCCGAACACACCGCAGAAACAATCGGCCCAAGACGTCCACCGGTGTGCGGACCACATACACCAACGGCGAAGTGGCAACCTGGCAAGATCAATGTCCGGCCAATGTTTTTCAGCTAACCGATTCGTTATGCGCTGTTTGACAGGTAACCCATTCGTTATGCGCCGCTTGCTTGCTTTAAGTACCGATGGGCACAGCGTGGAGGGTGGGGAGTTGGTCAAAAGTTAAGATGTGAGATAAGACCATGACGTAGACAGAAACAGGGGTCAGATTACATTCCATGGTCTTGTTTTGAAACATGTCTATGCTGCAGCATACACTCACTTTTAACCATAGATGTTAAGGAAACCAGAGATGTTAAGGACGTCAGAGATGTTAGGACACCATAGATGTTAAGGACACTAGAGATGTTAAGCACACCATAGATGTTAAGGACACCATAGATGTTAAGGACACCATAGATGTTAAGGACACCATAGATGTTAAGACACCATAGATGTTAAGGGCACCAGAGATGTTAAGGACACCATAGATGTTAAGACACCATAGATGTTAAGGGCACCAGAGATGTTAAGGACATCAGATGTGTTATGGACACCATAGATGTTAAGGACACCATAGATGTTAATGACACATAGATGTTAGGACACCATAGATGTTAAGGATACCAGAGATGATATGGACACCAGAGATGTTATGGACACCATAGATGTTAGGACACCATAGATGTCAAGGGCACCAGAGATGTTAAGGACATCAGATGTTTTATGGACACCATAGATGTTATGGACACCATATATGTTAGGACACCATAGATGTTAAGGACACCAGAGATGTTAAGGACGCCATAGATGTTAAGCACACCAGAGATGTTAAGGACGCCATTTATGTTAAGGACACCATAGATGTTAATGACACATAGATGTTAGGACACCATAGTTGTTAAGGATACCAGAGATGTTAAGGACACAAGATATGTTAGAACACCAGAGATGTTAAGGACACCAGATGTGTTATGGTCACCATAGATGTTAAGGACACCATAAATGTTATGGACAACAGGGAGCTGCCGACATTCGCCTGATTGCATAAATGCCAGATATAACGTTACTAACACGTAATGATTCACTGTTGGTTGAACTATTTCGGACATAGTATGCCAATCATATCAATGTTTTGTCTCAGTGCGCAACTTAACATATTTCAATACGATCTAACGCACCAAGAAAGCAGTGTATCGGAATAGAGCACAGTGAAACATGCACAGTCAGCTTTGTCAACGGTTGTTTGTTTTTTTTCCGGGCAATGCCTGTCAACGTGAATGTCTTCCTAAAACGTGATTGTAAAGTAACATACTCTTGGATGGCTGCCAACAGCAAATGAAATCAATAATAAGACAAATAAGGTTGAATAGTTCAGACGTCAATTGTGGATTATTTAGGCACACAATGCCCCCCCCCTCTTTTTTTCAATTGTTTGGAACTATGAGGAGCCAAAATGGAATTATATACAAATGAAATTTCTTTCCAATATTCGAGAAGCTCATATGTCATCAATTAATTATACTTTGAGGACCTTTCCCCTTCCAATTTTTTATACCCACCTCTGTCATTTAATTATCACAGCAAACCAAGCACCCCTCTTGACAACACTTTCTATTTCCCATATTTGACACCACTACCAAAATATGCCTTTCCCCCCAGGAATTTTGATTACATTAATTCTTCACGGTTGACTTACCTTCTCCAAGAAAGCGTTGGCCCATTTTGTGAAGGTCTTCTTCTGAATGCCCTCTCGCTCGTCCTGAAGGGCTTTAATCCTGCCCTTCTCGAAGTTCTGTGTCTCTAAGGTCGACATTGTCTCGGCATCAGCCCGAACTTAAATATATATCCACATTGGCTTGTCAGGATGCGATCCAGCGAATAGCTGTGGAATGCAAGGTGGTAACATGGTGTTTAAAACACAGTTAACAATGGTTCAGAAAAAAAATTGTCATAAATATTTATTTTTAGCAGACAAACGAGATACCATGATGGGAACTCCTTGGGATAGGCCTAAGGAAACAGTCTTGACGTATCACCACACTCAAATGTGATCACTGAAAACTTATCACATTATTTAGCGTTTACTTGCCAAATAGAGTTATTATGCACACTATTTTAAAGATAATCTCTTATATATATACATATATCATTTTGCTTCTAGTGTGTCCTGCTTCCTTTCCACGATCGGCCCTCCCCTACTCAACATGTTTTATATTAATAATACTGAGTGAAATACAAAGATGTCACGCAGCGAGCGTCATGCGTGACGGTTGAACTCAGGTAAAAAAAAATAAAGGTTGATTTTTTTTTTCTTAAGGGGGAGGCGACTATTATATTAATCAATAAAGAGACACGGGTATGGTACACGACTGTCTGTAGGACTATTATTAATAGAAAATGAGTAGTCAACTCTTTTTTTTTTTTTTTGTAAAACTTGGACCACCGGTTATTTTCTCAAAATACCCGGACCCGGTGTAAAAACTGCACCCGGTTAAGCCCGAGTATTTAATAACATTCTATTGCTAAGTCTGAGATTATATGCTGTGGCCAATACTGCATTTGTTTTTGTATAATTATCTTTTTTAAAGTTTATTACTTCGTTAGTGATCGTTGACCCTGGTTCCAACACGAACACTAGCAGACGACATCTGGGGAATTTGATCACTATAGAACTTGGATGGTGTTAGGTCAAATGATTCTCTTTTTATTATTTTTTTTTTCTTTTTATTTTTTTGCTTTTTTTTTGGGGGGGGGGAGGGGGGCATTCTTTTATCGTAATGTGTGCGGGAAATGTTTTGAAATCAAGAGGTGGTACGGCGCTCCAAATAGGTAGAGACCCCCATTTTTTTTTTTTTTTTTTTTTTTTTTTTTTTTTTTTTTTTTTGTTTTTTTGGGGGGGGGGGGGGGGGTGGCATTCTTTTATCGTAATGTGTGCGGGAAATGTTTTGAAATCAAGAGGTGGTACGGCGCTCCAAATAGGTAGAGACCCCCCTCCCCCACCTTGAAGAAAGAAGCGGTGATCACCTTGCGTGATGGAGGATCAATGTAAACTTAAGATTACAAATAAATGGTATATACAAAATTTGAGAAACTTTGGTAACTTGAAAATTAAGTTTTTATAGTTTGATTTTTTTTTTTAAATATAAAAATACGCCATCATTTCCCGGGGGAATCTCTTAAGTAATGTATCTCGAAAGTTGAGAGTGACCACTGAGACGGGACATTTCTTTTCGTGAATATTTTAAACAGACATGCTCGAGTCTGCTTGCACTAATCCATGCGATGTATTCATCAAGTTAGACCTCACGATGTGATAAATAAATAGTAAGATTTAGTTAAGATGACATTAAGACACAAAGAATGCATGGCCGAAGATCTTTGAAGATAATAATAATTTAAAAAATCGTTTTAAAATATGAATTTATACCTAACGTCAAAATAATCACCAGACGTAAAAGAAACAAAACAAAAAAAAATTAAGTAAAAACGGGGAAACTTCGCTGTCAACAAGTTATCTTTTTAATATTATGATAACTCAGTCGAAAAGCTCAATTTTCGACGTAATCTAAGTCTTGTATTACAGCCAAAATACTTAAGGAACGAAGAGGTTGTATCGTCACCTGATGAAATTCCATCCTGTGGTTTGTTAAGGGGGTACAGTTGGTGACAAGCCAATGGAGAACACACAGGGATGGGGCTTGTTGGAGACCACACAGATAGGGAGGGTGGCCTGTTGTAGACCACACAGATAGGGAGGGTGGGCCTGTTGTAGACCACACAGTTAGGAGGGAGGGTGCTTGTTGTAGACCACACAGAGAGGGAGGGTGCTTGTTGTAGACCACACAGAGAGGGAGGGTGGCCTGTTGTAGACCACACAGAGAGGGATGGGGCTTGTTGTAGACCACACCGAGAGGGAGGGTGCTTCTTGTAGACCACACAGAGAGGGAGGGGGCTTGTTGTAGACCACACAGAGAGGGAGGGTGCTTGTTGTAGACCACACAGAGAGGGGGGG
>CAXITT010000482.1:491678-508782 GCA_964033795.1 Lymnaea stagnalis
AGTTGTAGGCCACACAGAGAGGGAGGGTGGACAGTTGTAGACCACACAGAGAGGGAGGGTGGCCTGTTGTAGACCACACAGAGAGGGAGGGTGGCCTGTTGTAGACCACACAGAGAGGGAGGGTGGCCTGTTGTAGACCACACAGACAGGACTAAAGACCACACATTCAGGACTGGGACCAGTTGGATATCATAGAAATAGGGAGGGTGGCCTGTTGTAGACCACACAGAGAGGGAGGGTGGCCTGTTGTAGACCACACAGAGAGGGAGGGTGGCCTGTTGTATACCACACAGAGAGGGAGGATGGGCCTGTTGTAGACCACACAGATAGGACTAAAGACCACACATTCAGGACTGGGACCAGTTGGAGATCATAGAAATAGGGAGGGGCGGGGCCTATTGTAGACCACTCAGATAGGACTAAAGACCACACATACAGGACTGGGATCAGTGGGAGACCATACAAGTAGGGACGGAACCTTTCGGCGACCACACAGATGTTTCTGGGACCTGTTGGAGGCTACACATATAGGGATGGGACCTATTGCAGACCATGACGCAGACAGGCATGGAAACTGTTATCCAACAAATGGTTTATTAGGCGGGTACAGTAGGTGACGCGCCAATGGAGACCGTAAAGATAGGACCGGGACCTGCTGACTAACACAAGATACGAGACACGGGTGTGACGTTCATAGCTTTGTTCCTGACACAAGTGTTTGCTGGGGCACAGTGGTCTTGTACGTGTGTTGACGTCTAGTCGACTTCTGGCTTTAGAACAGTTGCATGATTGTGGCATCGGTCCAGGAATATGATTGTGACACTGGCCTAGGTATGTGAGTTTCACATGAATATGATTGTGACATTGGCCCAGGTATATGATTGTAGCATTGGTCCGAGAATATGATTCTGGCATTGACCCATGTAGATGATTGTAGCATTCGGTCACGGTTTATGATTGTAAAATGCGGATACAAGCATCAGGTACTTAGATGATTGGTTAGCGTTCAAGAAGCCCGAATTTTTGTATTGTAATTTAATTGGTTAATTAATTTCATTTGTTAAAGTTGAGATGGGACACAAATTCATCAAAGATAAATATCGTTATTCAAGTATCATGAAAATTTGGTAGATCTGATATCAAACAAGTATCATGAACAGTTAGTAGATTTGATATCAAACAAGTATCTGAAAAGTTAGTAGATTTGATATCAAACAAACCACGGAAAGTTAGTAGATTTGATATCAATCGCTAATTCTGATGATTCCATGCTTTATTCCGCATAGACCAAAAACCCCAAAGACTCGCCCTGACCAAAGTCCGACTACAGTCCGATGCCGCCTTAGACCAAGTGGTCATGATCAATGTTCCCTCTTAGGTTTGTTGGTTCGTGTGCAAAATCATACAGTTGTGTGCAAAGTTTTACAGCATCAATTTTTTTGTGTGCAAAATTTTACAGCCCTCAACACAAACACACACTTACATGGAAATTTGCTGCGCGGTACTCAAAACTGCTGCGCGGCGTCTGTAAAATATAGCTACGCGGCCGCGCAGCATAAAGGGAACATTGGTCATGATTAGATAACAAACACTATATGAACCGTAAAAAAAATTGGACTGACCAATGAAAAAGTCTGCAGTTAACATTTTAAACCGCCACCCCACCCCCCCCCCCCAAACCACCACTACCACCTTGGGCAAAGACACCAAACTACTCCATCCAGGTCACGANGTTAACATTTTAAACCGCCACCCCACCCCCCCCCCCAAACCACCACTACCACCTTGGGCAAAGACACCAAACTACTCCATCCAGGTCACGAAGGTGACTCTAGTTCAATCATCTCCAGATTTGGATCTGCGTTTACTTTATGTACACGTGATCTCAACTTTCTAGTGACCCCAGGGGCTTGAGTCAAGTGTCTCTCTCTCGTCACAATCGTTGGAAGGTTCTCGCCATGTGTGCGTGGTGTGTGGCCCATCGCCTAGTCACTCGCCCCTTTAGCTGGCGCATATACATATTACATAGCCAAGTCGCACTGCACAAAGGTGATTTTCATATCTATGATGGCCCCTGACAGATTTTTAAATATCCATCTACGCGACTCAATTGTATCCACAATAAATAAAGCTTATTTGGCCCGGTTAATTTATTAGCAAATGATTCTTGCGGATGGAGTCGTGGTGAATCTTCTTTATTACAAGATGGAATATCATCTCCACATCGGTCACTTATCTGGACGAACAGTTTGTGTCGCCTCCCCCCCCCCAACCCCAGACCTCCACTCCCCCCCCCATGCCAACTTTACAGTCTAAGTAAAGAATAGATGACATGTTGACCTGTGTGTAGAGTACAAAGCATTCGTTGTTTCCCAATGGTATAAATATTAGATACAGAGTGCACAAATAATTATCGACATCAGCTCCCTTCTAATAAAAATAAATAATGTATCATGGCGGCCCTATCCAAGGGCATTAAAACTAGAAAAATAAAATTGACACTTTTCTGTTAAAAAAAGGGCATTCCTTTAATTCTGGATACCACCACACGGGAGTTTGCCCACTGCATTACATTTAAGGCCATTTTTAGACGCACGTATCATGACACTTACACACAAAATGGATCTTATCAGCTTTGGTGTTGTCGTATCTACTGGGTGTAACGTGACATCTTTACAACCGGGTAGCATCTGATAGGCCATGTGTTGGTATGCCCCGCGTATGCACCTGTATGTGTGTGTACGTATGTGTGTGTTGTGGTTGTCATCCCCATTGTAATCTATAGCATAGGACCGACCCTGTTCAACTGTTCAGTATTGCGGTTTCATGAAACCGGAATATAGTTCATCAACTCATGTACAGCATGGAAGCCTAAGGTCGTACCAAGGACCTGCCGCAGAAAAGAAGGTGTAGACTAACTGTAGCACACCACTCACTGCCCATCAAATTAAGTATAACTCTTTAAATAGGCAAGGATCACTGACCTTGCCTCAATCAAGTTTCTGAAAAAAAAAAAATAGCAAGCTTTGGCGCACAAGTCCGGATGACTCTTAAGAGAAATCGTAATATTTGGGGTTCCATTGATTCAGGGGTGTCTCAAGCTCAAAAAACAAAGAGGCCTCACGAAGACAAATTCAAAAGCCAAATTAAAACGCATGATATACAAAATCTTTTTATGATAGGGGTAAACGTACATCATCTTAGCGGTTCAGCTTAACTCTGACGGCCTTCAACAAAAAAAAAAAAAAAAAAAAAAAAAAAAAAAAAAAAAAAAAAAAAACAAAAAAAAAAAAAAAAAAAAAAAAAGCAGTAGAATGAACATCAATCGTATACATTTATGATGAACATTTCTTTCCAATATCTAAAAAAAAAAAAAATGATGCATATAATTAACCATCACCTTTTCGTTGCTCAGATAAGATTCACTTTGGTCGCTAGAGAACTCTTCTACAGCACAGACATTGTCAAAATCACGGAGAGACGAAGTCAACCCAAAGAAAACCCATATCTAAAGTGTCAGAGGCGTTTTGGCCATAAATATTAGAGAGAGCCACTTGCACGTACATACGTAGACGTCATAAAACTGAATAAAAACTCAAGTGGCCGTAAAATAATTCCAGCTATTCTTTAATGACGGAAAGAAATGTACATTACTTGTGCAAGTCCATGCAGAACGAAAGAATTAGAGTCTCCACGGTATTAGACATTTTTTGTGATACTTGACGAGTGATGCGCAGTTTTGAAATACCTTAATCTGAACTGAGGGTGGTTTGCGTGTGTGTGTGTGGGGGGGGGGGGCATAACCATAACGGATAAAAGAACGAAAGAATTAGAGTCTCCACGGTATTAGACATTTTTTGTGATACTTGACGAGTGATGCGCAGTTTTGAAATACCTTAATCTGAACTGAGGGTGGTTTGCGTGTGTGTGTGTGGGGGGGGGGCATAACCATAACGGATAAAACACCTAAAGAATGACGTCGGACAGTTTTTTAGGATTGAGCTTATACATTTAACACCTCTGGAGACGTTACAGCCTTGCCACTAAAAGACATCAATCGGGAGTGGTCACGACGGTGACCCTAAAAAAAGAAGTCAACCGGGAGACGTCACGACAGTGCCACTAAAAGACGTCAATCGGGAGTGGTTACGACAGTGCCACTAAAAGAAGTCAATCGGGAGTGGTCACGACAGTGCCACTAAAAGACGTCAACCGGGAGACGTCACGACAGTGCCACTAGAAGAATTCCTGCTTCCCAGCCCTGCGATCGCCGAATACCACCGACAGTAAAAAGGTAAGTGAAGTAGTAACAGTACAGCAGTGACAGCACAGAAGTGGCAAAACAGTGAAGCACTGATAGAACGCCAGTATCCGAAAAGGAACTTAAAAATATAAATAATTCATGAGCACAGCTTAGCCAACCTAGGGACCCGTCTGAAGTCAGTTTAACTCCACGGGTTGGAACTTTTTGACTATTCGACAACCTTTAGGCCCACCCTTTGAGTTTTCAGTCCAACCCCAAAAAAAAGTCAATATGTTGTTGACCATGTCTATATCCAGTGCCCCCCTCCTCCACCCACAACAAACAAACAACGGCAACAAACAAACTACTCTTCGTTGTATTTACAGAATGCACCTCAACTTCTAGCTACATTAAATGAGATGCAATATAGATGGCCCGGGTAATCTAGTCTTCGGGAAGAATGATTCACAAACCGTGGTTAATCAATTCTGATGTCTTGTAGAAGTGGACCGCATCCGTGTCCTCTCAACTGACATGGCCTTTTATAAGGTCCTGTGTGTGGGGGGGGGGGGTTCAAACATTCATTGGGATGTCTTTAATTTGGGGGAGAAAAAAATGTAAAGGGGGGGGGGAGCAATGTTCCCTTTAAGGGGGGGGGGGTTCAAACATTCATTTGGATGTCGTTAATTTGGGGGAGAAAAAAAGGTAAAGGGGGTGGGGAGCAATGTTCCCTTTAAGCTGCGCGGCCGCGCAGCTATCTCACAGACGCCGCATAGCAGTTTTGAGCATCCGCGCAGCAAATTTCCACATAAGTGTGTCTCTGTGTTTGTGGGCTGTAAAACTTTGCACACAACTGTATGATTATGCACACAAACCAACAAACCTTAGAGGGAACATTGGTGGGGGGGGGGGTGTAGAAATACCAATTATCCGTTCAAGTTCCACACGGCATTCCTTCTATAGATATGTAAAGTAGATAATATGTGGCCAACTGTACTGCTGACCTATTTTCGGTATTTTATCGATGTGTTATTTCATGTAAACTATTTCAAGCATCAGTGGCGCCATCTACGGCCTTTATCTGTGGTGTGTCGAAAAAGTCGAAGCCAGCTGCTGCATACCACTCATGTCTGATGCTAGGTGGGTGCCGAGACAAGGAAGGCTACAGTCACATAGGTGCTGAGACAAGGAAGGCTACAGTCACATAGGTGCTGAGACAAGGAAGGCTACAGTCACATAGGTGCTGAGACAAGGAAGGCTACAGTCATATGAGTGCTGAGACAAGGAAAGCTACAGTCACATTGGAGCTGAGACAAGGAAGGCTACAGTCACATAGGTGCTGAGACAAAGAAGGCTACAGTCACATGCGTGCTGAGACAAGGAAGGCTACAGTCACATGAGTGCTGAGACAAGGAAGGTTACAGTCACATAGGTGCTGAGACAAGGAAGGCTACAGTCACATGGGTGCTGAGACAAGGAAGGCTACAGTCACATTGGAGCTGAGACAAGGAAGGCTACAGTCACATTGGAGCTGAGACAAGGAAGGCTACAGTCACATTGGAGCTGAGACAAGGAAGGCTACAGTCACATTGGTACTGAGACAGGGAAGGCTACAGCCACATAGGTGCTGAGGCAAGGAAGGCTACAGTCACATGGGTGCTGAGACAACGAAGGCTACAGTCACATTGGTGCTGAGACAAGGAAGGCTACAGTCACATGAGTGCTGAGACAAGGAAGGCTACAGTCACATGAGTGCTGAGACAAGGAAGGCTACAGTCACATGAGTGCTGAGGCAAGGAAGGCTACGGTCACATAGGTGCTGAGACAAGGAAGGCTACAGTCACATTGATGCTGAGACAAGGAAGGCTACAGTCACATGGGTGCTGAGACAAGGAAGGCTACAGTCACATGAGTGCTGAGACAAGGAAGGCTACAGTCACATGAGTGCTGAGGCAAGGAAGGCTACGGTCACATAGGTGCTGAGACAAATCAGGCTACAGTCACATTGATGCTGAGACAAGGAAGGCTACAGTCACATGGGTGCTGAGAAAAGGAAGGCTACAGTCACATTGGAGCTGAGACAAGGAAGGCTACAGTCACATTGGTAATGAGACAGGGAAGGCTACAGCCACATAGGTGCTGATGCAAGGAAGGCTACAGTCACATAGGTGCTGAGACAAGGAAGGCTACAGTCACATTGGTGCTGAGACAAGGAAGGCTACAGTCACATGAGTGCTGATGCAAGGAAGGCTACAGTCACATGGGTGCTGAGGCAAGGATGGTTACAGTCACATGAGTGCTGAGACAAGGAAGGCTACAGTCACATTGGTGCTGAGACAAGGAAAGCTACAGTCACATTGGTGCTGAGACAAGGAAGGCTACAGTCGCATTGGTGCTGAGACAAGGAAGGCTACAGTCACATTGGTGCTGAGACAAGGAAGGCTACAGTCACATAGGTGCTGAGACAAGGAAGGCTACAGTGACATAGGTGCTGAGGCAAGTTAGGCTACGGTCACATAGGTGCTGAGACAAGGAAGGCTAGAGTCACATTGGTGCTGAGATAAATAAAGCTACAGTCACATAGAAACTTACAAAGAATCAAGGCGAAACTTGAATAGGGTATGTGAAGAATCAAAAGATAGAGAATATAGACGGGCTGAACAGATAGTGGAAGGAAACACGGATAGATGGAAGGAAGCACATATAGATGGAAGGAAGCACAACTAGATGGAAGGAACCACATATAGATGGAAGGAAGCACAACTAGATGGAAGGAACCACATATAGATGGAAGGAAACACAGATAGATGGAAGGAAACACAGATAGATGGAAGGAAACAGATAGATGGAAGGAAACAGGGGTAGATGTGAGAAAAGGCGTAAAACAGGCCAGGAGGAGTCTTAGATTTTATAACGCCAATGTTCTCAGTACATCCCAGGAGTTCTCACCAATTAAATTTATGACATCCCTATCAGAAAGGAGAATCCTATGCCCCCCCCCCTCCAAAGGATCTTCAGCTTTTTTTTTTTTTTTTTTTTTTTTTTTGGGGGGGAGGGTTAGTTAATACAGTGGTTCACTTGTTTAAACATCTAAGTCATGGACCCCACAAGATACGTTGTGAAAAGTGTATGTACAATTTGTAACTGCACTTGTTCAGACATATAAATCATTGGACTAGATGAAATTCTTATGTGAAAATATCATGTACAATAATTAACTCATTGCACACCACCCAGCCAGCTAATCGGATCGGGTGATAAGACTAAGGAAGCATATTTTCAGCACCTGGAGCTGGGTCAACGGTTCAAGGGGGGGGGGGGGGGGGGGGGGGGGGATTGGTGAGGCGGGGCCTGTGTGATCACAGATGTGGACCCCTCGATATCTGGAGTCAGGGTCCGTCGACAGGCCTGCTTCTCCAGGTCTGCACTACCCCTAGCTTTCATCGGAATAATAGAAGGAGGTGGGGAGGGTAGGAGGGGCTGCGATTCATCAAACGATTTAATTAATAAAATGGCTGATGGTCAAGACACACGGTGGTTGTCATCCAGTGATGAATAATCTAGCAGTACGGACGTGGGCCATGAAAACATTGTCAAGGTGGACGACCAGATTATAACTGAGGACCATGGTATAACAGAAAACAATGGTGAAACTAAGGACCTAGCTAATCTTCGAGTACAATGTTGTCATTTTTAAAAAGTTTTGGCACAACGTGGCCTCTTCATTTGTCTTAATTCCAGTTGACTCGTGTGAGCACCATCTTAGACTCGCCGAAGTCCACTTTCACTTCCAATAATTCTGCGATTATTTACGTGCGAATCAGCTCTACCAGGTCTCCTCGGATGTTACAATTAGGACGCGACATTTCCAAATATTCTGACGTTTGATATTTATAGATCCAAATTGGCCGAACTTACAGTTTGTTGTTGTTGTTGCTGTAAATCCTAGCACTTTGTTGTCCGAAATGAACAAACGTCTGCTGTCGTTAAAATCAATATTATTTATCCAATTCGAATCATAAATAATTCAGGATCACTTTCACACCAGTTTTTACACAGAGCCAAATTAATTCCCTATAGAGCGAACGTCCTACACCACAGACTTTAGCTACAACACATCCATTTCGTGGCGGTAACAACACACAACAACAGTTGGCCGGAGCGAGAGATGACAATGTGACACTACTCCTTCAATGAGGCGGCTGACTTTAACGACCGACATGAACCAGACGTTTCAGTGAACCCAGCCACCAGGCCACATGGGCGGTTTGGGGGGAGGGGTGTTCGGGAGTATAAGGACCATAACCCTACCCCCCCCCCACACACACACCACACACAGGCACACACACACAATCACCAGTTTTAAATTTGACATCTCAACTCGTAGCGACCGCATACACAACATGTGCGTTTGTTTACTCCCCCCCCCATGGCACCTTCAGCCCCCCCACACCATTCCTGGGCGCACGTGAAAAATAAGGAGTTGTATTGAGCGAATCAAAGAACCGTGGCGGGAATTATGGTCGAGGAAAGCCGACGGCAGGAGAAAAAAAAAAGGGGGGGGGGAGCGGTTTAAACACGAGCGCGTGAACTTTTAAGTTTGGAGCATTCAAAGCCAGTTGGCGGGAAGTTTTTTAGGTTCAGAGGTTAAGTAAGTGGGTGGGGTTACACTATAATACACTAAAGAAGGTGAGTAATTAAAACACCGGGCATCGGCGGAGCCAAAGTGTGGAGGCGCCCCGGACCACACAATACAAAAGGCGGTTATCACGATCCTTTAAGGCAGTGGTTCTCAAACCTTCTAAAGGCCGCGACCCTCTAATACAGCTCCTAATGTTGTGGCGACCCCCACCACAATACTATTTCGTTGCTACTTCACAACTGTAAGTACATGTGTTTCCCGATGGTCTTAGGCGACCCATGGGGGAGCTGTGTTAAAGGGTCGCGGCAATAGGAAGGTTGAGAACCACTGGTATAACGCATCGTAAGACACAACAAGAAAATAGTGGAGAAAAAATGTTGATGCATCGACTTGTTTGTTTCAATTAAGATGTTAAGAGTGGAATCACTTTCCACACATTGCTGCGCTGTTGTTGAGCGGAAGTTAGTGCTTGATACGCCATCAGATTTTCTGTTTGCGAATCGCAAAGTTCACTACATGACTTAGATTTCTGTTCAATGAATTTGTTGCTGTGTCACTGACCCATGTTGTTAGACTTAATCGTGGATGAAGACTTTATAAGGCGAAGACATGCCGCCATGTGTCACTGACCCATGTTGTTAGGCTTAATCGTGGATGAAGACTTTATAAGGCGAAGACATGCCGTCATGTGTCACTGACCCATGTTGTTAGGCTTAATCGTGGATGAAGACTTTATAAGTCTGAAGGCATGCCGTCATGTGTCACTGACCCATGTTGTTAGACTTAATCGTGGATGAAGACTTTATAAGGCGAAGACATGCCGTCATGTGTCACTGACCCATGTTGTTAGACTTAATCGTGGGTGAAGGCTTTATAAGTCTGAAGACATGCCGTCATGTGTCACTGTCCCATGCTAGACATAATAGTAAATGATGACTTCATAAGTCTAAAGTCATGCCCCCATGTGTCACTGAGCCATGTTGTTAGACTTGATCATGGATGAAGACTTTATAAGTCTGAAGACATGCCGTCATGCATCACTGCCCCATGCTAGACATAATAGTGGATGATGACTTCATAAGTCATGCCGCCCTAAACAGTTTATGAATTTTCCCATTGGCAAAAATGTTTCCGGGCCACGTCTAAACTATGGTCACCGTCTCGTCCATTAGTCACACCTTGTGATACGTCTCATTATCTGCGCGTGTTGAGCGACACGCCCGGAATGTCTGATAAAATTAGCTTGAATAATTACGGCGTCTGTGCGTGCTGTAAACTGTGGTTAGGGCGCGTGGAGTGGGGCTGGGGCGGTGAAGGGAGTAGCAACAGCAACCAGTATCGGAGTCACAACGAAATTGGTTGCATTTTATTTTAATTTATTTTCATCAACTAGAGTCGGAGTCGTTTCATGCATTATGAAACCTTTCTTTTAGCATCTCGTCCGGCCATTTCTAGTAAATAAATTGTAGGAAGGGTTTTCTCTGATGATTTACAATGTGCTTTTTGTAGCAACCCTTCTCTTTAACCAAAAAAAAAAACCACAAAAAAACATCACTGGTGATATGTTTATCCAAATAGTCCACTGCAGCCTTCCTGGAAAGTTACAACACATTTTTTGAATTAAAGCCAATACATACACCTGCAACAGTGCCGTACATAAGATATGGTGTTGTTTTTAAACCAAGTGTTAGTTCAATATTGCAAGCTCATCTATTTCATGCAGTCCTTGCATTCAGGCCGCGGGAAGAATAAACGTTCATGTACTGCACTAAATGTCAGAGACACTAACTTTAAAAAAAAAAAAAAAGTAATAATAATGATGAAGTCTTCGCCATTTGAACCCAAGTAATTGCTGGGAAAGGTACCTGGCTACCAGCGACAAATATCGAACCGGACATTGATCATCCAATAAGCCTTACTTCCCTTTGGAATACAATTAAAATAGTTGATTGTTTTTTCAAGTTATTGATTTTTTACCTTTACTGCCAATCAGATATTTGATGTGTTCGTTAATACATTTTTTCTAACTCTAGTCCGAGCCGTATTTGAGGGACACTGATCCAGCCCCTTGTTCAAAAGGTGTGAGGATCCCTGGTTTTAGGAAACGAGCGTTTTTTTGGTTTTTTTATGTCTCACTGGGTGTGTAAGTATGAAGAAGATTGTAGACTGACATGCTTGTTTAAAAAATCTATGTTTAGTCTATGTGACACACGGGCGTAGTAGGAAGAGTGAGGGCGCAGATGGCGGCATTTATTTTGGGGCGGCATTTTTGGCCCACTTCATATACTTTATTACAGCCTTATATTTAAACTTATTCTGTATACATTGTTGTTTTGGTTCATAGGGCGGAAAAATCAAGGTGCGTCGCAAACTCTATCTGCAGGCATTTTGTGAACGCACACAGGCAGTTTGTGAACGCACACAGGCAGTTTGTGAACGCACACAGGCAGTTTGTGAACGCACACAGGCAGTTTGTGAACGCACACAGGCAGTTTGTGAACGCACACAGGCAGTTTTTGAACGCACACAGGCAGTTTGTGAACGCACACAGAGGGACCTTTTGAACAAATGTCTAAGAAGCTGAAAAATTACATTTTGTAGACGTGAAAAGGGGAGGGGGGGGGGGAATCAAAATTGATTTGTATAATTATTTCAAAATTAAATCATCAAATCTATCAAATTCGTTTTTTTTTTAAAATTCGGTTCACGTTATATATTTTTATTTTTATTTTATTTCCTAATTAAGATACACTTTTTTGCACTGTGATCAATGCAGGAGTAACAAAGAAGACACCAACTGCAGAGATCATTACCTGCCCCGAAAGACTTAGCCACCGACCCCGCCCTTTTGCATATATAGCTTGGAGCCAATGAAGACCGGGCCTGCTACTCGTCTTCTACTCACCCGCTGTGACGTCCTAATTGTTTGAGACAAGACAGTGATGCCTAACACAAAGTTCATTTGACTTCTTTTTTTTTTTTTTTTTCTTTTTCTTAAAAGCATGAACATAAATTGCAAACTGTTCACGTTGTTTCATTGTGATCACAGCGCTGAAAAAAACAACAACTGCAACCTTCTAAATATTTATAAACATTGAGCCTAAGAGCTGGACAACGGCTTGGCAGACAGCGGCAAAGTCATAACAAAGACTGGGTTGACTTAGGAACGTTTTAATTAATTTTAGATGCCTTTTTATATAAATTAAAGTGTTGAACCCAACCTTTAAAAGCCCCGTAAACTTGCGAAAGCTGTTCCTATCGTTTAAACCAAAAACAAAAGAGTCGGCTGTTTCAACTATTTCAGGTTGGTCTTAATTTTATATAAAAATAATAATAATTGTAAAATAAAAATATAATGACTACCGTGCAATACAGACTTCATCAAAGTCCTTTAAATATTCAAACGGGTATTCGATACCTTTTGATTCTAGAGCGGACATGAGTTCAAGTGCACAGTGCGTGAGGCAGCGGATGAAAGGATTGCATTACACAAATCGAATTCATTAATGTAATTACGTCATCAGACCTCCTCGTATAGTTTATTTTATTCCCGAAATTTGTGTACTAAAACAGGTCTGCACGAAATAAGGCCCAAGGGCCGCATGCGGCCCGGCAGCACCTACTTTGCGGCCCTCGAAGTAACGATATATTCTTTATTATTGTTATTATCTTAATAGCTTTCCCCACTGTTCTATTATCTTTCGGCCAGCACAAGTTTTTCATAAAATAGTACGCCCCGTCTTGCATTTTGAGTTGTGTAGGCCTGTACTAAAGTCAAGTGCCACGAAATGTCCAACTCTCGTGTGGTGTTTCTCTGGACCGCTGCTGTGGTGTCTATGAAAAGAGACATTGCTGTGGTGTCTATGAAAAGAGACATGGCTGTGGTGAGTATGAGAAGAGACATGGCTGTGGTGTCTATGAGAAGAGACATGGCTGTTGTGTCTATGAGAAGAGGCATGGCTGTGGTGTCTATGAGAAGAGACATGGCTGTGGTGGTGTCTATGAGAAGAGACATGGCTGTGGTGTCTATGAAAAGAGACATGGCTGTGGTGTCTATGAGAAGAGACATGGCTGTGGTGTCTATGAGACGAGACATAGCTGTGGTGTCTACGAGAAGAGACATGGCTGTGGTGGTGTCTATGAGAAGAGACATGGCTGTGGTGTCTATGAGACGAGACATAGCTGTGGTGTCGATGAGAAGAGAAAAGAGACATGGCTGTGGTGTCTATGAGACGAGACATAGCTGTGGTGTCTATGAGAAGAGACATGGCTGTGGTGGTGTCTATGAGAAGAGACATGGCTGTGGTGTCTATGAGACGAGACATAGCTGTGGTGTCTATGAGAAGAGACATGGCAGTGGTGTCTATGAGAGGAGACATGGCAGTGGTGTCTATGAGAAGAGACATGGCTGTGGTGGTGTCTATGAGAAGAGACATGACTGTGGTGACTATGAGACGAGACATGGCTGTGGTGGTGTCTATGAGAAGAGACATGACCATGGTGTCTGTGAGAAGAGACATGACTGTGGTGTCTGTGAGAAGAGTCCATGGATGTGGTGTCTGTGAGTAGAGTCAATGTTTGTGATGTCTATGAATAGAGACCACTGCCGATTGTGCACTGTGAGAAAATACATTACAACATCTGACGTTGGGGTCCATTTCAACATCTGACGTTGGGGTCCATTACAACAGATGACGTCGGGGTCCATTACAACATCTGACGTCAGAGTCCATTACAACATCGGACGTGGGCGTCCATTCCACAATTGGACGTCAGAATCCATTACAACATCTGATGTCAGAGTCCATTACAACATCGGACGTTGGGATCCATTCCAACATCGGACGTTGAGATCCATTCCAACATCGGACGTCAGAGTCCATTAGAACCGGACGTCGGGGTTCATTACAACATCTGCCGTCAGAGTCCATAACAACATCTGACGTTACGGTCCATTATAACATCTGACGTCAGAGTCCATTACAACATCAGACGTGGTGGTCCATTCCACAATTGGACGTCAGAATCCATTACAACATCTGATGTCAGAGTCCATTACAACATCGGACGTTGGGATCCATTCCAACATCGGACGTTGGGATCCATTCCAACATCGGACGTCAGAGTCCATTAGAACCGGACGTCGGGGTTCATTACAACATCTGCCGTCAGAGTCCATAACAACATCTGACGTTGGGGTCCATTATAACATCTGACGTCAGAGTCCATTACAACATCGGACGTGGTGGTCCATTCCAACATTGGACGTCAGAGGGCATTACAACATCTGACTTGCGGTCCATTATAACATCTGACGTCGGGATCGATTACAACATCGGACCTCAGAGTCCATTACAATATCGGACGAGGGGGTCCATTACAACCGAGCGTCGGGGTCTATTACAATCGGACGTCGGGGTCAATTACAACATCTGACGTCGGGGGTCCATATTTTGTTTACTTCTCCGCACCGGTTTAAAGTGCTAACTTAGACACAATCATAAAATGATCATAAAAAGTGTCAAGAAGAGTTCATAGGTTCAGGCCCGGTGCTGTTTTCAACTATCGGAGCAACCAACGAGTGAATGATAGGATGTTAAGCTTGGCTGGGTTCAACACAAGGTTGGGGGGAGGGGCGGACTCATGTTGATCTTGAGCTTCCCTGGAGTCCGCCCGGGGTATTCCCAATTGAGAGGCCCGAAATAAATGAATGTTGTAGCATTATTTTATTTTATTTTAAGCTTAACGCTTCAGTGAACTAGCGAATACTAAATAGAGCGTGACAACGAATCTGTAGAAAAGAAATGACCTGTGGTGTTAGAATTATGACAACAGGAGTAGAGGAGCTGAACAAAACTCAATGCAACATCGTCATCGTTTTGGTATAAAAGCTACATTTGAGAACAGCTCTTGTTTGATATAATGTAACATCCCTTTTTTGATATAATGTAACTTCCTTGTTTGATATAATGTAACATCCCTTGTTTGAGATGATGTTACACCCCTTTTTTGATCCAATGTAATGCCCTTGTTTGATATTATGTAACATCCCTTGAAAATATGAGTTGTGAGGAGAGTCAGAGGACCATGATTTGTCCATCATGTCGCTTGCTCTTTAGTTTGTTTTTAATGTTTTATTTTAGAATATGGAGATCCGTTAGCGGGCCATATATTATTTTAGAATTAAGAATAACGGGATGCCTGCAAACAGGTTTGTAAGCTGTTTCTCGTGTGTACGGGGGTGCACAAAGCGATTCTGGAACAAACTGCTGCCAACTGAGGAAACACCAGACCGTTTGTGACTTCTCATCCCAGAACAGGAAGTCCGGATCAGAGGAGAGCATGCGCACAGACAAACTGGAACAAGCGGGGAGAAAAGTAACAGCGTGAATTAAATTCAAAGCATATTTTATTTTTTTATTCATCACAACACCGTTACGTAATGAAAATCAGTCTTAATCCACTGCATCTGAATGACGTACCCGAGTAAACAGGTGAAAGATTCAAGTAATCTAACAGTTGACCGTGAAAAAACCTTACGGGAGGCTGTGAAAAAGCCCTGGGAGGGGGGAGGGGGGCTGTGAAAGAACCCTATGGGGGACTGTGAAAGAGCCCTGTGGGGGACTTTGAAAGAGCCCTGTGGGGGCTGTGAAAGAGCCCTGTGGGGGACTGTGAAAGAGCCCTGCCGAGGACTTTGAAAGAGCCCTGCCGAGGACTTTGAAAGAACCCTACGGGGGACTGTGAATCATCCTTACGCGTTTCAATATGAAAGGCTCATCAAATTTTCTTTTTAAAAATATAGACGCCCCATTGATTTCGTTTAAGATTGATTGAACCTTCGATTAGGAAAGCGGAAGCGTCTCCGAGGAAACTCGGGGGCGTCAACATGGGGTTCGCCTCTTCGTGGCGTGGCGGACTAGTAGGGTGGAATTGTCCACCCAAAGCCAAAAACCCCTGCCGACCGCATGACTCCCAACGCAAAGTGATTAGTAACGTAATAAAATGATTACTTGTTGCCGTCTTAATGAAATTGAGGCTTGGGTGGCGGTAAAAAGCCCTGACGATGATTTTAGCTATGGAGCAGTGAGAAAGCTGCTCCTAGGCAACGTTTTCGTCCCAGCTTTTCGTCCCCACCGAAATACTGCCTGGGCGGTGGGGGGGGGGGTGGTAACGCCCCACCATTTCCCCTGGAGTAGAAGCAAACCTGGTTAAACCCTCGGGAGAGTCGGCTGTGGACGCTTTAAATGCAGCGTCTTCGGTCAACCGGACGTCCCCAAGGTCAGTGGTGGGAGGTTTCCGGCGTGCCGCCGAACGGTCTGGCGGCGGGGAAACCCGGTGCAAGGCCCGTGTAGAGGTGTGCCGGGGGGATTAAGAGCTCGCGCTCGACGGCCCACCGACAACATTTCCCAATGTAACATATTAGGTAACAGGAGCAGTCTGTCCGTCACTGCTGCCTGTGACTGAGGTGGAAGGGGTCATTGGTGTCAACAGGGACCAAGGAAACGTCAGGGCTACACACCAGCTTAATTGCAGGGTGCACACCACCTTAACTACATGGGTACATATCAGCTTAACTGCAGGGTAAACACCAGCTTAACTGCACAGGTACGCGCCAGCTTAATAGTAGGGGTACACACCAGCTTAACTGCAGGGGGACACACCAGCTTAACTGCGGAGGTACACGCCAGCTCAACAAGAGCTACTATACGGATATTGTGGTCAGATAAGCTGGGCAAAGATTTAGGAGCTTGGACAGGGGTGGGCAAACTATCGCTCACGCACCCTCCATTGAGGGAGGGTCTACAAGGCACCCCGTTTGGGGAGGGTCTCCTATGCAGCCGTTTCCTCACCGTCACTAGCTAGAAGTTTGTGACGTGGTACTAAACGTAGTAGCCCGGTGGCCCAATACCCCTTTAGATTTTAACACACTACTAGGATATAAGTGGGTAATTAGGCGAGAGACTTCAATCGAGTTAGCACAATATGAAATGAGTAAATCAAAGTAAGGTTAAACCTGAAAAGGAAACGCAAACAAAACAACGAACGTGTCGGCGGGAAGCCTTCGCCGGCGAACAAAACAACAGAAAAAACAGAATAAAATTATAATAGGTGCCAGTGAAGATCCCTTTATCTAAGTTGGCCAAAAGATAGGATTACTTTTTTCCCCCAGGGTTGACCAGGTTTGGGGGGGGGGGGTCTCTAGTAACCGACCCTTTCCC
>CAXITT010000482.1:518914-556705 GCA_964033795.1 Lymnaea stagnalis
GAAATAGTTTATGAAATAGTTTATGAAATAGTTTATGAAATAGTTTAGGAAATAGTTTATGAAATAGTTTAGGAAATAGTTTAGGAAATAGTTTAGGAAATAGTTTAGGAAATAGTTTAGGAAATAGTTGATGAAATAGTTTATGAAATAGTTTATGAAATAGTTTATGAAATAGTTTATGAAATAGTTTATGAAATAGTTTATGAAATAGTTTATGAAATAGTTTAGGAAATAGTTTATGAAATAGTTTAGGAAATAGTTTAGGAAATAGTTTAGGAAATAGTTTAGGAAATAGTTTAGGAAATAGTTTAGGAAATAGTTTAGGAAATAGTTTAGGAAATAGTTTAGGAAATAGTTTAGGAAATAGTTTAGGAATAGTTTAGGAAATAGTTTAGGAAATAGTTTAGGAAATAGTTTATGAAATAGTTTAGGAAATAGTTTAGGAAATAGTTTATGAAATAGTTGATGAAATAGTTGATGAAATAGTTGATGAAATAGTTTAGGAAATAGTTTAGGAAATAGTTTAGGAAATAGTTTATGAAATAGTTTATGAAATAGTTTATGAAATAGTTTATGAAATAGTTTATGAAATAGTTTAGGAAATAGTTTAGGAAATAGTTTAGGAAATAGTTTAGGAAATACTTTAGGAAATAGTTTATGAAATAGTTTATGAAATAGTTGATGAAATAGTTGATGAAATAGTTTAGGAAATAGTTTAGGAAATAGTTTAGGAAATAGTTTAGGAAATAGTTTAGGAAATAGTTTATGAAATAGTTTATGAAATAGTTGATGAAATAGTTTATGAAATAGTTTAGGAAATAGTTTAGGAAATAGTTTAGGAAATAGTTTATGAAATAGTTTATGAAATAGTTTATGAAATAGTTTAGGAAATAGTTTATGAAATAGTTTAGGAAATAGTTTATGAAATAGTTGATGAAATAGTTGATGAAATAGTTTATGAAATAGTTTAGGAAATAGTTTAGGAAATAGTTTAGGAAATAGTTTATGAAATAGTTTATGAAATAGTTTATGAAATAGTTTAGGAAATAGTTTAGGAAATAGTTTAGGAAATAGTTTAGGAAATAGTTTAGGAAATAGTTTATGAAATAGTTGATGAAATAGTTTAGGAAATAGTTTAGGAAATAGTTTAGGAAATAGTTTAGGAAATAGTTGATGAAATAGTTGATGAAATAGTTGATGAAATAGTTGATGAAATAGTTTATGAAAAAGAACATCTGGTTTGTGGTTTTAATGATGTTTTTTCATACAGTCACGATCTAGACGTTATTCAAAATAAGAAAAAAAGTGGGAGACAAAAATAGATTGTGTGATGCACGAAATAAAAAAAAAAAGGGGGGGTGGGGGGGGGGGGGGGGGGGGGGGGGGGTGGGGTTGGGTGTATTGCGATCTACAGGTTGGTCTGGTGACATTACTAAATTAAAAGACGGGAGGCTTAAACATCATTTTATTTCAAAAACATAATTTTCCCGCTCAGCACTGCCGCTAGGATAAAAGTCATACAAATGATTTTAGACATGGTTATTTTGGGGGAAAAGACGTTACAAGAAGATGACAAGACATGGGGACCATCATGGGGGCCATCATGGGGCCATCATGGGACTACATTCGTGCAGATCAATCATCTGAGGTAACACGGCCGCTGATAAATAGCACACGGAAGTATCCAACGTTTCATTCAAGCACAAAGGAATTATTGCATGCTACAGAATCGACCTGTATAAATTAATAGTTCATAAACCTATCTTAAACGAGTGGAATTGCACCGTTGTGAGAACCTCTGCTTGATGTACCAAAAAAAAAAGAGACTTGTTTGAGTTGTTTTTTTCTGGGTTATTTCCGTTGGCAGAGCTAAACTTGTTAATGTTATAAAATATATGTATTTCATTTTTTTTTTTTTTAACAATTCCTCCAACCTCGCGAATGAATGCCTTGAATATCTATGTCTAGATCGGCAAATTGTGCACGACCGTCTACATTCTACATACTCCACCACAGCGGTTCTCAACCTCTTTAGAGGTCAAACGACCCTTGCACATTGGTCGCCTATGACAATCGGAAAACAAATATTTATGAAGTAGTAACGAAAATAATTTTATGGTTGGGGGGGGGGGCACCACAAAATCAGGAACTGGAACTGTATTAAAGGGTCGCGGCATTAGGAAAGTTGAGAACCATTGCTCTACAACCATTAACTGTAAAGTACAACATTAATAACACACATCCGACAACCTGTCAATAAAATGACTACACGCTACAGGTCACGGAGCACTAACTATTTCAGCCCGTACCGACTACCCAGGGGAGGTAGAGAGCCCAGAGAGACCCCCCGAGACATTAGCATTCAAAACATAACTTTAGATGCCCTACAGCGGAACGTAGCACGAGGGAAGTTAGTTTTCAGGGGAAGCCATCCATGACAAGGGCAGGCCATCGGAATATCCTGTTTGAAAGTTTCGAGACTTCTCTCAAGTGCGACCACTCGATGTACTCCAAAAGTGTACACATTCTCAGCGAGGTCTAGTGTGTGGGAGTGTACAAGAATTAAAGGAAGAGATAGTCATAGGCTGTGCATGACGGAAACTTGTGAAGTAGCAGAGTTGAGTATTTTGATCCACACATCTCCGTTATTGTAAGGTGAACTTTATTGAATGACAAGGCTTTGGTAAACTTCCATATTTCATTCAAATTATGGACTAAACATTCTCTTTAAATCTTTCTATCTTCATCTCTTCATCTGCAAAGAAAACTTTATTTATTCTACGATTCAAAATAGTGATAACAAATAGCAGGAGGCGACATCAGAAGTCAAACATCAGGAGACAGACATGAGAAGTCGGACATCAAGCGACAGACATGAGGAGTCGAACATCAGGAGTCAGACATCAGGAGGCGACATCAGGAGTCGGACATCAGGAGACAGACACCAGGAGCCAGACACGAGGAGTCGGACATGAGAAGTCGGACAACAGGAGACAGACATCAGGAGTCAGACATCAGGAGTCGGGAGTTCCTCGTATCCGAAAACAACATGCGACAGAGAGGAGCTATAGCACACAGTTGTGCAGCAATTAATTCATCATTACTCCTGCTTTGCATAACCGATGTTCATGTACACGCACTGCAGGAATGCCAGGGTTGACAGCGACATTCTGACATTCTCGCAGGTGTGTGTTGTGGCAAGAATTGGGTCACCTCGATGTCACACATAGATAGACAGCCGGAATAATATGGACCAGGGTTGGTTTGACATCACCGCAGTAGTATTCTTTATTTTGTCACGCTGTCAACTAGAGTTACAGTTGTGTTACTGTAGACGTCGAGCTCCATCTTAGTGACATGTTTGTTGGTGCATCTGATCAGCATTGCATCCTGACAAAATGTGAATGTGCCCTGACGATTGTATAAACAATTACCTCACCTGCTTATTTATTTGTCATTGATTACCTATTCTGTTTACGGTCGAATTTGATCTGATTCGTTTGTGGTAACTAGACCATTGGTGCGATACCTACGGCCCGCGGGCCACACGGGGCCTGCTGAACACATTTAGCACGTTTTATCCGAAACATTTTGTTATAGCCTGTGCGTTTACAGAGTTTTTATTCACTAAAATCCCTGGCATTCAACCTTACCTCAAACCCCCCCCCCAAATCCCTTTTTATATAGACGTCATCGATCAAATTTGTAGCGCCAATCCTTTTTAATCACACCCTCCCCCCCCCTTGATTGGGAAAAGGAGTTTCAAGAGTTTTTATTCCCCAAAATCCCTGGCATTCAACCTTACCTCAACCCCCCCCCCCAAATCCCTTTTTATATAGACGTCATCGATCAAATTTGTAGCGCCAATCCTTTTTAATCACACCCTCCCCCCCCCTTGATTGGGAAAAGGTTGTTCGCGTTCGAATACACTCTAAAGGAATGCTATCATATGACACAATTTATAGAATTTCTTCTCTGGAGGATTCCAACTTTCTCACTATAAATAAGGTGGCAATTTTTTACTTTTTTTCGCAGAAATTTAAGGGCTATTTAATATTTGTGTCTTTCGAGGATTGTACTCTTTCACTTTCTGGGGTTTAAGTGGATATAGTTTTATTTCTGTCTATTTCATTTTTTGGGGGGTATTTTATATACATTTAACAGAACAACTAAATGGATTGGTGTTGGTGTCACTCGCTTTGGTGTCGTTTTTCTTAGTATACATTACATGTTTTAAGTCCTTTGTTCAACACAGGAGACAAATCTTAAAACAGATTAAATTTGTAAAACCATATAATGTTCCGTAACAATCTCAAACAACAGACTCGCATATCCACTCAATAGCCATTGTTGATGTGGTGGTGGTGGTGTTGTTGTTGTTGTTGGTGTTGTTGTTGATGTTTTAACTTAAACAACTCCTTAAAATAACGTTTTTCATTAAAATTCTTCTTAACGTGTAATATCGAGCGATGGGGTCGGGGCTGAAATGATATAATCTAGTGTCATCGGCATCGAGACAATGTGCCAAGTTTCAGCTCGATAGGTTGACAGCAAGTGGGTCAAATAGCCGTTCGAAGATTATTTTTTTTCTTCCAGCCAGCCACGAACACAAGCGAAGTTAATATGAATGATGTTTAAAACACACCACTTTACGTCTTCTTCCATTGTAGTGTAGTACTACATTTGTTTCCGGACGGAATTTTTTGATAAAGAGCGGAGTCGGCACGTAACGAACGAATGATATACTCATGTATTCCAATCTGTAATTCTATTATTGGCCAGTTGTATCTGTCAGTGATCTCTAAAGACATTATCTGATTCAAATTTGAAGTGCCACGGCGACTGTTTCATTAAATATTTATAGGGATGTCTTCTCTTTTGACCCACTCGATAAATTTGTGAATAAGAATTTCACTGTTTTGCATTTGATTCAGTGACACACACACACACGCGCGCGCACACCCTCCATCCAACCCCCAAGCCCTGCTTTTTTTGATGTGCAAAATGTCTACCAACAAAATACTACAAAGATTATACAGTGGCAGATAGAGTTTTTGAACACACACACATACACCCACCCCAAATTCACTAAAACTTCTTGGCAGTGAATAAACATCAAACAAAATAAGTCTTATTTCGTGCGTGCGATAGACTGAAAAATTCCACCCCTTCTAAGAAAAGGGAGGGGGGGGGTGCCGTGGAAGGAATGCAATCCGCCCCCCCCCCCTCTCCCAACCCACTTCTGATCCAAATGCCAGATTCATCGTCAGTTCCAGAACGTACGGAGTATATCACAGGGCAAATGGAGGAGCTCTCCTGTCTTTTAAAGTCGCAGGTAACATTAGCAAACAAAACCAATATGTTTTATTTTATGATGATGGCCGCCGCGAGGTGATGCATGTGACAACATAATGACACATAACATAAAGACCACTCATGAATTGCTTGCCTCGCATTAACTACGCGTTGTGACAGTTTGAGTTTATAAATCAATTTCCTCAACTATTATATAAATTTAGCGATGCCCGTTTGATGTTTGAGGGTTAAATATCCCCCAGCGTTTAAAACTGGTTACATTTAGAACTCTTTACCAATCAGAGCCTTGTAACTCTATCCAAACACTGAAGAAACACGTCGCTGAGCGGAAATTTAAACGGCCACTTTCTATAATGCATTCTCTGTCATGGAATCGGAAGCGTGTACCTTAACCTTGTAGAAGTGGCCTCGGGAGCAGTATTCCTGTAACTTCGAGAAGTGGGGCGCGGGCGCATGGTTGGGAACAAATTTTAAGATTGTAAGAGTGTTTGTTAATTAGATCCCCCCCACCCCCCTTTTTTTAAAAAATCAGACATTTTTTAAAAAGCTACGTGTTCATCCATAACAAAATTATTTTGACGTTAACATTGGGACAACACGAGTGCGTGGAATGTGGTATAAATCCGTTACACTGGTTTATATTTGACAATGTGGATTGCAGAGCGGATTACAAAACCTTACTATTCTTAGACTCGCCGTGTGCTCGGAATAGAATGACTCTCAGATGACAGCAAGAGCCTAGACCACACACAGACAAAATGTCACCAGGAGCCGGGACCGCACACGACAAAATGACAACAAGAGCCGGGACCGCACATGACAAGAAGGCTTTGCATACGGCCCCTCAACACGGCAGCCAGGTAAGTGATCGCGGGAAGAAAGAAAGAACTCTGATGGACTCGGGCTAATCGATGGCGCCGTCTCGATAAGGCACGTGCGTTGCTGACCCTGGTGATAAAGGCACGAGTCGGCCGTCAAGGTCAAAGGGATTTAATGAACCATTAGACTTAGAGTTAGAGGTGAATGCGCTGAACTCTGCGAGGTTCGGCTTTTCACCAGAACCCAGGAGTCTTCGGGGAAAATGCAGCTAAGATATCAATTGGGACCCAACTAGCGCCCTGTGTCTTTATCTAAAAATAGCATTTCCTAAGATAACAATATACAATTCCCGCATAAGGTGATGTCATCATTACACACTTTTTTTTTTTTTTTTTTGCGGTAGGCTCCAAATAGTTGAGTTGGCAATCATAAATCAACAGATTGAGAACCACGGTTACAACCACCTCATGGCCCCTCGTTGGTCGGTGATCACAATCCGCCGTTTGATTTCTCAGCCAAGCACTAATTGTCTGCTACTGGAACTAGGAACTTTTTTTTTTTAAAGGGTTTGCGGTTGGGGGGGGGGGCAATACGTCACTTGTCGTCAGTCATAGCATTGACGCAGAGTGCTGTCTTGCTGTGTAGTGTGTAATGCCGCATGTGTAAAGTTATCGTGTGTTGTGCGAAGGGGGGTCATCAGGAATGGTGCGTGAGGTCAACGCGGGCAGGCCACTTACTACAGTTCTATCATTGTTATCGATATCACCCTGTGGATTCCTACGTAAAGCTTTCTCTGATGGCTGTGATTGGTTTGGGCGTGGCCATTTAATTTGTGTGATAAAGAAAGAGGGCTTTCTAGGGGTTATAATTTGCAATATTTCTTCTTCGCGTGTATAACAAAAAGCAACTAACAACACGATTACCAATAGCCTCTCAATAGACAATGACACGGTAATAAATACAGAGAGAGAAAAGACGAAAATCCTTCAAGTTCAAGTTCCATTTATTTTCTTAACTTAAGCCGTCATGTTGTGCGAGCTTAAATTAACGTTACACTAAGACTAAGAACACGTTTAATGTTTGATACACAACGTCTCACATCTGATGTCTACGTCTCCACTTGTCAAAATGAGACAGAAATGTATTTATTTATTTTTTTAAAATCATTGTTTCACTAATCTTGTCGTAATTTAACAGCGTGTTCCTCAGATCGTTCTCGAAAAAAAAAAAATTTAAATTATTTATTTTTACAATGTTTTACTTTCAGACCCATCGAATCATTCATCCACTCGTTCATGTTATAATCATCATTGCATGTACATTTATGTAAATGCGTCTCATTTTCGTATTTTCTTGTTTTCTTTTATCAGTTATCTGCCTGTATCTTTTTTTCTTATAACTTTTTTTTTATTGTTGTGCTCACAGGGGGGGAATGGGGGCCACGGGGGGAAATGGGGGCCACGGGGGAAATGAGGGCCACCTTTAAAAAAAAAAACAAAAAAAACTCAAAATTGTGACTTTCAGAAAATGAATTCAGAAAAATGAAGAAGAAAAAAACAAAAAATTTTCTAACCAGCGCATTTTTTCAAATACAGGTGGAGATAGTCCCCTTCCCAACGCCTGAATTTCGCTGAGAACCGCTGCTACCACTGTCAATATTAGCCTTGTAATGCAGTGACTCGGGGGGGGGGGTCCGGCATGCAGAGCACACATCACAGTGTCAAGTCCACACATTGCAGTCCTGTCAACACATAACAACGGTCACATCAGCTGATGTGCAACTGTGTCTTCATTTCTCTCATAGAAAGTAGGAGCTCGGCTGAACAACAACACGGCCCGTCTCAGGCAGTGTTGCCCATAGATCCCCTTCTTTATGTTTGCTATCAAAGTGTTGCTCATAGATGTATGTTTACTATCACATAATGCGTGCCATACATGCGCCTGCGTTATGCAAAACATTTACATTTTTGTTTACATGCAATACAAGGCGGTGTTATTACTAATTTATTTATTTAGACATTTTTATATAGCGCTTACCTTAAAGCTCTAAGGGCTTTACAATTATTAAAAACATGTAAACTAACTACAGTAAAAATGAGACATTAGGATAGTAACTACTATACTATAGAAACAATTAAAATGGCTATAAAACGAGGACACTTTGGCACGTTTTGGCCTATATTACAGGATTAACCCGAGACAGAAAATGAGGCAGGGCAAGGAGGGTGCATCACAGGTCATAGNTTGTCGTCAACTTGGAACTGGACGCCAAGGTCATCCGAAGCTATCATCAATCCACAAGTCCCTAGAGGGCTTCGTAATTAGCTATTATATAAAATGGAATTTGCACGCGCGTCGTCCTTACGGCACGGGAATGTCGTCAGTTGATTGGTCAGATTCAAACGTGCAACACTAATTCATTGTCGAAAGACGACCCCTTTTCCCCTCCCCCACTCCTTTCTCCCCCCCCACCCCCACCCCATCTCACGGGCCCTAAAGAACGGCGTGGAACATGAGGCAATAAATCAGTTCCAACATAACACAGCATGCATTTATTTTAATTCCAACTTTCCAGAAACCATCATTCATTTCTTCGTACAAACCGTGCGATGTGGGGAATGGCATGCGAGTGAAGTAACAAATATTGTCCGCGTGATTTTGGGTTACCTGAGTCTGGAGCCATACTCCTGAGAGCCTGGTACTAGCAGCGGCACCCTTTAATGCCGGCATCCGACTGATACGATAGTTCAGTTACTTGAGTGTTGTTGGTAGCGTCTGTGAGCTTTGAAGTAATGTATTGTATAAAGTGTTGCTCATCGCAACGTCTATAGATACAACATTCACATTATGGAGAGCACTAAACAGCTACGACAAGACCTCAAGCAATTTTAATCATTAAACATTTTAAAGGGGTGGGGGTGGTAAGGGTGTTCAGTATAATATAAATTTAGGGCACCATGGGGTACAGACCACAGACAGCCTTCATGATAAACAACCTTATAAAATACGTCTGATCTGATCAGATCCTAAGAATTGATGTGAGAGATTGACGCTATGGTGTCTCTTCAGAGCCGGCACGTTGGCCTCGGATATTGAAGGAACCTAACGTTGTCATGTATGTGACAAATGTAACAATCATATTTTTTTAATGCAGGGGTGGAGCCACATCACCAAAAAATGGCAGGGGGGGTGTGGTGGCCCTCCAAAAGTCACGTGACGGCTCCGAACCCTGCTCCACCACAAGAAAGAGCCACTGCACCCACTGTCAAGAAGATAAAACCCCAAACTTGTGGATTGACTTACGGTAACACTCAACAGAGCCCCGGTGCATACAATACAACGATATCTCAATACCCCATTTGAATCAACATGACATGCACGGGTGCTGAACCCTTCCCATAATGGTTTTACTGTCCCCATTTTTACTACACTCTGGGATTGGTGATATAGAATACATGACGTTGTGTGGGCGATACTGATTTCTAGTAGAGCAGTGGTTCTCAACCTTCTTAATGCCACGACCCTGTAATACAGTTCCTCGTGTTGTGGCGACCCCCAGCCACAAAATTATTTTCGTTGCTGCCTCGTGACTGTATAGCATAGGTGTTTCAGATGGTCTTAGGCGACCCATGGGAAAGGGTCGTGCGACCCCCCCCCCCAAGTGATCGTGACCCACAGGTTGAGAGCCGCTGTCGTAGAGGATTAATATTATTTTATATCCTTAACAAAAAAAATGGTGTAATGGTGTGGGGAGCAGTTTTCTTTAACTTAATCAGTCGTGTGTTAAATACAAAGCGTACCATGTTGTCTACGATTGGAAAATTCATATTTCTATCATTTAATTTGGTGCGAAATGGCAATAACAGGCAGAATGTAGTATAACAGGCAGAATGTAGTATAACAGGCAGAATGTAGTATAGCAGGCAGAATGTAGTATAGCAGGCAGAATGTAGTATAGCAGGCAGAATGTAGTGTAACAGGCATAATGTAGTGTAACAGGCATAATGTAGTATAACAGGCAGAATGTAGTATAACAGGCAGAATGTAGTATAGCAGGCGGAATGTAGTATAACAGGCAGAATGTAGTATAGCAGGCAGAATGTAGTATAACAGGCAGAATGTAGTACAACAGGCAGAATGTAGTATAGCAGGCAGAATGTAGTATAACAGGCAGAATGTAGTATAACAGGCAGAATGTAGTATAGCAGGCAGAATGTAGTGTAACAGGAAGAATGTAGTGTAGCAGGCAGAATGTAGTATAACCGGCAGAATGTAGTATAGCAGGCAGAATGTAGTATAGCAGGCAGAATGTAGTATAGCAGGCAGAATGTAGTATAGCAGGCGGAATGTAGTTTAGCAGGCGGAATGTAGTTTAGCAGGCAGAATGTAGTAGCATTTAGCAGGTGAAATTTGGGACGGTTCAGCTTGATGTGGATGAATGAGACTCAAACAATCCGTATAAATAAAACAATACAAGTTAAGTTTTAATTATGATTAAACACTATACAAATTCAAAACGTTTAGGCAAAAGCCTTCGTCGGTACAACAACAACAAAAAAATTGATGTAGCTATAAATTAAATGTACATGATACATTTTGTATATACTTCTTATGATTATACCTTTAAAAAAAAAAATTGAATGAAAAGAAGAGAGAGAAAAAAAATGCCACAATCGCTTGATTTCTCGCGTGGACTAATGAGTTTACAGAAGTGAGACTTCTTTATGCACTACGTAGCACGTGTTCCCCTCTTTTTTTGTATCAACTATCAACACTACTTGCACACCAAAGTTTAAACACCACGCACCACAACTGGTACAGCACGCTACACCGCCCATATCCTGACAGGAAACGACGCTCTCGGCTGCTTCAAGGAGTGGCTTCAAGAAATTCCAGAATATAACCTTTAGTTCCGGAACCAATCATAAATACATAAAATAATCTTGAAATTGTTACTTTAAAGCTCGAAAGTCACTTTTGCGCTCCCGTGCTTCATTTCCCATAAGTTTGGTTTATAGAACAAAGTGCAGTTAACTTGAGAAAAATATTTTCCAATGGTACTAACCCTCTTGTCTATGGATAACCTCTACACTAATACTATAATTAAAAACCGAGCTGACCCCAACAGCGTTGGCACGTGCATACATAAACACAGTTACACAAAATATAGGGCGGAGCTATTTGTCCCTTTCTTCACCCAAAAGAAACTGGTGCCCAAACAAGTCGTATGTCTATACACAATGCATAAATGGCGTGGGTTTTTTTTTCTTTTTTAGGATTAAAATTAAACCCAAATTCACTGGAATAATGAGTAGCGATGCCTCCCCTCCTGACTGGCACCCTTGTCAGCCCGATGGCTCCCCTCGTGAGTGGCACCCTTGTCAGCCCGCATCTCAATTTCATTTGTTCACTTCTTGTAAAGGGGGTAGAGGCTACCTATTGAACACCATCCCCAGAAGGGGATGGGGTAGTTAGGATTAGTTCAGACTGGGGCGGACCCAAATGTTCACCACCCCCTTCCACGAAAGGGTCTCTGCAGTTAGCCGAAAATGCCCCCCCCCACTCCATATAATGAAAGACAGTGGTGCCCAGGGTGGACTGCCACACCCCCCCGCACAGTTTTTGATACGCCACTGCAAGCTCCCCCCCTCCCCCACCCACAATTTTTTCCCCAAACTGGACAACACCAAGTACTCAAGGACATCTGCATAATAAATGGTATTCCTGGTCATGAAAAGACAGTGGTGCCCAGGGTGGACTGCCACACCCCCCCGCACAGTTTTTGATACGCCACTGCAAGCTCCCCCCCTCCCCCACCCACAATTTTTCCCCCAAACTGGGCAACACCAAGTACTCAAGGACATCTGCATAATAAATGGTATTCCTGGTCATGAAAATGTTCTCTCCTTACTTTAAGCAATCACCATACAATAACACTATAATTAGGAGGCAGTGGCACCCCTGGACAAAATCTATGATTTATTCAGTATCAAACTCACAACATTTACGAATGAATCGAAACCACTCATAAACATAAGACAAGACCATTTATTTTTTGTGGATATTCCTGACAAAACCCCATTGAGCTGTATAGGTCATTTTGACAACAAAATAATATTGGGTCTGGGAGTGGAGAGGAGGGAGGAGATGAAGGGTTGGAGGGGAGGAAGGAAAGGAGGGAAGAGAGGAGATATAACAAACTTTCAAACAAACGAATATAATTCTAAATACTATATAATCTATATATATTATACATTCGGATCCCTATTACTATATTCTACTTTCTACTATATAAATAACACAGTCAAAGACATCAAACTATTTCATTTTCAGTAGGGTCAAGTAATTAAATTTAAAGACTATTCAAAGTTCATCAAACAGATTAACAATCACGTCTTACCTGGTGTTAAATCAGGTAGTATACCACAGCAGAATGCACAGATAAATCCAAGTGTACACATACACAAAAAAAAATAAAAAAATCCAAGTGTCTTTTTTAAAACGTCAACACACACGGTCCACACACAAAAAATCGTCCACTACGATGTATCCCAACTGAATATGTAACGAGAAAATGCTAGCCAAACAAGCCGGTCCTTTAGCGGTGTGGAGAGTAATTCCGTATAAGGTTCGGGGACTTCAAGGCGTAAACGACCCCTAAAGTGTGGGATGGGGATGGGGGGAAACGTTATAGCGGGGAGAGGAACCTTCGGTTACGGTGAAGAGAACAAGAACGCAAAAAAAAAAAAAAAGAAACCGCGGGACTGCTACCTGTGTTTGTGTCGTCTGCTGTCGCCAGCGCCTCTAGCGGCAAGAATGAATGAAATGCCGTCGTATCGGATTGTCCTCATTGCGATAGCACGTGACTTTGCGGGGTGTGTCGCTTCTGTTGGAAAACACGACGCGCGGTTACAGCAGGAGGTGTAAACACAATAGTACGGTAGATCAAAAGCATTCTATCTCCATCTAGGGTTGATTATTTTTGTTTCACGTCAGAAAATCAAAGTTATGAACCTAAGTGGCCCACACCATATATATATAAATATATAGGCCTAGGGCAGGGGTCGGCAACCTTTTGAGACGGAAGAGCCAAAAGTTACAATTTACACAATTTCACAGTTTTTAAAGAGCCACTGACATTTGTATTTCAATGTAATTATTAATACTTGCGCATGGAACTGGAGAGCCGCATCTTGACATCAAAAGACCCGCATGCGGCCCGCGAGCCGCAGGTCGCTGACCCCTGGGTCTCTCTCCCGGGATTCCGAACTTTACTAAACTAAAGACTACAAGGGAAATGGTCACATCCGGTTACATTGTTTTTTAGAATACAATTTTCTTGTTGATTTATTATTATTATTTATCTGTCAGCCATTGACAGATTGTCACAACTTGTCATTTTAACTTTAATATAAGCTAAGAACAGTAAAATCTAATCAACTGCGCTCAGTAGATCTAGTACACGGGTTATTCAATTAGAAGCAAAGTGGCCTTACCACGAAATATTGGAAAAGAAAGATAAAATATTTTTTTAAAAAAGATTTTCTATCACAGATGACTTGAAAAGCAGTCAAAGGTAGAAAATAATTTTAAATTTCTTAAAATGCATAGTGCCAAGAAAGACTGTACAGAAGTGTAGATGAGCACTCTATGAACCCAAAGGATTCGAAATCAAAATAAATTTATAAATGGTGACCGTATTTGTTCACGTTGATCGTCGATGCAACAGAAATTGTGGGCGCCGGAGACTGGCGAGCGAAAGTGGTGGTAGTTGGAGGGGGGGGGAGCGGGGGTTGAAATGGGGGTTCACTGAGTACCTTCTCTAGACAACGTTTGATAAATTAAAAAATCCATGGATGCACCTATAAAAATAGTAACATCATTTTAAATGTAGTCAATTCTATTGGTGTTGAACTAGATAAAAATGAAAACCTTAAAAAAATAACTGGAATTTTGTTCTGCACGTAGCAACAGTGGAGAAAATGTGGCGTCCCTTGACCCAGTTGTCCTTATATAAATCCTTCATTATTATTTTTTTCTTTAGTTTTTTGTTTCTTTTCTTCTAAATAATTATGTTGCTTTTACAATTTTTATTTCAATCTATTAATTTATTTCAACTAATTCTTTAATAAATGAATTAATTTATTTTTAAGTTTCCTCAAAAAAAAAAAAAAAAAAAAAAAAAAAAAAAAAAAAAAAAAAAAAAACACTTTTAATTTATAAGATTGCTAGCTGTTGCATTTATTTTTAAATTTTTAAATATTTCCAAATTTAGTATATTAGAAAAAGATAAGAAGAGCTGTCTTGTAGAAAAGGTAGGCCTACTTTTTTATGGCTATTTAAAAAAAAAAAATTATAAATTGTCTAAATGTGGTTTAAGAAGTTAACGAGGCTATCTGACAAGAGGCGTCGTATGTCATTTAGAAATGTCTGATCAACGGGAGGAAATTAAAGCTGTATGCAATTTCCACACCGACCCCCTGAAAAAAAAAAGGTAGATTGAAAGGTTTATTTGGAACTTTATGCCGCTAATCTGCTATAACTTTTGTTTTCTTCAGGTAAGTTACAAATGAAGGAAGAACATAATAAAGAGAACCCCGTAGATTATTATTATTAAAAGTCGGTTGTTGATAGTTTTTATTGATTTTCTTGTTTCCCCTAGTTTCGTGGACCCATATTATTAAAAGTCGGTTGTTGATAGTTTTTATTGATTTTCTTGTTTCCCCTAGTTTCGTGGACCCATATTATTAAAAGTCGGTTGTTGATAGTTTTTATTGATTTTCTTGTTTCCCCTAGTTTCGTGGACCCATATTATTAAAAGTCGGTTGTTGATAGTTTTTATTGATTTTCTTGTTTCCCCTAGTTTCGTGGACCCATATTATTAAAAGTCGGTTGTTGATAGTTTTTATTGATTTTCTTGTTTCCCCTAGTTTCGTGGACCCATATTATTAAAAGTCGGTTGTTGATAGTTTTTATTGATTTTCTTGTTTCCCCTAGTTTCGTGGACCCATATTATATTTTTTTTAAAATGTCAATGTTTATGTTTCAGATTCCTTTTACCGGAAGCAATTTTTTTTTCTTACTCTATAGCCGTTGTTGAAAGCGTATTGCCAACTCATACATAAATGAAGAATAAATATCGCAACGACCTTGAGGTTATATCTCCTCATAAATGAAAAATCTAATCAAGGGTCAATGGGTATGGGAGAAAAAAGTTTTGGAGCCGCTGCTCTAGAAACTAGATTACCCCCAAGATGTTCATGTGTTCAAACTCACTTTATGGAGTTTATTTTTGTCCAATGTTTCATCCCCAACTCCTTGTACCGTTTAATTCAATTGATAATCTATTCTAAATTAAATTAATTTTATTAATTAAAAAAAAAAAATCCCTGGATGAGGAAAGCTTATTTTTTCGTTTTTTCCGGATAAGCAAACTTCGAGAAATGAGAACCCCTTGTACACACGTTATCTTGAAGCCGTTGGATGTAGATCATCAAATTAGTTTAAATTTAATTATGTGCTCCTGTCTAGTTCCTCACAAACGTCTTTATTTCTATAAATGCGATACAATAGCAGTCTTCTCTCAATAAGGGCGTCGTCTAAATATATCACAATGAGATTAGCCCCCCTTTCCTCTCTCGGATCTTTTATGTTACATTGATCATCTCGATATTTGGATCCACTTTTTTTTTGGTCCTGAAAAATGGGCAATTGTTCCCTATTATTTTGAGGGGGTCATGTTCGGCTCATTGCTGATTTATTTCCCGGAAGAAAGGTTGCAAAAAGCTTGGCCTTTGGGGGAGTTTGTCACACTTTTGGCCTTGCCTTTGACCCTACACAACCTTATAAAAAGGTGTTCAAACATAATATCCACATATTTTTTTTATTCATTAAGTCGATTAAGATGTTAACAAGTTAATAAATACATCAACGTGAATGGTTGCACGCGTTCGGCATGTTAAACTTTTGTGAAAGATGGTTTTATTGTTCCATTTGGGAATTATTTAAATTTCAGCTACATAGAATTCCGAAAACTAGAGAAATATCTTATGGGCAGGTGAATGCGTCTTTGAATTTAAAAAAAAAAAAGAAAATTAACAAACACACACACACACACACACACACACACACACACACACACANGGGACATGGTTGGACTTCTGTGGGCCCATATTGGGACTGAGACATTAACTATACATCTGCAAGCTTAGTCTAACGGGACATGGTTGGACTTCTGTGGGCCCATATTGGGACTGAGACATTAACTATACATCTGCAAGCTTAGTCTAACGGGACATGGTTGGACTTCTGTGGGCCCATATTGGGACTGAGACATTAACTATACATCTGCAAGCTTAGTCTAACGGGACATGGTTGGACTTCTGTGGGCCCATATTGGGACTGAGACATTAACTATACATCTGCAAGCTTAGTCTAACGGGACATGGTTGGACTTCTGTGGGCCCATATTGGGACTGAGACATTAACTATACATCTGCAAGCTTAGTCTAACGGGACATGGTTGGACTTCTGTGGGCCCATATTGGGACTGAGACATTAACTATACATCTGCAAGCTTAGTCTAACGGGACATGGTTGGACTTCTGTGGGCCCATATTGGGACTGAGACATTAACTATACATCTGCAAGCTTAGTCTAACGGGACATGGTTGGACTTCTGTGGGCCCATATTGGGACTGAGACATTAACTATACATCTGCAAGCTTAGTCTAACGGGACATGGTTGGACTTCTGTGGGCCCATATTGGGACTGAGACATTAACTATACATCTGCAAGCTTAGTCTAACGGGACATGGTTGGACTTCTGTGGGCCCATATTGGGACTGAGACATTAACTATACATCTGCAAGCTTAGTCTAACGGGACATTTTGATGCACGAGTTCGTTTTGATAACCCTCTACGACTCTACGAATCACTTCTCTACATTTCTCGTTGATAACGAAAAACTAAGTAAGGCAACTCAATCAGAGGCGTATCGTAGGGGGCAAGGGGGCAGGGGGACAGATGTCCCCGGGCGCCAGCTATATATGAACGCCAAAACGTGCTTTGATATTATTTTAATGATGGGTTTGAGGGTTGAAAAAAGAAAAGGGGGTGCTTTAAAATGAATGTGGTCCCTATGCGCGAATCTTGATCCGGGCGTCACATACCCTCGCTACGCCCCTGAACTCACATGTCTGCATTGAAACTCACCTGGAACGAGAGAGACAAACTTTGGATTGCTAGATTTGTCGTTCAAAATATGAAGTTGCGTCCCTTTAAAGGGGGCGATGTTGAACCAAGTTCAGTAAAATAAAATCACTTCCGGCAACGACAACGAATATACTCCAAAGTTTTTTTTACTGTGTTTCTTGTTGTATTTTCATTTGTCCTGTTCGCTTTAAGAAGGCTCTAAGCCGAAACGTTCATATCGTGTTGTCCAGTCTGTTGATTCACGCTTCAACATACCTTATTTCTACTATTTCATTTACACGGCTTGAATGCAATCCTTTATTTAATATCTTTTAAAAATAAAAATACATGTTCATGTGTGTGAATTGAATTGTATTTGAAGATAAGGGCAAAGAATTACGAGAGCTGCCTCGTTTGACTAGAGTTTTATGGCGATTAAATCTATCTTAATCTAATTAAAAGTGGTATAAAAAAAATGTTGTTCACTTAGTCAGATAAGATGATCTGAGATCAAGGATACTATTGTAAATTGTAATGCCCGGTTTAAGCCTCGTAAACTGTGAGCAGTTAGACAGCTTGTAGCAATAACAGATTTGATTGCTGTTTAACGTAACATTAAGCAGTGAGAGACAGCACGTAGTCATGACATACTTTATTGCTGTTCAACGTAACTTTGGGCAGCAAGACATCTTCTAGGAATAACATTTTTCATTGCCGTTTAACGTAACGTTGAGCAGTAAGACAGCATGTAGTAATGGCATATTTTATTGGTTCAAAACTCAGGTCAGGGATTCACCACAATGCAGTCCTTGATTTTAAATCGCTCAGAAATGTTATGGAGAGGGGTTTAAGCCTCTTTCATTTCCTCCCCCCCACCCCACCCCCGATCACAGTGACACGACCTGCGCCTTTGTATCCATACAATGAACCTGGAGGCGTTAGCGATAAAATGAATTTCTTAATTGACAGAAATATAAATTCCCTTTCACTATGTAAAAATAATTGGACTATGTTTGTCTTCATAGAATCAAGTGGCAAAAATAAGATGAGGCCAAAGGCATCCCCTCACGGCCCATAACTGGGAGAATTCAGTTTGAAAAAAAGGGGAGGGCAGAATTGGAAGTGGGTACACATTATTCATTTTTATGGTCATAAAAATGACATATATTTACATTATATCACTTTAACATCCGAGGTTCAAGGCAACCTTTGATAAGCCAGTCGATGAAATATTAATGATGTGTATTGTTATAGCCTGTGTTGCGACCTAGTTTTTCTTCAACACGAGCCGCGGCATTCAACCATACCCCCCCCCTTTCCCCCTTTAACCTTTTTGGAGGTACCGAACCCCACCAGTTTCATATGCGCATTCACCGAACCCTTCATAATAGGAAAAATAAAATATGATTTTTCTGATTTTTTTTTTTTTTTGACCGCGCCGAACCCCGGGGCCTGACTCACCGAACCCCTGGGGTTCGTCCGACCCCAGGTTAAGAACCCCTTTCCTAGACACTAAACCTATGAGACGTAANACCGAACCCCTGGGGTTCGTCCGAACCCAGGTTAAGAACCACTTTCCTAGACACTAAACATATGAGACGTAACATAGCTAGAGAAGCCTTCCAAGATCTACTCTTTGTGTATGTATTCATATTTGTATCTTTCGAGGATTATACCCCTTTTTTTTTTTACTTGCTGTTCTGTATTTAGATATATGTTTATTATTTCTGTATATTTAAATGTTGTATTTTTATGTAAACCTAATAGTGTAATGATATTGAATATTGTTTGGCGTCACTTTGTGTCGCCAGCTTTGGCATCGTTTTTTTCTTTGTATTCTGGTTTTCAGTTCTGTGTTACGTAATGTTCATCAAACGAGCCAAATCTTAAAAATAGATTTTATTTTAACAACAATTTAACGGTACGTAGCCGTATGTTTTTTTTGTGTATGGTGGTTTTCATGAAAAAAAAAAAAGTGGGAAGGGGGGGGGGGCGGAATCAAGGAATTTTGCGGATGGCATAAGATCTAGCTACGCCCCTGTTACTAAGTAATCAATATCAATAATAATAATAATAAAGTTCATTTCAAAAACATATTATATTGAAATGTGTATTTAAAAATTATTTCATATGCTATGCGTGTCTAATATTACGCAGCCGTATTCGCGACTGCCAAACGTGGCATTATGTGTACTGTGTATCGGTTTGATTCCCACCAAGAAATGGATATACAATCACTATTTTAAACGTTTCGGAAGTTCTTTCAACTAGCGTTGGTGTTTCTAAAATCCTTTATATTAACTTGGCTTTTGTTCGTGTGTTGGTGGATGGGTGGCACAATAGTCGAACAGCTGATTGACCTACTTCCAGTCCACCTATCAAGCTGAAACTTGGCAAGTAGACAGTTCATAGACTCATTGCCGATGACACATTCTATCAACTTTTCAGCACCCCCCCAACCCCCGAAGACAGGCCCCGGGGCTGGTGCTCCTGTCTCCCCACCCCCTCGAACTGCCCTGACCTACACCCAAAGGACACCAGACGCCAGAATAAAAAAAAATAAATTGCTTTCCAACTTCCATCAATTTAATTGATCATACCGGGTTTAGACATCAATACAAAAAAGTAATTGATTTGTAAACCTAGTGACGTAAGCCGAGGCAATGATACGGTTTATATGAGATCAAAAAATAATTGTGAAANTGCGCATTCACCGAACCCTTCATAATAGGAAAAATAAAATATGATTTTTCTGATTTTTTTTTTTTTTTTTTTGACCGCGCCGAACCCCTGGGACTGACTCACCGAACCCCTGGGGTTCGTCCGAACCCAGGTTAAGAACCACTTTCCTAGACACTAAACATATGAGACGTAACATAGCTAGAGAAGCCTTCCAAGATCTACTCTTTGTGTATGTATTCATATTTGTATCTTTCGAGGATTATACCCCTTTTTTTTTTTACTTGCTGTTCTGTATTTAGATATATGTTTATTATTTCTGTATATTTAAATGTTGTATTTTTATGTAAACCTAATAGTGTAATGATATTGAATATTGTTTGGCGTCACTTTGTGTCGCCAGCTTTGGCATCGTTTTTTTCTTTGTATTCTGGTTTTCAGTTCTGTGTTACGTAATGTTCATCAAACGAGCCAAATCTTAAAAATAGATTATATTTTAACAACAATTTAACGGTACGTAGCCGTATGTTTTTTTTGTGTATGGTGGTTTTCATGAACAAAAAAAAAGTGGGAAGGGGGGGGGGGCGGAATCAAGGAATTTTGCGGATGGCATAAGATCTAGCTAAGCCCCTGTTAATAAGTAATCAATATCAATAGTAATAATCATAAAGTTCATTTCAAAAACATATTATATTAAAATGTGTATTTAAAAATTATTTAAAAAAAAAAAAAAAAAAAAAAAAAAAAAAAAAAAAAAAAAAAAAAAAAATCGCAAGTGCGTTTGGTGCGCAATATTTTCTTTTGTTTTTTTTTCTAAATAGTTAGACGGCTAATGGGCCAACTTCCCATCAACCTATCGAGCTGAAACTTGGCACATAGACTGATTGCCGATGACAATATTTTGTATACATTTTTCAGGCACCCGGTTGACTGATTCATAATTTTTTTTTTTTGTTTTTTTTGGAAGTGGGGTGGGGGCTATTAAAGTAGTTTCGTTAGGTGATATCAGTAGTCGTTCTTTTTCAGTGTCACGTAATGGGCACGTGTTGTTGTGGTTTTTAAAATAAATATTAACGCAAAATATTGTTTATGTTCAGTTATACCAAAAATAGACAATATTTTAAGAAAAGTATTTTTTTAAAAATGAAATGAAAGCAGTGAATTGTAGATAAATTATAGGCCCATTTAATCGCATGTTTTAAAAAAAAAGTTACAGAACAAAGTAATATGCTTTAGATAAACAAATATCAAACATCCCAAAGGCATAGGGCCCGGGTGAAGAGTTTTATGGAGAATGAGCTGTGTCCCAACCAACAGATTCCACTTCTCCACGAAACTGGCAAAGCCGAGGAAACATAAAATCTTCGTTTCAGCTGTTGCGTCGATGAGTCGCTGGAATTTTCATTAAGTAATACCTGTTGGTTGGAGCCGTAAGGTAGCGGAGGTTTGTACTTGGAGCTTTCCTTCTCTTGCTTTGATGAAACTGTAAAATATCGATTAGAAACATCAGCTTCCCAGAGCAATTTTGAGAGATTTATCATGTCATCTTTTTTTTTTTTTTAAATAAGGGCAAGTAACCATTTATTAATTTACACGCTGTTATCTTAAAAGTTATTTCCCATTAAAACTTTTGAATATTTCCAGTCAACCAACAATCTTTTAACCAACAATACATTTTAAAACATAATAATGGTTGAGTTGTGAGTAGTGAGTTAATAATTGTTGATAATTTTAATGTAAAAAAAATGGGTCATTTCAAAAAGCAAATACAAAAAAACCCATCCTAACAATATAAGAATTTATTTTTTAAAGTGATGAAAACATTTTAGCTTGCATTTGATAAAATTTAATTTATTTGTTTTTAGTTAAGCTAGTAAAAGCAAACTTACTGGATTTTTTTTTTTGTGTGAAGGAAACATTACCTAGAACTACTTAAGATTTTCGATGTGGATATTAGTAAAAGGATTGGAAAATCAATTATTTTTGGTTACCCATTCTAAAATTTAAAAAAAACAAAAAGAAGTTTCAAAATAACTTGCCTCTTTAAGAACCTTTATCTAATAATGTGACAGGAGAGATAAGAGCTAAAATGACTGAGATCACAGTGTGGAGTAGACTAATGTAAACATTACAACACTTTAAACACTGCTTCAGTTGGTTGAGCAGGAAAAAGATGCTGTATATCACCAGTACTGACATTCTTTCAAATGCATTTACAGAAGCAGTGAATGGTTTTAATGTCTTAAGTGCCACTAGCTTTTCTACATTTAAATTTTATTGTTATGTTATAAGTTACATGTTCAAGTCCTGAAGGTGGTATGAAACTGACGCAATGAATATTCCGGCAACTCCAGCGGCGCTCAAGGTGCCAAGCTGTGTCATCCACACGTTATGTTCCTTTGGGTTATCCAGGTGCATGGAGAGAGGCGATTTGCATCTAGGGAACCAGCTTATCCTCCTAAAGAAAAATCACACACGCACACTCACAGAAATAATACAAAATAACTCTTAGTGGATATAGATTTTTTCAATACGTAACTTTTATTTTTCAAAACAAGACAATATGAATGATTAGAGATTAGGCAGCCCATAGGAATGGTTTATGAACATGCAGTAATTTCAGTGGAATTAGGACTATTAGAAGAAGGCACATATAGACAACATAACAATAAGTCACATGTGTACAGAATAAGCGTAAAAGGTGTTGCACAGTGAATGCACTTACAATAGTCACACAGTTTTTTTTGTTTTTTTTAATGTCTCAATTTCTTATTTTGGCTTTTAACGAATATTTCAATCTGCCAGGAATGGCTAAAAATATCCGTTTTAAGGATCAAAATTTATCAAGGGAAAAAAAACAACCTCCACATGATTTTTTTTTTCAAGACTTTTAGAAATAAATCTAGCATATTGGCTATTAAAAAAAGGAATTGAGAATATAACGTGGTCCCAAAAAAAACACCTTAGCCGGCCAGCGAGCTAAGAAAAAGGACCACAAGATACATTCAAAATTCCATCTCCTTCATAAGAATACAAAGTTTTCATAACCAATATGCCGCAACAAACTTGAAAATTAAAATAAAAAAAAAAAAAATTCCATTCCACTTCTCATCAATAATTATGCGTACTTTAACTAAGCCTTTGAGTGTGTGTCCAGCACACAGCAACAGGCTGCAACATGAAAACTTTGTTTTCTCTCTCTGCAACCAGCGCAGAGTAAAACAAATAGTCAAAATACATATAATACTTTCAGAGTGTTTCCTCAAGTTTACACTCATTTTCATCAAAATAAAATATCTCATCTTATTTTAAGACATTTCAGTCATTAAACAAAAAAAACGTGTCCTTTTATTTTCATTTTCAATCCGTTAAAATTTTAAAAATTAATTTTTGTTATAGTGTGAACATTACTTTGAACAGCGTAAGTAACCGTGGGTTTTGCAAGTAAAATAAAGCATTAATTAAAACATCTTTCTGAGCCTGAGAGATGAGAAAAGATTCTCATTCTTTTAAATTAATAATTTCAAAAACGTAATGTGTTTTGCTTGAACGCATGAACGGCATAATCAGAACTGTGTGAGATCATTCCAGAATGATCAATACCTTTGCCCTAATAAAGTATGAGCACACACTTAATTTATATTTTTAATTTAAAATTGAATATCAAACATGCAGCAAAAAAAGTGTAAAAAATTTAACAAATGCTATTTCAAGAATTTGTTCTTCATTTACAGCATAAAAGATAATAATTGATGGACTGCATTCAAGTTGTGTAAATGAAATATAAGAACAAGGTAGGCTAGACTTGAATTTATAAACAAGACAAAAGATTTTGACGTTTCGGCTTTGAGCCTTCATCAGAAAACAAGACCAAAAAGAAGTATAACAATCATTGGCAGACAGACAAGTGACCTTGAAAGTCCAAAATACCAAATAACAATCCATGACCAGCATGGCATTTATTTTCTGCTTTAAAAAAAAACTCAATATCCTCAGCTGTAAATCACGCCCTGCATGAATTAGTTGACTGATCAAGTAAAAGGCAAGTCAAACCCAAAAGGGAAAAAAACTAACAACCAGAAATAAAGATAAAAATTACAAAATGTAACATGCTTGTGACAAAGTTACATCAAGCTTTAGAGAGGGATAAAGGAAACGAAAGTGACCAGCACTGTCCAGTAAATATAGATAAGCATGAATGAAGTTAGCACTAACAGTGCTACAAGCTTAGCAATGATAAGCTGTGAAATCTAGTTGTCTAAGATACAGTGACAACTTTGGGTGAGGTGATGGTTACATGTTTTAATTTAAAAAAAACATCTCGACAAATACATTTTTCCGTAACGATAATAATAAACCTTATCTTTTCGCTGAGATAAAAGCCATGGATATGAATGAGTGTGAATGGATGAAAGCCATGGATATGAATGAGTGTGAATGAAAAAATAGCTTATCAATCAATGATAGTATTTATTTCAAACTCTATGTGAGAAGTACACGTTGAATTTAGGTTGACAAATAATGCGTGGTTAACTTCAACAATTTTTGTATCATAAAACCTTCACAACAAAAAAATCATGTAGCTTCTTCGTGTAGAGCTAGGATGTGGATAAAGTACACTTCACTTTTTGTTTAATGGCATATGATTTAAAGACACTAGTTGTTTGTTTTTTTTACTCTTGTGATTACAGAAGGCACAACGATGAATAAAAGAGAAGTTTAAGTGGGTATGACACTCGACAACAATAAAAGAATGATTATAAACAAAGATCGATACATCCTTGTAAGAAAAAAAAATGCATAAATTTGTTTGAATAAATATGTACACATTTATAATTATATGCAATTTTCACATCACAAAATGAAAATATAAATGATTGAAAACCAAAGATTGTAGTTATTAGCATCATGAACATCATTGGTGAAATAATTCTAGATCACCTGTTCTAGATTACCTGTTCTAGATCACCTGGTCCGATCGTTGAGTCCAACCAATAAAAAAAGTTTATCACATGATGATGAACAGTTGAAGCAAGTGAACAATTATTTATTTTAACAATATAATTGTAATTAACTTCCATTTCAAAATATAAAAAAATGTTATTTTTTTTAATGACTAACATTTTTCTGCCATTTGTCATCAAATTTAAACTATTTTCTCTCCCCACCTCTTGATGTTTCATCAATTCATCATTTAAAAAAAAAAATAATAAAATAGTTGCGAGAAGAATGCTTAGTAATGAACATTCTCATTAATATAAAGAGACAAAATTCGGTAATGATAGGGACCCTAAAACTAACTTGTTATTGGATACTTGATTCAAAAAAAACCCCGTAGCTTCAGTAAGAGTTAAAGGTAATATTATAGAAGTGAGAGATTGTTGACCAGAAGTGCCCGCTGTCCTGCAGATGGGGAACACTTGTCCTCTCATGGCTGTCCCGCAGCATTTATGACTTGGTGACTAAGGTGGCGCCGTCCGGCACTGACCGGCAGTTGGGGGGGAAGGCGTCGGGGCCCTGCGTCACTGTTTTGCTGACCAGCAGCATCTGTCATAAAGAGTACACATGACAATATGCCATACCGTGTTGAGGGGTGGGGCGTGTAAACCAAATCCAGTGGTACACCAAGTGGGAGAAGCCTACTGGCCGTGTTTGATTATGTCCAGAGAACCTGAAATACAAATAAGAAAAAAAAAAGAAAATTATAATTTATAATTTTTTATCGGACGGCTTCACAAAATTAATGACGCTCTTATTCATTTTGCCTCATTGCCTACATTTTGTACATGTTAATAAAATTTGAAACTGTCAAAGGTGGGCGTCTAAGACAAATTCTTACCAATCTTTTAAGTTTTTTTCAAAATAGTCATTACAAAGGAAAGATTTTTGTTTCGGTCATAAAGACAATGTTTACTTCTAATAGAGTCCTTGTAATTGTATGTTAATCACTGTGTTCTCTGAATGTGTATTTAGGTTCTGAAGCTACTTAAAGGCTATAGATGCATATAATACATTTTGTTGACAAATTATTTGAATTGGAAAATTTAGAAAATTATCCATTAAATAACTATTTTTTACATTTATAAAAGTAAATACCAAATTACTAATTGCAAATTTTAATGGTCAAGATTAGTTAATGAGTTAAATCTAAAATTAGAGTCAAAACTCACCCTGTGAAGGCACAAAGAAATCTGAGAAGTCAAGCTTGAAATCATCATGAATGCCGAGTACATCCCGGTCTTTGAAGCTACTGGTTTGCGATTCACCCATCAATCCTCTGTCCAAGAGATCAGTGGAGTGGTCATCGTCCATGATGTCATCCTCCCCGGCCAGCGAGGAGTTGCTTGACAGTGGGCTCAGCTGATGCCCGAGCTGGGGCTGGTTGCTGCTGTAGAGGACCATGCTGTATGGTTTTTGGTAGAAGTTTTCATACTGGTCGTCCAGCAGGTCACTGTTGAACGACTGGTCCAAGTAGAAGCTTCCAGATTCCATGTGCAGTGGGGGTATATCGGCGCCGTCATCAGAAAAGTAGCTCAGCAACTCATCCGTTTTGTCCTGTTTTGTGCTTGGTTTGGTCACGCTTCCAACCAGCTTGTCCTTCACAGAGACGCCTGCCTGGGCTGGGCGGGTGTCTTGAAAAGGTAGGTCTTGTGACAGGTACGATATCTCAGGGGTGGGTTCATAATACGTCTCGGACATCATTAAGGACATGGACAATGGGTGACCCTCTGGTTGAGGAAGAGGCTGTTTCTCCACAGCAGATGAGCAGGAGGGGGCATGTCTGGGGCTTGACCTGTCTTCCTTGAGAGCTGCAAAGTTAGGAATGTTTTCTGTGGTCAGTGGCTCCTCAGCAACTTCCGATTTGATCTCGCTTTTCAGCGGCAGTGCTCCCGCTTTCAGGGATGTCTTTGATTCTTCGCCTGGCATCTTCAGGGTGTCGAAAAAATTATCGATATCAAAAGCATCAAACACGGGGAGCCTGGTGGCTGGGATGGGAGCGACGTCTGCAGTCTCGGTGACAACAACCGGGACATTCTGGGGCCTGGATTCTTGCGGGTGGGCTGCTAGCTTTTCCAGTGCAAGCAGGATGTCCACAGAGGTCGACTGCTGCTCATTCCTCACTTCAGCGTCTATCACCTCGGTCTTCACTGATACATAGGAAGGCTCAGGGGACGAAACTGGTGATGGATCGGGTGTGAGGTAAGAGTCTGGAAGGTTAACATCAGGCACCACCTGCTCAGAGAAGACCGAACTCATGGACGACACCATTCCCTGGCAGTTCACATATTTATGGCTGTGTTTAGCCGTCATGACTCCACTCCTGTAGTTGGTTGGCTGGATGACTTGCATGATCTGGCCTGAACAGTCTGTGTGGGAAGGCACTGGAGCTTGGGCATAGTGCTCGTACATGGGCATGCTGTGCTCCATCTCTGTGTAGCCGTTTCCCCCACTGCTTCTGTCCATATCCCAACTAGTCTTGGCCACTTTGCCGGGCTTGCATGAGCCACTATGTGGGCCTTGGATCTTCCTCTTCAGCATTGCTTTGAGCTGATCAGAATGGACGAGTGAAGCTGGGTTTAGTGCCGTGAGATCCTGTGACGCTTTCGTCATTCTGCATGGGCTCAAGGTGGGCATGTTGTAGATGGGTGAATGCGCGCCTTGTGCTATGTAGGTGGGGATGTTTGTCTGGTAGTTCTGGACAGGCAGCGGGCTGCTATGCTGAATCCAGTGTCCACTGGTAGGATCTTGACTGGTTTGGGGAATAGCCGATGGGTACTGGTTCCCCCACATGTCATGGGGACGGCTGGGGAACATGGAGAACATGTGTCCTTGAACTTTGATTTGGTAGGCTTCTTGCGCACTGTGGGAATCAGACAATGAATTAATAAAATATTTCGGAATACTTTAGAAAACCCACCTTTAAATTCCTAGCAAAACTTTTAAACATGTAACAGTTGGGTTATCTAAATTACATATAACAGTTGGGTTATCTAAATTACATGTAACAGTTGGCTTATCTAAATTACATGTAACAGTTGGCTTATCTAAATTACATGTAACAGTTGGGTTATCTAAATTACATGTAACAGTTGGCTTATCTAAATTACATGTAACAGTTGGGTTATCTAAATTACATGTAACAGTTGGGTTATCTAAATTACATGTAACAGGTGGGCTATCTAAATTACATATAACAGTTGGGTTATCTAAATTACATATAACAGTTGGGTTATCTAAATTACATATAACAGTTGGGTTATCTAAATTACATATAACAGTTGGGTTATCTAAATTAAGTAGTTTTATTTTATAAGTTAGTTCATGAATCCAAGTCAAGCTTTTCTTAATATTAGTCTAGCTAAAACCAACTTTTAAATTGAAGGATTTAGGTGTTTAAAAACAACAACAACAACTCCAACACTTACTCACAACAACAACAACAAAAACAACTCCAACAACAACTCCAACACTTCCTCACAACAACAACTCCAACACTTACTCAATGACTTGATTGACACACACAATCAGGGGCTCGTCATTCTGGGCCACGTTGGCCTGCCGGATGTGCATCACCAAGTTGACCCAGAAAATGGTGCCGTCTGCCTTCAACATGCGAACGGTCATCATGCACCCCATCTCATGGTTGGACCGGATCACTGCCAAACGGAAATCAACAATTGTTTTTTAAAACCCTTCATTCATAGGTGATTGAAATCATCTTGTTGCTTCTTAGAGGTGGCAATTATGTGCAGTTAGTGTATAAACTAAGGTATGCAATTTAATCTGTTTCTACTTGTTATCCTTTTGAAAACAGATCTGACACAAAAGTGTTACAATATTTTCCTAACATTTTTGAATAATTATTTTTATAATTTTTTAAAAGAAAAGTAGAGTATGTTTTCAGTTATTTTCTTGTGTTTTTTCTTTAACACTCCAGACGATTGGTATCACTTTATTCAAAATATCACTTTAGTCAAATTATCGCGTTATTCAAAGTATCACTTTATTAATTTTAGATCTATCACTTTATTCATATTTTGTAAAAAAAAAATTAAATAATTTTTTTTTTTAATTCTCACATTGCAGATGTTTTTCCTTGGCCTCATGAATGTCTTCTGGGTGAAGCATGGAATACCAAGATTTCTTGAACATCTCCTCAGTGGTGTAACCCATGTGGAACTCAGCACTGGAAGGAGAACAAAAAAACATAATGCATGTGAATGTAGGTCAAACTGTCAACTCATTTTGTGAGGAACGCTGCAATTCAAGCTCATCTTCAGGTCATAGGTCTGACTTTGGGCCTGACCTTTAATTAATTAATATCTGGGTCAGTTCATATGATGTTCTAAAATACGTGAGGTCAATGTGTATTTCTTAGGAGTTGTGAAAGACAGCCTTGAACATTTTAGATCAGAGTAATCACTGATTTTTTTTGGTCTTACATAAATAGTTCACGGCAAACAATTCCAATTTTACACAAAAAAATTTCCTAGTTAACAACGAAATTCATGTTCAGATTTATTTATGCCAGCCACAACACCTAATTTATAAAGGATTGCACACAGAGGGGAGGGGTTTGGTGGGAGCATGGAATGGGAGGGTGGATTAGTAAGGTGCAGTGGAAGGGTGGAGTTTTTGACAATTGATAGAGAAAAAAAAATTCATTTGTTCTTTTAACAAGGTTTGTTACTATATTCAATTATGGTCTGGAAAGAGACGGGGGGGGGGTGGGGGGGAAGGAGAGAAATCATCTAATGTGTCTCTCATTGTGCTCTTAGGAATACACATTTAAGACTTTTTTAAATAACAAAGGTAGGTTTAGATTTTTTTTTTTTTTCTAACCATATAGTAGACTCACGTTTTTGTGACCTCAACAAAACTCATGTCCAGCTGATGGACGGTTTTGAAGACCATGGTATTGTTCTGGACCAGGTTCTCCTTGAGGTCTGGTGTGATGAGAGGTGAGCAGGTAGCCATGAATACACACTGGCTGTCCATTGGGCTGCCGGGTTCTGCTCCAGTTGTCCGGATAAAGTGACCACGTACGTGCATCACCTGGAGATGGACGCAATGAGTAGAGGGATTGTTGAAACATATTTGTTAGAAAAACAAAGACCGCTTCTTTTAAAAAATTCGGACATCTATTGAACTAAAGAATAACGATGTTTATTATTTAAAAAGATAAATAAATGATAGTTCACATGAAGTTATTTTCAGTTTATTTGCGATACAACATTTTAAGAAAGGACAACTTGTTTTAAAAATACTGATAACCTTTAAAATGTATTGTGTACTACATGGACCTTTGCGTAAATAAATATTGTTGTGGGTCTTACTTGGCGGAAAATGTTAAAATTTTGAACCGACCAGTCGTATTGCACTCGTGTCCTTTACATGGGATACATGGGTCATACAACACGGACTAGATGTGAGTTTGATGTTGGACAGAAAACATCACGTTCAAAAACTGGTGTGTTCATAAAACCAATAGGACATTATTACATTTGTTAAGTTGGATAGATTTTAGTGTCTAGCTTGTTTTGACGCGGGGGGCGCACTCCTGATGGATGTACCAATAGTTTCCTCCCCTGACAATTTAAGCTGCACAAAAGACGGGGTCCAGATCAAAGGTAATCCAGGATACGTCGTCGGCCCCTGTGTTCTGAATTAACCCCGCCATTAATCATCCGTGGACAAGGTACTAGGGCTTCAAGTCGACTGGCCCTGGGGCAGTTCAATACGGTGTTGGGAACGTTCGGGGTCAAACGCAGAACATGACAGACTTCCGCACACCAGGTGTCGCTCAGCGTAGCTGTACTGGACTGATTTCTGGTGGTGTTGAATCATTTTAATATACAGCTGACCGTAAAATTGACCCCAATAGCGTGGCATTCCCCTTCCCACATCATTACAAATGGCCCACACCATTAAAAATGGCCCACACCACTAAAAATGGCCCACACCATTACTAATGGCCCACACCGCTACAAATGACCCACACCGCTACAAATGGCCCACACTACTACAAATGACCCACACCATCACAAATGTCCCACACCATCACAAATGGCCCACACCATCACAAATGGCCCACACCATCACAAATGGCCCACACCATTACAAATGGCCCACACCATTCTCAATTTTCTCTAATCCCCCCTACATGTACTTTAATGGCCCCAATCTCTAACTGCTCGTTTCAATACCCAAAATGAATGCTCCACACAACCCCCCAGCAGTACAGTCTGTTGTTGCCTGCCTTCCTCTGCCTCGACCCATTCTCTCACACCCCTATCAGGCCCGCCATTTTCTCACACTTTTAACCAGGGCGATTAATCTGTAACACCAAGCCAGCCTCTATTGATCTATCCGATCTATCACCATTATCAGCAGGCAATTTGACCCACCCCTCCCCAATTCCCTCATTTCTTTTCATAAAAAAACAAAAACAAACAACAACATGTTCTTAGTCAGGGGTCCTCAAACATCGGCCCGTGGGCCAGCTTCGACCCACCAAAAAGTTTTAACCCGGCCCTCTTGGCCACAGTACTTGGGTAACAGTGACGTAAATTGACCACCCATTTACCAAAATGAAAGCCAGGCATTCCCATAAAAAAAGAGATAAAAAAAACACAACAAAACTTAATGGTGTTTAAAATTGAACAACAGTTTAAATTTATTGTTCCTGTTTTTTGTCCACTACATATAATGTATGTGCAGCGTGCATAGAACATCGTTCATATTACTTTCAAAACTAAAGTCCGGACCCCAACAGTATCTGATGGACAGTGAACCGGCCCCCTGAGTAAAATGTGTGAGGTCCCCTGTTCCAAGTCAACCATCTCGCGTGTCACGTGTGGATAGTTCACTCACAGATGACAAAGTAATTGGGTTGTGAATAGGGTTGCCATCCGCCCTGATATATCGGGACTGTCGCCGTTATGGACCTCATGAGTAATCATATTAAATAATGTTTTTTTACTTCATTTCTACGCCCCCATCTCAAGAGTGTCCCGACGAGGTCCCAGCCAGATATGACAACCCTAGCTGTGAAGAAATTTGCCACTATTATGGTTGGGAAGAGTGTCAACCTGGCTGTGTAATTTTTAGTTCGGACTTTAGTTTGGTCACTTCTGTGTGGATCAAGGAGAGTCAGCAGAGACACAAGAATAGAAGAATAGTGCAACTCTCTCACCAGCCGGCCCAGTAGAGCAGCTATAGTCTGAGACGCCCGGTAGGGGGTCCTAATGTAAAAAAACTAGAATGCACACATAATAAACACAAAGTAAGCCCTATTTATTAGCTTTATGAAGTCGACCACAAAACAAGAAGAAAAAGAGAAAGAAAAAAAACCCAAACACCACCAAAAAAAAAACACCCCGAAGTAAGTGCCGCCTCTGGTGGACCTCCCCCCCTCCCAAAACACCCTCTTCCTACGCCCTTGCTCTCCCCCTCCTGCGGCTGCGTATCGCCACACCGTCTTAGTTAACTATCCCGTTTCCAATGACGTTCTGGCCTCGGATTTTTGCACACGGCACAAACTAGTCACAACTATGCACACGGCACTAATTGCCGTAACGTTACACATTATTGGAATGCACCGGCCATAGAAACCATTTGGACTTAACCCCTCTACGTCTGACACCGAATATAATAGCTTGCTCCTAGTTTATTTTTTTCGAGACGGGGGGGACGGGGGTGGGGGGGACGAAGGGGGGGGGTGAGAGAAAGATTAGGGGGGGGGGGGGGTGGTGGGGGGGGGGGGGGGGGGGGGGGGGGGGGGGGGGGGGGGGGGGGGGGGGGGGGGTGAGAGAAAGATTCGGAGAAGCTCTGCACATTCTAGAAACCAACATCCATACAACACAAATTATACAAACTAACGTTCTCCCACGATTCAGAGCGTAACTGGGCACTGAAGCAGAATGCTGCAAAATGTTCTCTTTTGTCATACCCTGATATTTTTTTTCCCCCTTTTAAATTGGGGATGGGGGTCGGGGTGCAAAGTCGCCAAGAATCGTGGATGTAATTCCAAAGTTAACCGGAAAAAAAAAGGGGGGGGGGTGTTAGACATTGCTCCCAAATCCCTTTACTTCCCTTTTCGGAGTCCCAGAAGAAGAATCATCAGCAGGATTTCGAGAGTAAGAAGACATTTTAATAGGTCACGATAGGTGACGTCATGGAAAAAATAAAAGCAGGTTAAATTAGGGTAGGGGAAAAAATCCAATTGGCTCAATGTACATTTAAATTGGGAGTTATTCTTTAATTCCGCAAATAGTTAAGATATGCCCCCCTCCCCACCCGCTCTTTTACGTCAGTGAACGTCAAGAGTTACGCTACAGAATATGTTGAGCCGCGTGACCGGATTTACCTCATATGTTCAACTGCACGTGAATGTCCACGTCTGCTGCAACGCGGAGCTGCGAGAATCGTGCACCGGACATCAAACAAGTCCACGGCTATTTTTTTTCTTTATTGCAGAATTGTCGGGTACCATGTTGACCGAGGCTGATTATAGGAACCGAGTCTCAGTGGGGGGAGTGGCAGACGCGAACCCAGGCCTGGGTCGCTTCCAACCCGCCACACGAGACGCCAGATATGACAAACGCCGGCCGAACATAGCCACGACAATATTGGTTTTTCATAAAATTCGCAGCAATGATTTGACAGACGGGTAATCAAAACTCAATCAGGGAGCATTTCTGGGGGGAATTAAATTATCCAGAGCTTTCGAGTGCGATTTTATTATTATTATTTAACTTTCTCCCTTAACATCTTGGCCCACAAAAAAAAAAAAAATGAACATAATTTAACAAGAAAGTTGTCCACTCCTTGCTTGACACAAGGGTTGGGAAAATAACAATATAAAAATATTTTATATTGTGCTAACCTGATTGCAGTCTCTCCCCTTATTACCCGGGAAAATAACAGCGGTTCTCACGAAAGCCGTGAAATAAGATGATCCTTTTAACCACGTTATCATTTTCTGCTCAGTGTCCTTTAACTTTCTTTATTTTTAACTGTTCCAAATTTTTGGTAAGACCCCTTTTGCTTAAGCCAACCATTTTTAATCTCATGCCAAGTCGGCTCCTATCTTCTGACTTCCGTTGTTAGACTTTTTTCACACGGAGCCACTTCGAATATCAGCAGTAAACCCCCCCCCCCCCACTCCCAGGAGCCACTTGGAATATCAACAGTGACCCCCCCTCCCACTCCCAGGAGCCACTTGGAATATCAGCNAGGAGCCACTTGGAATATCAACAGTAAACCCCCCTCCCACTCCCAGGAGCCACTTGGAATATCAGCTGTAACCCCCCACCCCCCACTCCCCGGGAGCCACTTGTAACACCAACAGTAACACCAGCATATCTCACCTTGACGTCGCCGAAGCCAGACTGGCGCTTCAGCGTCCTGGACATGTTCATGCGGCAGAAGAAGGACACGTCAGGCATGGCGTCCTTGTCGTCCAGATTGCCTCCCTGCAAGAGCTGAGCTCTCACGGAGCTGTGGTCTCGTTTGTCCACAATGTCAAAGAGGCTGTCACCTTGTGTCTTCATGTCGACCTGTCAGGAAACGGACGTTGAACGGTGATTATGGAGCTGATCTGGGAGCTAAACAAACTATGAAATGATTTGGGAACTAAGCAAATTATGAAATGATCTGCGGGCTCAGCACACTGTAAAATGATCTGGGGGCCAAGTTAACTATACCATGATCTGGGAGCCAAGTTAACTATACTATGATCTGGGAGCCAAGTTAACTATACCATGATCTGGGAGCCAAGTTAACTATACCATGATCTGGGAGCCAAGTTAACTATACCATGATCTGGAAGCCAAGTTAACTATACCATGATCTGGGAGCCAAGTTAACTATACCATGATCTGGGAGCTAAGAGAACTATGAAATTATCTGGGGGCTAAGTTAACTATAAAATGATTTGGGAGCTAAGTAAACGAATTCATGATCTTGATGTAAAATATACCATAATCTTGGAGCTAATACAAATATACAGGTACAATTTTATCATAAGGGTAAATAAATCTACCGATGTATTCCCATGCATAGCGTAAGATCTTACCATGGAGTGGCCGAGATAGTCAGTGACGTTTTCAGAGATGTACAAAAGTTTCCCTTCTCGTGTCGTGACCAACAGAAATCCGGTCAAAGCCTGTAGGGAAAAACCAAAACAACGGCATTGAAGCAACTTGAAACCTCAGCTTCAATCTTAAGTTTATTCTAAATTGCTTGGTCGATGGAAGACATTCAAACGACTCACACAACTATGCCAGATTAGAAGAGTCCTTTGAAGCAGGCCGGCGCAACTCAAAATGTAAGGCGGGCCGTAATACTTTATGAAAACCTTGTGCGGGCCAAAAGAAAATAGGACAGATCTTGTGCGGGCCAAAGAAAAATAGGGCAGATCTTGTGCGGGCCAAAAGAAAATAGGGCTGATCTTGTGCGGGCCAAAGAAAATAGGGCAGATCTTGTGCGGGCCCAAAGAAAATAGGGCAGATCTTGTGCGGGCCAAAGAAAATAGGGCAGATCTTGTGCGGGCCAAAGAAAATAGGACGGGGGGGGGGGGAAGTTTTAAAGAAAAAAATAAAAAAAAAGGGCCAAAGAAAATAGGGCAGATCTTGTGCGGGCCCAAAGAAAATAGGGCAGATCTTGTGCGGGCCAAAGAAAATAGGGCAGATCTTGTGCGGGCCAAAGAAAATAGGACGGGGGGGGGGGGAAGCTATTAAGAAAATAATAAGAATAAAGAATATTTCATTAGTTCGTAGGCCACATGTTGTCCAGGCCTGCTGCAAAGCATACTTCCAGAACTGTTTAATAGCCTGTTATTAAAAACTCGAATAGTCCTTTTTTTAAAATTAAAGATTAAAAAAATAATTATTTTACAATTTCCGCTCTACATCTGGACACTTGGAATAAGTGTTATCATTGGCGAGGCAGCCGTCCTCCCTAAAGTTTAAACCTTATCTAACGGGACACGCGTTCTTGATTTATCCGGTCGATTACTTTCCCGGCCCCAACCTGACACAAACGTTCTTAGAAGTCTTAAATCTGCTCTCAGATGACCAGATTAAGACCAGGCTTTACTCACCGATTTCAAGCTCAAAATTACCATACTATTTTCACGTCATTATTCTGAGAGGAACATGTTGTTTGAAATGGGATCAAGCTGAAATGATTGTCTTGAAGATTCATAGTTTTTTTTTTTTCTTCTTCTTCTGATATTGATATAAGTAATATCTAATCATGTTACGGATTCAAACACCAGCCCTCAATGATCTCATGTTGTCAACACAGCCACTATAATATTGATAATTTCATCTGTATCTCTTTAACTAAAATGAGAGGTTTTATTAAGTTCAGGGGAATAAAAAAAAAAATTTAAGGATAATAGGAAAGCTATTGTGAAACAAACAACTAGGCTTTTCATCTTGTAACAATTACTCATAATCTACCATTGTCATAACATACGTACGTGTGTACGTCTGTGTGTGCGTGTGTGTGCGTGTTTGTTTATGTACGTGTCATAAAGGGTGACATGATTATCTCTTGACGTCACGACATGACCAGCGACAAGTGTGTGTGCGTGTGTGTGTGTGGCTGAGTGTCCACACTTGAACAAATTAAATTACTTCTCAAACACCACCCACGCTTTTCCCATCATTACGGGGGTGGACTATCGCAGTACACTGCTCGGGCTACAGGGGTGCCAGGGCTACAGGGGTGCCGGGGCTACAGGGGTGACCGGGCTACAGGGGTGCCAGGGCTACAGGGGTGACCGGGCTACAGGGGTGCCAGGGCTACAGGGGTCTCTGGAGAAATGAACAATCGTACACTGCTCGGGCTACAGGAGTCTCTGGAGAAATGCACTATCACAGACAGCTTTAGGACTACATGGGTTTTGTAGAAATGAACCATCGTACAATGTCTAAGTTGACGGAGATTTGATCTATTGACTGAGTGATGGAGTACAGTGCGAATCCAGTAAATCCATTAGTTTCGAAACAAGATATCAAACTATTTGCATATAATTAAGGATTTTAAAAAAATCAATTTGGGATCGAACAAAAAAAATAAAATTAATTTGAAAAAGTTGGGGTGAGTTTTTCCAAAAGGATTAGAACCGCTGCCTAACTCGCTCACTCACTCCCTTCTTCCAACAAGGATGTGACAAGTTTCTCATCCTGTCCCAACATAACAGGAATTAGCCAACTATACAATAACACAATTTTGTTTGTCATTGTTCGTCACACGGAGAACTCAAGAGCCGAAGTGAGCTTATGTCATTCTACCGTATATAGACAAACAATACTTTTTCGCCCTACAGGACCATGTGAGTGCTTCAAGTGACGGGGTCAAACGCTTCGAAACAATTTAATTTTTTATTTTTCTTTGAATGATTCATCTGACGTCATGAACGAGGCGTCATTGGGCGCCCTGCCAACATCTGACGTCATGGGCCAGGCTTCATTGGCGCCCTACCAACGTCTGACGTCATGGGCGAGGCTTCATTGGCGCCCTACCAACGTCTGACGTCATGGGCGAGGCGTCATTGGCGCCCTACCAACGTCTGACGTCATGGGCGAGGCTTCATTGGGCGCCCTACCAACGTCTGACGTCATGGGCGAGGCTTCATTGGCGCCCTGCCAACGTCTGACGTCATGGGCGAGGCTTCATTGGCGCCCTGCCAATGTCTGACGTCATGGGCGAGGCTTCATTGGCGCCCTGCCAACGTCTGACGTCATCTGCGAAGCTTCATTCGCACCCT
>CAXITT010000482.1:562905-574870 GCA_964033795.1 Lymnaea stagnalis
TAAGGAAACGAAATGTAAAAAGTACATTCGCTTATTAATAGACAACAACGCATTTGTCATTTAAATTTTTTTTTTTTTTTTTTTTTAAAGTTCTTGAAAGCGCGCAATATGACACTTGGATGACTAAGAGTTTTCTGGTAACATAATATCTGGAAGCCGATGAAGACAAGTGTCTGCACACACGAGGGCGGCTTAAGTTATTCAGATCTAATTTATAGAGCAGTGGTTCTCGGAATGAATATCGTACACGGTGCAGCCCATGTCACCCGCACCAAAATTATATATTAACAAAAAAAAATTTTCCGTCATAAGTGGCTTAAGTCAAGTTAAGTTTAAGTGAATTCGCGAATTTCACAAAACAATTTTTTTTAATTAAAAAAAAATGAAATGTTATCAAACGTGTAATTTTAAAACGCGCTTTTGTTTAAATTCTCAATTGTATTGCGAACTAAAAAAAAAATAAATTATAATTGAGAGCCCCTGTCCTAACATAAGAACTTACAAGTCTAATGACCTCCAAACTTATTTTTGGGCAAAGAGCCCGAAATGCTAATCCTAAGGCCTTTGCGTTCGCCACAGCACGGAACATTATTCACCTGGCCGTCATCCGACATGTCTTGTAATGGGCCTGAAGAAGTCCAACCCCCCCCCCCCCCCCCCTTTTTTTTTTTTAAATGACGTCAATGGTATCCTATTTTTAGCTCGTGGGCCATTACGGTAGTTGTAGCTCGGTAGGCTCCGTGTTAAGCCCAACAAGGTACCGTACTGGGTAGTGTAAGAGATAGTCGACACTTCCACTTAGAAGATGAGATAAGACACCGGTGTTGTTAGTGGTGGATTGAAATGGATTCTAATAGACATGGCTGGCTTTTTTTTTTATGGCTTTTGTTGGACTGTGTGTTTGTTTGTTTGTTGTTTTGTTCTTTTTTTGTTTTTTTTGTTCCAGAAGGCGTCGCCGCTTATTTTATGTTTCAGATTTATGACTTATAAAAGCACAACTAATTTCACTTCTCCAATATAATCACCCGCCTCTCTCTCTCTCTCTCTCTGTCTCTCGAAACACAAAAAAGCATTTATTATTATTGGTCAAACGGTGACTGATGCGTCGGTAGCTCGATGCAGTTTCTACATGGCACCACGATGGATTTGGAATGTGGTATCGCAGACCCTGCATCACAGATTAACATAATACAAGCATAAGAGTCATTCTACTTATCCTATAGTCTCTCACTCTCTCTCTCTCTGTCACCCCCACCCCCTGTTTAGATGCCCCCTGCGCTTTGGGAAATACTATACTACAGCATGGCGTCACCATTCGAGCGCCACCAAAAGAGCACAGCACTCTATAATGGGACTTGATTCGTTGTCTATATTGCGGCCCCAGTTCTCAGTTACACCACTGCCCCCAAGCCCCTGTATAGTTGGGTTAAAGGTCCAATACTTCACCGGCCATAACACCCATGGCTACACCATAACTGTACGTATAGGAATGTTATGTTCATTTGTATGTTGTTGTTCTTTACAATTTTGACAACAATTTCCCCCCCCCCCTGGGATCCTGTTTCAGAAACGAGACGCCGGATATTGAATTCAATCATTCTTACATAAGGTCTGACCTACTTTGCGTCATTCCGTGAAGGAGCGACGTCGCGAAAGGCCTATGACTAACCCAGGAATGAAAAGAAGTGGAAATACAGTGTCGCAATGTCTTTCCCGACACTTGAAAGGTTAACTAACCGAGACCGGGGTATTCAAGCCATGGGTGACTGCGTCAACAGCAGCCCACATTTTGACCTAAGGTCGCGGTGTATTTCAGAGAAACTATACTGTCCCCATTGTCTTCTGATCTGTCTTCTGATCTGTCTTCTGATCTGTCTTCTGATCTGTCTTCTGATCTGTCTTCTGAGACTAAATATGCGCTATTTTTTTGGCCATAACAAATCTGCTTTTGTGTAATGGGCACACAGGGGGATGTGTTAGAAAAAAGACGTGTTGATGTGTATGTTGTTTTGGCAACCAGTACACGCTTGTGTCAAAAACAAGACTTTAGTGACAGCCATACAGGAGAGGTATGACAGACAACGGATTTATGTGTTTACCCGCTGAATGTCAAAACTGAAGACAGACTTGGAGTCACGTGTTACAAGTGCCAATCAAGGAGACGACATTCGTTTTTATATTTATTTATTTAGGCATTTTTATATAGCGCTTACCTTAAAGCTCTAAGCGCTTTACAATTATTAAAAACGTGTAAACTAACTACAATAAAAAAAATGAGACATTAGGATAGTAACTATACTATAGAAACAATGAAAAGACACCATTTCGGCAAATTTGAAAACACTCATGTTACGCAATGACCTATGCTATGAAAGCAACGATTCACCTAGGCCCAGGCCTGAACCAGTCCGCAGAGGTTCAGAGGTGACTCATCTTCAAAATGCCTGGCTGCGTCAACAGGCCACAAGAACTCCAACGGTGACCGATCATTCACCTCTCTCGCCTTTCTTTTCATCACAGCGTCGACAGAAGGGAAGAAGGGAACGACGATAAAGATGACAGCAGGTAACCAGCACCGGTGACGACACCAGGTAGCTTCGGTTACACCAGGTAGCTTCAGTTACAGCGACTGGCACTGTCAGCGAAGTCCCTGTTTTGTTGAACCTCGTATGACGCAGTACGACTGATTTAGTTTGTCCATACAAGCACGGTGCACTCATTTTCCTCGTTTGTGTGTGCTAACGGGGAAATGTCCACACATACAATCATAAAGCAATTGTCCTTGTTTGTGTGTGCTAATAGGGGAATGTCAATACAATTTTCCTTGTTTGTGTGTGCTGATGTGAAAATGTCAACACAAACATAAAGCGATTGTCCTTGTTGAAGTGTGCTAATGGGGAAAATGTCCATCCCAACATCAATCAGCTGCCCTTTGTTTATGCACCTAATTTGTACCACATAATTGTTTCATGCTAAATGAAACTATTTTATTTTTCCATGGAGCAAGAATCATTATCATCATTATATTTTGTACGTTGTTGACTTTGAGACGCACGGGAAAGAAAACACACAAAAAACCCATTCCATTTTACTACAATTTGTTTTAGACTGATGATCTCATAACAACTATGGCTGGCTATGAAGTTAAGCTGTGTTAGTGAATATTTAACCTGTTAACGCAGCTTAACATTGTTTCAGTGTACTGGTTCAGTTAGCAGCCGAGCTCCATCTAGAGCTCCAACTAGAGCTTCCAACTAGAGCTCCAACTAGAGCTCCTCCAACTAGAGCTCCAACTAGAGCTCCAACTATTTCTCTCGTCTACTCACGCAGTATGACTTTCAGTGGCGGAGTCAGGATTTGGAAAGAGGGGGTGGGGGTGGGAGAGATAGGCATGATCTTGACCTATAGGGTAGATTGAATTTTTTTTTTAAATTGAGATCATTAAAAAAATCATGTAAGGTTACTAATCTGTATTTATCATAGTGCGTCCCCCGTCCCCCCCCCCGACACCAGCCCACCTTTTACTGATTTTTTTTCTCCAAGATCCGCCACTGATGTTTATAGTCCACAGTATTAGATAATTACCCAGACCTCAGCAGTAGAACAGGGCGTGGTCGCTTGACAGTGTTGAGGACGGGGGAGGAAGCGGCAGTGTTGAGGACCGGGGGTAGGGGGGGGGGCGGCAGTGTTGAGGACGCATGCCAACTACACCGAAATCGACCGAAATATGTCTGCTGATCCTCTACTGCTCGCGAGCTAATCGTAAGGCAACGACAGCTTCTTAAAATTACAACGGGAGGAGGGCCGTGGGGGGGGGGGGGNGGTAGATCAATGGGGTGGGTGGCAGGTAGATCGATGGTGTGGATGGCAGGTAGATCAATGGGGTGGGTGGCAGGGAGATCGATGGAGTCGATGGGAGGTAGATCGATGGGGTGGGTGGCAAGGAGATCAATGGGGTGGGTGGCAGGGAGATCAATGGGGTGGGTGGCAGGGAGATCGATGGAGTGGATGGCAGGTAGATCAATGGGGTGGGTGGCAGGGAGATCGATGGAGTCGATGGCAGGTAGATCAATGGGGTGAGTGGCATGTACTCACATGAGTGGGTGGTAGGTAGATCAATGGGGTGGGTGGTATGGACTCACATGAGTGGGTGGTAGGTAGATCAATGGGGTGGGTGGCATGTACTCACATGAGTGGGTGGCAGGTAGATCAATAAGATGAGTGTCAATGCATTTGCAGACAGTTGTTTTTATTCTACATCAACCTCAGAAAATACCATTTGACACCCTTACCCCGGCAGCTTAAAAAAAAGGGGGGGGGGGTGTTTAACAGAGCGGCCAACGTTTCATTTTATTTAAATTTGGGGGTGGGGGGGGATATTTTCGGCATACTGTAAAGTCTTTTCGCGGAAGTGGGTGGGAAAAATCTTGGCACGCCTTGGGCTGAACCCACTGTAGCTACGCTGTTGCCTAAAGCCCACCAAATATAGCCCACAGTATTAGATAATAACTTAGACCTCAACACTCAGCAGTACCTCTCTAAAATTGAATAACACACCGACTTTCAAGATTGTTATGAAAATTCCCATTAAGTTTCTGGATAAATGAAGGCCAAATCAAGCCTCCAGAGTTGACAAGAGAGCAGGCGTTCCACTGCTCCTTTACTAATGTAAGATTAAATTATACTTAAAGACAAAATGGACATTTTAAAATTCACTTGCCCTCCGGAAGGGGGCCGTAATTGTCCGACATAAATCTCCAAACCCCTCTACGCTGTTGGCAAGCACCCAGGACCAGAGAGCGCCCAACATTTCTGTTTAAGTTGTCAACACCTTGTCAACACAGAATTGGCCCACACAAACCGTCTACCCTGTGAACACCGCACAAACCATTTACCCTGTCAACACAGCACAAACCACCAAGGTAGAATTTGATACGCGGCCCCGACAGAAATAACCGGTTTATTAAAACTGTTAACGAAAAATTTTCGCCCGGTCCTTAGTCGAGATTAGGTTTGATACTCAATACGTGAACCGTGAGTCACCCACATCGAGGTCAGTTACAACAGCAACGAGGAATGTGGGGAAGAATGTTGAAACATATAAGATTGAGAAAACGGGGAGGGGAGGGGAGAGAGAGAGAGAGAGAGAGAGAGAGAGAGAGAGAGAGGGGGGGGAGGGAGGGAGAGCCTAAGAGAACAAAAAGACAGTTGAGTTGTTCTTTGTCAACCCTTATGAAGATTCAGATGGTGACATATATACACACATATTTTGTCGTACTTTGAGCAGCTACCAAATTGTAGGAGTTAGAACTGTTCACAAGATTCAGTTATTTTACAACGAATAAAATGAATTCAAACTTACCTGGAAAAAATCTAGCGAGTCTGGTAACTGGGGTTCTTGTGATTTTGGACGAAACACTGAAAACAAAAAAAAATTGTGAATATATCTATAATTACAGAATGACATAATACGCCACGTTGTGATTTGCTATAAATTAAACGCAATTAAGAAATAACAAAAGTTGAATAACTAATCATAATAACTTGGTCTAAACAGTCGGTATGATATTTTATACCAAGTTAATAATGAATCATAATATGTATTAGGACCTATTTTCGTATAGTATGCGACAACATTTCTTTTGACTCAGCTTACATTTGTGTAAGACGTTGCACTTCCTGATGTAGACGCAGGTCAGTGACATGATCTGGAGCTGAGAAAGTCTTTGGCGAGATGATTCTGGTAGCGGCAGCAAGTCCCGCATCGTGGCGATCTCTGCGTTGATCTGGTCCCGGCGCTGCTTGGATGCGCCTTTGTTGGACCTGTGGATGTGAGGATGGGAGAAAATTGTGAGCATCAGAGGAAGTATGGGATCTGAACCAATACAGGGACATGTGCTGTGGGAGTATGGGATCTGAACCAATGTAGGGACATGTGCTGTGGGAGTATGGGATCTGAACAATGTACGGACATGTACTGTGGAGTATGGGATCTGAACCAATGTAGGGAAATGTCTTGTGGAAGAATGAGATCTGAACCAATGCAGGCACATGTATTGTAGAAGTATGGGATCTGAACCAATATAGGTACATGTGCTGTGGAGTATGGGATCTGAACTAATGTAGGGACATGTACTGTGGAAGTATGGGATCTGAATCAATGCAGGTTACACAAACAATACATGTCACAGCTTACACAATAAATGTCACAGTTTACACAACACATACCACAGATTACACAACACATATCACAGATTACACAATACATTTCAAAGTTACACAATACATTTGAATTAAATTTCGATGTACAACTTGTGAACAAAGTGCATCCCTAGCAATGTAAGAGGAACACAGCTCTATCACATTGCAATCAATAGAAATTAATTTAGAACCCCGGTAGTAATATCCACGTGTACACAAAGCCTTCCAGAAAGTTCCCCCCACCAGTCCACGTTCTACCGTTTCCCAGGTGTATGTCGATAACCCAGACGATCGACCCCCCCCCACATCTCCCCATTAGCTACAGCACCACGTCGTTCCCTGGCAGCTCCATCAACATCCAGATTCCTAACGTGGACCTGGTCGTGCATAACAGACATTTTGTTATATTTTAAAACAAGAAAACAATCTTTTTTTTTTTTTTTTTAATCTTGACGTGACCAGAATTAGGGGCTCAATAGGTTGAGGGGGGGGGGGGGTCGGGATAGGGTGTTAGATGAGGGGGGGGGAGGGAGAGGACTCCGTAGCAAAGTGTGTTTGGGGGTGAGCTGTCGTGGAAAACTTGAATAGGATCAGTACAACGGCTCTCAAATTGTTTTGCGCAGACGAAATAACGGTTTCATGAAATGTTCTGAAAGGAAGGCCGGATAACTTAAAACTGCACTTTCCTGTATTCATTTCGTTGAGATGACGCTGAGCCGCGTCACTTGAGTCATTCCACAAGGACGCTTGAGCACCGCTGTTCTTATCTGATTCCGGTCCCGGTGGTAATTGTCGGAGGGAGCATGGATAGCCAGGACGATGTTTAACTTTTGATATTGGAATCGTTTTTTTGGGTCTACTCCCCCCCCCCCCCCCAAGGGGTAACCCTATTCAATCGCCTTCCTAATAAACAAAACAATAACAACACGGAACTTCACCCCCCCCCACACACACACACCTGAAATCGTTACCCAGCTGTTGTAACGTTTAGCTTCGTGTAACTCGCTCTCCGGGGATCAATACTCGGTATTAGAGCTTACACCGGGCGATGCATCGTATATGCCTGCAAAGGTATCGTATATGCCAGCCAATGTATCGCATATGCCAGCCAATGTCTCGTATGTGCCAGCCAAGGTATCGTATATGCCAGCCAAGGTATCGTATTTGCCAGGGAGGTATGGAATATTCCAGCCAAGGGGCAGGTAAAACAATAATGATTAGCACGTAATGTAAGGGGTCTTGAAGAAGAAATAGGGAAAGGGTGGAATGGTGGAGATGTATACAGGACCATTGAAACGGGAAAAGATTAAGGTGAAAGACATGCCCAGTGGCGTAACTAGTAAAATATTTTTGCAGCACCCACGGGAAAAACTTCCGCATTTGTCCGAACATGCCACCCTTCAATATTTACTGTGTTCAGTCTTTAATTTCCTGTTGTTTCAAAGCCGTTGAGTCATGTATGTCTGACGGTTGATAAGTGTATGTCTGACGGTTGATTCATGTATGTCTGACGGCTGATTCATGTATGTCTGACGGTTGATTCGTGTATGTCTGACGGCTGATTCATGTATGTCTGACGGTTGATTCGTGTATGTCTGACGGTTGATTCGTGTATGTCTGATGGTTGATACGTGTATGTCTGATGGTTGATACATGTATGTCTGATGGTTGATACATGTATGTCTGACGGTTGATACATGTTTGTCTGACGGTTGATACGTGTATGTGTGACGGTTGATACGTGTATGTCTGACGGTTGATTCATGTATGTCCGACGGTTGATTCATATATGTCTGATGGCTGATTCATGTATGTCTTACGGTTGATAAGCGAGTCGCTTTTCAAATAATCTGACATGGTAAAGGTGACGAACCTCAAATGGGCAACACCCAGCCACCCTTGCTCTGATCGCTCTTCTAACGCCTGTTCTTGCAATAATCTCTGCAACAGACACAGTTTTATTGCCAAAATGAGTTTAAAAAAAAATTCTTCTGGGAAAACCACACCATGTGGGGTCTGATATTGCTCTCTGAGATGTAATCACGGTCTAAGATGTTGGTTCTATCTCCGACTATATGTAGTAACACACGGGTAAACGTTTCATTACTCTATGTCCCTTACCCCTCCTTGGGGTGAGAACCCCCCTCAACCTTCCCTGGGTGAGAACGTTCCTCACTCCTCCTTAGGGTGAGAACGCCCCTCACCCCTCCTTAGGGTGAGAACGCCCCTCACCCCTCCTTAGTGTGAGAACGCCCCTCACCCCTCCTTAGAGTGCGAACGCCCCTCACTCCTCCCTGGGTGAGAACGCCCCTCTCCCCTCCCTGGGTGAGAATGCCCCTCCGTGGGTGAGAAAGCCCCTCTCCCCTCCCTGGGTGAGAACGCCCCTCTCCCCTCCCTGGGTGAGAAGCTTTGGTGTAAAACTGGAGATGAAAAACAAACAAAAACAACAACAACAAGACAACACATAAACCATTTCCCCTAATGAACCAGTCCTGCTACCATGATGACTTCTCATGGTCTCCACCCTACAGCTAGATGGCCGCCATCTGGAACATTCCCTGCCGTCTTATCACCGGAGCCTTAACTCGGCCAAGTGCTGTTTCAGGCCCTGGGAAGGGCGAAAGCGATAACAGCCGGGCACGAGAAGGACACACCGCGTCTCCCAACGGCGTGCCAGGAACTGGCTTAAGGGCGAGTCTTATCAGCCAACTGGCCGGTACGAGGACTGAGGTCCTAAACATTGGGCGTAACTAGCAGGTAGTTCTAGCGGTGACACCCATTGCGGGTAGCCGGCGGTTCCAACGGTGCAACCCCAGGGACTGAAGGGCGCCCTCGAACATGTTAGAGGCCCAAAGTTGTGATATGGGGAGGGGGGGGGGAACGTTCAACCAGGACAAAAACCGAAAAGTGGTGTGGGGCTTCAGAGATTCACGCAATGGCTATGTTGGGAGGGACGTGCACGGATCTCATACAAGCGAATGGTGGGATACAATCCTTTGGGCCCGGGTATTTTTTCACCGCAATAATATGTATGATATCGTTAAATTGACATGAAATAATTTGAAGTAATGGGCAATTTTCTTAAATTTTGAAACTAAACTGCCACACCGCCGAGGTAATTTATCAGAGGCAAACATAAGCAAGCTCAGTAAATACCAGCAGATAGAACGACATTTAAAGAACCGCTTTAGTTAATTTTAAAAATTGTTGGTTTTAAAGAAAGAGGCATCTCCTCAAATCCCCTTACGTATCAAATTGAGCAAGTCTCTTTGAAACTCAAGCAAGTCTCTTTGAAACTCAAGCAAGTCTCTTTGAAACTCAAGCAAGTCTCTTTGAAACTCAAGCAAGTCTCTTTGAAACTCAAGCAAGTCTCTTTGAAACTCAAGCAAGTCTCTTTGAAACTCAAGCAAGTCTCTTTGAAACTCAAGCAAGTCTCTTTGAAACTCAAGCAAGTCTCTTTGAAACTCAAGCAAGTCTCTTTGAAACTCAAGCAAGTCTCTTTGAAACTCAAGCAAGTCTCTTTGAAACTCAAGCTTCTGCTTTCAACGTTTTCACCTGAAGGCCGCGTGTTTGTTTCACCTGAAGGCCGCGTGTTTGTTTCACCTGAAGGCCGCGTGTTTGTTTCACCTGAAGGCCGCGTGTTTGTTTCACCTGAAGGCCGCGTGTTTGTTTCACCTGAAGGCCGCGTGTTTGTTTCACCTGAAGGCCGCGTGTTTGTTTCACCTGAAGGCCGCGTGTTTGTTTCACCTGAAGGCCGCGTGTTTGTTTCACCTGAAGGCCGCGTGTTTGTTTCACCTGAAGGCCGCGTGTTTGTTTCACCTGAAGGCCGCGTGTTTGTTTCACCTGAAGGCCGCGTGTTTGTTTCACCTGAAGGCCGCGTGTTTGTTTCACCTGAAGGCCGCGTGTTTGTTTCACCTGAAGGCCGCGTGTTTGTTTCACCTGAAGGCCGCGTGTTTGTTTCACCTGAAGGCCGCGTGTTTGTTTCACCTGAAGGCCGCGTGTTTGTTTCACCTGAAGGCCGCGTGTTTGTTTCACCTGAAGGCCGCGTGTTTGTTTCACCTGAAGGCCGCGTGTTTGTTTCACCTGAAGGCCGCGTGTTTGTTTCACCTGAAGGCCGCGTGTTTGTTTCACCTGAAGGCCGCGTGTTTGTTTCACCTGAAGGCCGCGTGTTTGTTTCACCTGAAGGCCGCGTGTTTGTTTCACCTGAAGGCCGCGTGTTTGTTTCACCTGAAGGCCGCGTGTTTGAAGCCAGTCTTCTGTTTAGAGAGCAACTCAGGATCTCGAGCTTCAAACCAAATGTACTGTTATAATGTCGTCCTTACACTCCGGTGCTTAGTGGTAGAAAAAACCTCTACAGGTTTACACCACAAACAATTTTCAAACACTTGGGTACGCGGAAGATAAAAAAAAAAAAGGATACGTTGTATAATTGCAGTTTTCCATAACTAGGTCAGATATGAGGGCGAAATCATTGTTTTCATTATGATAATTTATTGCAACATAGTTCTTTTTTTTTGTTTGTTGTTTTTTTTTTGTTTTTTTTTTTAAATAGGCTATCTCAAAAAAAAACTTGATAAGACTAAGAAGGAAGACAATCTCATTGGTACGGCGGACAAGGGAGTTAACTATTTCGAGAGCTGTCTTCTTTGCCTCTCATCCGCCCACTTGACAAGCTGAGAAGTCTTGTTGCGACACATCCACACACTTGACAAGCTGATGATCATCTTTTAAGATCCACATTCTAAAGCGAGATGGCATCCAGCCCTCAATGTACTTAACCAATTGGGATCCTTTACAAAATCTAGGACTTGGAACAAATTTGCGTTGTATTGCACTTCTAAAAAAAAAAAAATCTTAATATATGTAGGATGATCTGACTTCATGTAGCTGTATTTTATATGATGTTTCATTTATAAAAAACTGGTTTTTTTTTTGTTTTTGTTATTGTTTTTTTTAAATATACGTTTACAAGTTTTTATCAAATATTTCATTGGACACTAGTTTCGCGATGGTAAGTCTAAAGTTCGCTCGAATTCGAACTGCTTTACTGAACGGTTAATTCGACGTGGAATCTTTATTGTAAGAAAACAAAAATTATAATCGTAACACGTTATTATTATACAGCTTAACAACGCATTATTTTCACAGCCCCCTCCTCCCCTCTCCCCGCTTTTTAAACTCAAAGTAATCGTAACCTTGACAGTTGACAGCATGGCAATGTTAACCGTAGGTCTTGGTAATGTTGGCCGAATAGCCACAAAAAACAACAAGTTACCTACTCGCGATAAACACATATGTCATCTTACCGGACGTGTCGAGTTCACTTAAGCACAGTGATTCTTAAGGTCTTAGCCAAAGCCCCCCCCCCCCCCCCAAATTTTTTTTTTTGTGGGGCAGAGACAAAAAAAAAAAAAAAAAAAAACGGTTTATCAAAAAAATGTGAGAGGGGGTTGGGGGGGGGGGAATGAATGTGACGTCAGAAGGCCCTTTTCTATTGCACGTTCGAATGACTTATCTTTCTTGAGCTGAAATTGAATTAGTTATGGGGCTGATATCATATAGACTTCACCTTAAGCAAGAGCCATTGGTCGTGTTGCTCATCTAATTTTTTAAAAATTAATCACACCCCACAACTCTACCTCCCCAATCACATATTGGTTTATTCGCGTCATTTGGTTTTTATCTTCATGGGTGAAGTTGTTTCTTTTTTTTTTTTTTTAAACGTATTTACCCCAACCCTGCACATTTATTTTAATCCTTTTAA
>CAXITT010000482.1:595001-605794 GCA_964033795.1 Lymnaea stagnalis
GCTACAATTGGGTGGATCAATCGCTACAATTGGGTGGATCAATCGCTACAATTGGGTGGATCAATCGCTACAATTGGGTGGATCAATCGCTACAATCCGGTCCTTTCTTACCACATCGTTCGTCACGGGTTTCCATGTGCCAGCACGTCGCTGAGCGGTGTCAAATCTTTGAATTTGGGAATTTGAAAAAAAAAATAATAATAATAATTATACCGATATATGGGAATAATAGTAAGTAAAACTTCGGCTTATAATCAGATGCGGCCAATTTTCAAAACAATATGATGTATCGAATACTGTAAGCCAGTAACAAGGTAAGCCTTTAATACGTTGTTCTTCAAATATATCGAGCTTAGTGTTACTTCATAGGTTCCACCAAAATGGAATCGGCTAAAGCCACCAGAAACTTTTTTTTTTTAAATGTTATAAAAATGAAAGTTTAAAAGCCTTATTATATATATTCTTTTTGTTGTACACATTTGTCGGGGGGGGGGGCGGAGGCCCTGGAATTGCTCCGGGGGCATGCCCCCCCCCCCCCCCCCCCCCCCCCCCCACATGCACACTCTTCCACCACCTAACGGAGTAAAAAAAAAATAATTGAAATAATAATGTTAATTCTATTAAAATGAGAAGCTGGCTTACTTTTCTGGCGGTAGCAGTACCCTCCCCTTGCTTTTGGACGCGTGCGCGACACCGTGTGCTACCCCTGGTGGCGTGTAGTCCATTTCCACGTAAGAGTACCACGATGACGTCATTCTATCGCATCCAACGCAGAGCTGTCTTCCAGTGGCAGTTGGTTTGTGGTTGTTTGTTTGTTTGTTTCCTTCCTGGTGTTTTGAAGATTGGTTCAATAAAACTTATCCCAAATAATAATCCAGCATGAAGGCCTACTGAAATAGTCGACTTGTAGAGTCAAGTGGTTGCCTATAATTTGTATTAACCTATTAAAGACCTGTATGTAACTACTCAAAGTCAACAATCAACCATAAACGCTATTTTTATTTTTTTTTAAAGCCTTCAATGTAATAGTGAAAACCAAAGTATTGTTTTTAAAACTCTTTCGAATTCGATTTATTTATTTTTTTAATCCACTAATACAAATAGTAAAAAAAAAAATATATATACATATATTATTCCAGTTTTCTCAATCTTTAATAGCTAATATACTTCAATACTTGAAGGAGCCAAAGAACACACTTATAGCACTGTCATTGAGTGTTTTTGTCTAGCCACCCAATAAGTGCACTCCTGATTGTATCCTGCACTTAGCTCTCTGATATCAAAACTCACAAACTGAACATTGGTCTGCACGCAAAACTTTTCGCTCCGCTTAAAAAGAGTCGGCTCCGTAGGAGATCAACCAATCAAAGCTTGACGTAGACCCACGTGACCACAGAAGACTGATAAGGAAATGTTTCAAAGAAGGATAAGGACGGGGGAGAAGGAAAAAAAAGATAAAAACAGATAACAAGGTATTTTTTTTTTTTAAATAAAAAAACAACAACAACAAGAAAGCCATCAATAAAACAAGCAACAACTCGGCAAAGCCTATCTTTAATACTGAAAACCAAGCTGAATACACAATGTTTTAAGGTGTTATCTTTGTTTTCGTTGGTCTTAATTATGAATATCTATCAAAACTTCGCCCGTCCTCATTTGTCAAGTGATCGATTTCTGGCAATACGAGAGTGCGGCTCCTGAGGGCAGGATGGGATACGCGCACACTCACAAAAAAAGATGAATTATGAATTAGATGAAATGGACGAGGTGAGACATTGCAATGCGAGACGGAGGAAAACCGTTGTGCTTAGTGCTATTTGTTTTTTCAAGCCTGTTGTCTGGATGGCATTGTTATCACGGGTTACGGTTTCCAGCACCGGTGTCCCGGGTATTAGAGTTCGTCTGATGCACACCGAACCTAAGCTGCCGAGAGACGATACAGGTACAGGACACCATCGGCTTTGTCGGCGATTTGAATTATGCATTATAATTTATATGGTCATTTAATTCGTACTGAATTAGATTGGTTACAATGACTGATTACAGGGTAGGAAGGACATCAGATACCATGTTCTCCAACACAGATTTTAAAATATTAATAAAATATGAATGCTTGGATGATACATGGCTATTAAATTTAATAAAGGATCACACGTTGGTACTATTTCTACCCTTAGGGTCATTTTTTTTCCCCAGCAACCCACTTTTGGCATGTTAAAAAAAAAAAAAATGATATCGGGAATATTTTAACCAGCTTACCCCCAAAAACTTGTCCGTTCGGGTATTTTAACCAGTGTCAACTCCTATAACGTCTTCTTGGATTGATTACATTCGTCAGTTCTTTCATACGTTGAAGCGTCGTACTATTCTCACTATCAATTAACAAACTCAACTCCTTTTCATAATAACTATCACTTTAATATCTAAGTAAATATAATAAACATCCTATCACTCCAAGGTTCCACTCAAGACTGCCGCACGACTAAAACATACGTCACAACACTGCATAGACAATACGTCACGAATCAGCATAAAAATACGTCATAAAGACAATGGCGGGAAGAGCGTTCACTAACTATAATAGTCAAGCGCGGGAAAAGCGTTCAACAACTAATGAACATAATATTGAGTCGCAACAATTCCTAATGAACGCTCATACTCGACAACCATCATAAAGACAATGGCGGGAAGAGCGTTCACTAACTATAATAGTCAAGCGCGGGAAAAGCGTTCAACAACTAATGAACATAATATTGAGTCGCAACAATTCCTAATGAACGCTCATACTCGACAACCAGCTTACCCCAAAACTTGTCCGTTCGGGTATTTTAACCAGCTTACCCAAAAACTTGTCCGTTCGGGTATTTTAACCAGCTTACCCCAAAAACTTGTCCGTTCGGGTATTTTAACCAGCTTACCCCAAAACTTGTCCGTTCGGGTATTTTAACCAGCTTACCCAAAAACTTGTCCGTTCGGGTATTTTAACCAGCTTACCCCAAAACTTGTCCGTTCGGGTATTTTAACCAGCTTACCCAAAAACTTGTCCGTTCGGGTATTCTTATTTACTTTGTCAAGAAATCAAAGATTGTAGACGCTCTTGGCGGTTCTGTTTCACCTATTTAAGATTGTGGAAGATTAAAACTTGGGCTGTTTTTCCAAGCACACTTTTGAGTGCGTAGTTTTAGCCATTAATTTTACGTTGAAAGTGTAGCATGAATGAAACAGGCAAAAATAAGCACACCATCGCTTCAGTCGGTATCATAGCAGAACTCAGTTTGATGCAAGGACAGAGTGCCACCAGAGTAGGGTTTAGTTACAACAGAGTGCCCCCAGGACAGGATGCCAAAATAGCAGGGTGATATCAGAACACGGTATTACTAGAACATGATGCCATCATAGCAGAGTACCACCAGAGCAGGATGCGAACACAGAGGGGTGCTACCAGAGAAGGGTGCCAACATAGAGGAGTGCTACCAGAGAAGGGTGCCAATATAGAAGGGTGCTACCAGAACAGGATGCCAACATAGAGGGGTGTACAAGAGAAAGATGCCAACATAGAGGGGTGCTACCAGAGAAGGGTGCCCCATAACAGGGGACCCCCTGAACAGAATGCCACCATAGCAGAGTGAAAACAGAGCAGGTTGCAAACAAAAAAGAAGGCCACCAGAGCAGGCTGCTACTAGAACATGATCCAACAGAGCACCTGAACACAAGAACAGGTTGTCACCGGCCGAAGCAAGGTGCCATCAGAGTAGGTTGCAAACAGTTGAGGATGCCAAATGAGCAAGATTCCATTAGAGCAGGGTGCCACCAGAGCAGGCAGACTCGAAGAGGGCTAGTGGGGAAAGGCTACAGGGTGTGAAGAATATGTTGGGAAAGCAGTCAAGAAAACAAGATAGCGATGCTTGAGTGAACTGATCGTTTTCATTCTGAGCTCCAGACAAAGAGCCATCAAGGAAGCATCAAACAGTTATGTCTGAGGCTGTTCAAGCTAAGCTTCTATTATTGGCCACAGAGGAAGAGTTATTGGTGTCCATTCACAAACTGACCACTGTCTGTGAGTTATCTGAGAGTGATGTTTTAATTGAAGTAGCATGACTGCGAAGCCACTTCAGAGCAGCAAAAATTAATTCGAGGAAGCCAAAGATTAGTCAAATATTTGAAGTTTTGAAATGAATAGCTGACTAGTACGTCTTGGAAGCCATCCAAATCCTCTCACTTAGTCTACAATTATTTCAAACTATATCTTTGTCTTTGTCTTTGGCTTCACGTGAACAATTATTTTGCAAAACTGACCTTTAAAAAAAAAAAAAAAAAAAAAAAAAAAAAACAATTATTTCAAACTATATCTTTGTCTTTGTCTTTGGCTTCACGTGAACAATTATTTTGCAAAACTGACCTTTAAAAAAAAAAAAAAAAAAAAAAAAAGAAATTATTTGCGATCTACCATCGTACAGTTCAGGTTTTCTGGTCTTGCGATTTTTGTGACACCTCTGATTTTGTGACACCTCTGATTTTGTGACACCTCTGATTTTGTGACACCTCTGATTTTGTGACACCTCTGATTTTGTGACACCTCTGATTTTGTGAAGCCTCTGATTTTGTGACACCTCTGCTTGAAACAGTTAAACACGAACCTACAACACGTTACGTAAAGGTGTCAAAAGTGTCAAGAAAAAAAGGATGCCAAGAATTAATAAACACTTATATTGTAGGTAGCTTTCTTCCGTGGTCTAAGACCTTTCAATTGTATGTATACCTCCTATGTTACAGTTTCAGGCCACGATGTTATAGCCCTACCCTTTTATCCCCTCAACACCAACAGTCTTATAGACCCGTAGAGCTTACTTAGGACCAACAATCTACGACAGACTGCTAGACCTACTTGGGACTGCAATCATGGGCGCCCGCAGAAAACTTTCTAGGTGGGGGGGGGGGGCAAAAAAATCAATTAACTTTCCAAGGGGGGGGGGTATTACAGAGAGCTTGTTTACATCATATTTCTCGTGCGTCCCCTCTGATTGACCCCGCATGAGACGCTGTGTTCACAAAGGGGTGTGGCTTAGGCCTTTGAAGTAACTTGTTTACGCCGCCAACCACTAAAAATAATTAATCTGTTCCAAATAGTATTTTGTAGAATGATTTTGATTTTTCTAGAAGCTGCTCGAAGGCAGGGTTTGGGCGTCGGTAGACCCACCTATATAAGGGATTGACAGGCACGGACGGACGGAGATTTTTTATATAGATTTTCTTAACATTACGAGGCGTGTTTTATTCTTTGTGTATTTGTGTGCTCCTACTTATATGTGTTTATTTCGCATTATTTATTGGCATCAATATTTCTAATTGTATTAACTGTGTACCGGTACGATATCTACCATACTGTAAGTTGAAGATTGTAATTTTATTTTAATTTATTTTGTAATTATCTTAAGACATAATAAATCTTAATTAATTGTAACTAGAAACTGTTTGGGTCGTATCTTTCATATTGTTGATTCTGTGGTATCGTCCTTTTGTTAGGCACTGATTACAACGAGCCAATTAAAATTAGAATAGGAGATTAATTTCTCCCAATACAAGTCAGTGCGTAACAGGGGGGGGGGCACAATTTTTTTAAAATCTTTTAATATAGTTTTAAATTACTGTAGCGTATTTGTATGGTGAACGGACAGGACATCAGCTTAGTTACTTTCTCTTTATTTTCTCTTTACTTTAATAAATTTTTTGTCTATTTTTGTCTACATTTTTTTATCCAATCAATCCGGGTGGGGGGGGGCGCAAATTCCCCCCTCCCCCCCTGCGGGTGCCCAAGACTGCAATGGATAAAAGTCTGAACTCCGTTTTGAAGTCGTAGCTTATCCTAGAATTTCCCAATTGTTTAATAACCTAACCATTATCAGGGCGCGTAATCGACATCTGTGTTAACCACGCTGTGCTGTACGGTTGTTACAATGTGTAACTGGTTGTTTCGTTCCGTGGCTGCGATCGGCCTTTTTTAAAAAAAAAAAATGCTTTCACATCTTAAGTCCGTTTTGTAATGACGTCTGTTTCTTAATAAAGAAACATTAATTTCATCCATGTCTGGCGATTTTTGGCTGGATTTAGCTTAAGGGGTCAACCACAAACTGGCGTACCTCCTCCCCGTTGACTGAAAGAGATATTTATTTAAAGAACATTCATCCGGAGGGATTCTCAAATGTGGCCCCCAAAGCAACGTAATTTTTTGTTTTCAAATACATTTTTTATATATGGTTGATTGAAGTTAACACGCAGTTTTTAGACCAGCCAGGCTCCAGATCCAACCACCAGAAGGCCGCGATCAGGATAATTTCAACGACCCTTGTCGTCAAAATATTTTCTGGACCCAGAAACATTTCGCATTTTGGAGGGGGTTATATATATAGAAACGCTTCAACATTTAACATTTATTCGTAATCTATTTGCCCGAATCGATAAAGTCCTCGGACGGCTGTGAAGCAGGTTTTCCGTTTATATTTTGCATGTGTGGAAAGGTTCCTCCAAGTAGTGATAAGGTGATCCACGCCCTGTGTGTCACAGTGATAGCTGTGGGTAAGCCCCAGGCTTACCTGTCATTTGTACACATCCACCGACATTAAAGGTAAAGGAAAGCCTGGGTGCTGGATCCTTCAAACTCTTGTTGGGTCACTCATGCAAAGTGAAATGTTCTTGGTCACTCATGCAAAGTGAAATGTTCTTGGTCACTCATGTAAAGTGAAATGTTCTTGGTCACTCATGTAAAGTGAAATGTTCTTGGTCACTCATGCAAAGTGAAATGTTCTTGGTCACTCGTGTAAAGTGAAATGTTCTTGGTCACTCATGCAAAGTGAAATGTTCTTGGTCACTCATGCAAAGTGAAATGTTCTTGGTCACTCATGTAAAGCGAACTGCTCTTGGTCACTCATGTAAAGGGAAATGTTCTTGGTCACTCATTCAAAAAGAAATGTTCTTGGTCACTCATGTAAAGTGAAATGTTCTTGGTCACTTATGTAAAGTGAACCGTTCTTGGTCACTCATGTAAAGTGAAATGTTCTTGGTCACTCATGCAAAGTGAAATGTTCTTGGTCACTCATGTAAAGTGAAATGTTCTTGGTCACTCATGCAAAGTGAAATGTTCTTGGTCACTCATGTAAAGTGAAATGTTCTTGGTCACTCATGTAAAGTGAACTGTTCTTGGTCACTCATGTAAAGTGAAATGTTCTTGGTCACTCATGTAAAGTGAAATGTTCTTGGTCACTCATCTAAAGTGAAATGTTCTTGGTCACTCATGCAAAGTGAAATGTTCTTGGTCACTCATGTAAAGTGAAATGTTCTTGGTCACTCATGTAAAGCGAACCGTTCTTGGTCACTCATGTAAAGTGAAATGTTCTTGGTCACTCATGTAAAGTGAAATGTTCTTGGTCACTGATGCTTGGTAAAATGTTCTTGGTCACTCATTCAAAGTGAAATGTTCTTGGTCACTCATTAAAAGTGAAATGTTCTTGCTCACTCATTCAAAGTGAAATGTTCTTGGTCACTCATGTAAAGCGAACTGTTCTTGGTCACTCATGTAAAGTGAACCGTTCTTGCTCACTCATGTAAAGTGAAATGTTCTTGGTCACTCATGCAAAGTGAACCGTTCTTGGTCACTCATGTAAAGTGAAATGTTCTTGGTCACTCATGTAAAGTGAAATGTTCTGGTCACTCATGTAAAGTGAAATGTTCTTGGTCATTTATGTAAAGTGAACCATTCTTGGTCACTCATGTAAAGTGAAATTTTCTTGGTCACTCATGCAAAGTGAAATGTTCTTGGTCACTCATGTAAAGTGAAATGTTCTTGGTCACTCATGCAAACTGAAATGTTCTTGGTCACTCATTCAAAGTGAAATGTTCTTGGTCACTCATGCAAAGTGAAAGTTTCTTGGTCACTAATGTTTGGTAAAATATTCTTGGTCACTCATTGTTGGTCTTTCATGCAAAGTGAAATGCTCTTGGTCACTCATTCAAAGTGAAATTTTACTGGTCACTCATGCTTGGTCACTCATTTAAAGTGAAATGTTCTTGGTCACTCATGCATGGCGAAATGTTCTTGGTCACTCATGCATGGCGAAATGTTCTAGGTCATTCATGCAAAGTGAAATTTTCTTGGTCACTCATGTATGGCGAAATGTTCTTGGTCACTCATTTAAAGTGAAATGTTATTGGTCACTCATGCATGGCGAAATGTTCTTGGTCTCTTATGCATGGCAAAATTATGTTCTTGGTCACTCATGCATGGCGAAATGATCTTGGACACTCACACATGGCGAAATGCTCTTGGTCACTCATGCATGGCAAAATGTTCTTGGTCACTCATGCATGGCGAAATGCTCTTGGTCACTCATGCATGGCAAAATGTTCCTACGGGATACAAAAACACCACCCCTTCATGATTCTTGCAGCTGTTCTTGCTACAGAGAAATCCAATGGTTTCAAACTTTACCTGAGTTGTGGCTTTTGCAATGTCGCATACTATGTTAATTCCATGTTATCATACACAGTGCTAATATGAGGTTAACTTCTCACTACAGTGCAGGCTGTGTTTTGTAAAGTCAATCCTCAAATTGATGTTGGATTAGAGCTATGGGATAGGAATAATGTTTGGTTTGACGTAGGCTGTCTCTACATGTACAAGACTGAATGGTGCCACGACAAAGCTGCGTCTATAATTATGAGTTCATGCGTGGATTAGTTGAAATGTATGTTGTTCGAGGATCCAGATCGAATCTGCCAGCCCGTAAAGGTCCGTGGTCATATTTCAGGAAATTCTTAAACTAAAATGGAATTTTAAAAGTTAAAGATTACTTTATTAATAACCTGAAATTTTATACACTGCATGATATAAAACAATAAAGTGTCCTACGCATCAAAATTGTTTAGTGTTAAGTGTGAAACTGTTTAGTGTTAAGTGTGAAACTGTTTAGTGTTAAGTGTGAAACTGTTTAGTGTTAAGTGTGAAACTGTTTAGTGTTAAGTGTGAAACTGTTTAGTGTTAAGTGTGAAACTGTTTAGTGTTAAGTGTGAAACTGTTTAGTGTTAAGTGTGAAACTGTTTAGTATTAAGTGTGAAGCTGTTTAGTATTAAGTGTAAAATTTACAGAAAATCAATAGGCATCTGGAATTCACCAGGTTAAGATTTAGGGAAAAATTCCGCTGACAAGACCCTTTTTGTAAGTATTAAAACCAATTTTTGTAATTATTAAAACTAATTTTTTTGTACTTATCAAAACCAATTTTTTGTAAGTATTAAAACACGTTTCGTAAGTATCAAAAATCAATTTTTAAAGTTAAAAAAAAAAATTTAAGTATCAAAACCACTTTTTGTAAGTATCAAAATCAATTTTTTGTAAGTATTAAAACATGTTTTGTAAGTATCAATTTTTTGTAAGTATCAAAAACAATTTTTGTAAGTATCATAAACAATTTTTGTAAGTATCTAAGCCAATTTTTGTAAGTATACAAAAATACTTTTTGTAAGCATCAAAACCACTTCTTGTAAGTATCAAAATCTTTTTTTGTAAGTATCAGAACCAATTCTTGTAAGTATCAAAACTAACTTTTGTAAGTATCAAAACTAATTTTTGTACGTATCAAAATCAGTTTTTGTAAGTATAAAAAACTATTTTGTAAGTGTCAAAACTAACTTTTGTATGTATCAAAACCAATTTTTGTAAGTAAAAATCCCCAGATTGTTCCCACTTCAAACCTTGACATCTGAAGAAAGTGGAGACAACTCCTATTAAGAATTAGACAACGCGTTCCCTCCTGATGGCTCTACAGCGGAAATCGCTCAGGTTCTTGCGTAACATGATAAGTTGATCGTTTTCGGACAAGTCCATTCAGAAAAAAAAAAAGGGGGGGGGGGGGGGGGCGGGGTGGCCGTATTGTATTCTGTAAACAGAACTTTTAGATGACATTTTAATGGTAGGAGTTAAAATTCTCAAAACACCTCGAAATGACCAGTCTATTTGACATCAACCACAAAAATGACGAATAGCAACATTTAAAAAAATAAAAATTAAAATGTGTAAAGTATATTTTGACTGTCGATTCGGACAGCTTGACATGAAAGCTTGACATGACAGCTTGACATGACAGCTTGACATGACAGCTTGACATGACAGCTTGACATGACAGCTTGACATGACAGCTTGACATGACAGCTTGACATGACAGCTTGACATGACAGCTTGACACGACAGCTTGACATGACAGCTTGACATGACAGCTTGACATGACAGCTTGACACGACAGCTTGACACGACAGCTTGACACGACAGCTTGACATGACAGCTGGACACGACAGCTTGACACGACAGCTTGACATGACAGCTTGACATGACAGCTTGACATGACAGCTTGACACGACAGCTTGACATGACAGCTTGACACGACAGCTTGACATGACAGCTTGACATGACAGCTTGACACGACAGCTTGACACGACAGCTTGACATGACAGCTTGACACGACAGCTTGACACGACATCTTGACATGACAGCTTGACACGACAGCTTGACATGACAGCTTGACATGACAGCTTGACACGACAGCTTGACATGACAGCTTGACATGACAGCTTGACATGACAGCTTGACATGACGGCTTGACACGACAGCTTGACATGACAGCCTTACATGACAGCTTGACACGACAGCTTGACACGACAGCTTGACACGACAGCTTGACATGACAGCTTGACATGACAGCTTGACACGACAGCTTGACATGACAGCTTGACATGACAGCTTGACA
>CAXITT010000483.1:7298-21719 GCA_964033795.1 Lymnaea stagnalis
CCCCCCCCCCCCCCCCCCCCCCGAAAAAAACAACCTCCTCAAACATGATTAGGAACTGAAAAAATGCTTGCTAAGTTTAGATTAGGATCCAAATTTACCAAATACCTAGACCATCTACCTTCAATCAAGTGTCAGAATCAGAACTTCAATCTCCAAAAAGAAAAAAACATATTAGGCTTAATACAAAAATGACAAAATATTAAGACATCTTGACTCATGTTCTGAATTTACCCACTCTTGCTTAAACAAGTTTTTACGTACACCCCCTAAAATGCCTACTACAAAAGGAAGAAAAGCTTGAAATACAATTTTTAAAAAGCTGAATGAAATTGAAACCTAACATATATATTTAATTGAATTATTATGAATATTCTAATAATCAAAATAATTCAAATGCAGCCATTCTGGTGAGAGGGTGGATGTTGGTTGGTAGGTTGTTGACACAATTAATCATGGCGATCCCTAAAACCGAGCAGAAGATGAAGAGGCAGCTGACAGTTAATATTAGGATGTTAAACTCGGTAATTCAGGTCCTGAGCACTATAGTCTATAACCTTGTATTGGTTTTTAGAGTGTTTTATAAACAGGAGTGGTATAGACGTGGATCCTAAGAAAAATTGTAAGAAATTAAGACAATACCTGAAAAGATACAAATGGTGCATATTAACAATGTCCTTACTAATGCATTACACAGCCAACAATAAACATGTTAATTACCTCTGTAATTACAGGTTATTACAAAATTTACTTAACTAACAGTACAGATGTATGTTGACCATAAAATAGTGCCTGTTATGCAAATAGCAATCATTATATTCTAGTTCTAGTAATGGTTAGTTATAAAAGAAATCACATGTCAGGAATTAACTTGTAGCACATACACCATCTTTAAATTTAGAAAGCCCGCAACATGTATTTTCACACAGCTGCAATCTTGTTTGCCACAACCTGTGAAAGGTCACGGAAGACTTTAAAAAAAAAGTGAAAATTCAACAGATTAAAAGTAAACATGCAAATTAGTAAAATACATACAAATTTAATGAAATGTTTTCAGCCGGTACATACATTTCTAGGCGAGGGCATCTGCTTTATTGTATCCCTCTAGATATGCAACAAGAAGTCTAACGACCTGTGTTCGCCCCATTTCGGCCTGTGCATGCTCTCTTCCCTCAACTACAGCACATGCACTGCTAGAATTACACGCTATGGTCAAGAAAAATATAAAAGTGAATAATACAAAAATGGAAACCCGAATCAGTTTCTTGGAATACAATTTTGTTAACACTTTATTTCAAGTTCCACCAAAATCCAAAAGTTGTCAGAAAATCAATAAAATACAGCACTTAACCATTTTCCAAAATGTCAGAAAATGTAAATATTATAATTAACCAGTCAATGAAATTTAGATCTGAAACATTCCATGGTTGTATTACATAAAAGTTAAATTAGTAACAACACAATAATAAAGGTAGACATACGTCGTAGGGCTGGTTGTCTAAATTAGCCCCATCTTACATTCAGAATTAGTGTGAAATGTGAGGACTAACATTCAGGTCTGGACATTACGACTCAACTGTCGTCTATGCATGGTGCCTAAATAAGAAGCACCAATTGCAAGACAATTACTATATATGTATATAGTTAAATGTCTCAACTACAGATTTCATTGTGCTGTACTAATTTAAATTTCCCATTGAGTCATTATCAAGCAGATCACTGTCTACATCAATTTCAATTGATACATCAGCTACTTTGATAGTTCCATTTCTTACCTTGCATTAATAGAGAACTTTAAAGAAAAAGCACGCTTGGATAGCATTAAACCTAATCATGCTGGATTTAACTTATGTAGCTAGGTGCTCTGAGTAACCTTATAATTGAAAAAAAATGCTTTTACGCTGATTTAATTATGAATTTTTACTAAACTTAAATTATAAGGCTAAGACAATTAATAATGGAAAAAAAATAACGCTGTTTGTTACCACACAATTGTTCTTCACTACATGCCCATTGTGCATGTTCAATATTTATTTTCATTAAATTATTCTGAACCCTGTTCATTGCTAATTATAGTTTGTCCTACTTCTGTGGCAATTTCAGACCGAAGATCTGTTTTTTTTTTCTCCTTAAATTTGTTTTAGATTGCTGGCATGGGCCTCATAGCAGCAGGAGCCTATGTCAAGATCAAGTTGGATCAATACTACGATTTCTTTGGAAGTGATTATATGGGTCCTGGTATATTGTTAATTATAGTGGGAGTTTTCATATTCTTGCTGGCTTTCTTTGGATGCTGCGGAGCCATTAGAGAGAACTACTGCTTCACCATGACAGTAAGTAACATTTAAATCCTTAAATCGTTAATCCTGAATCCTGCAAAACCCACTCTGACGTAAGCTCTCTTATGTTATATGTGATGTTGCTTGTTACAGAAAATGTAAACGTAAGATTGTTGACATTTCATTGACAAACTCGTGAATGTTTTTATTTGAACTCTTTACTTCTCATGCAGTTTTTGACATTATTGGATTGTTAAATTTGGACGATAGAATTTCTATTATCTGTAGTTCACTGTAGGCGCATGTGTGCAATATTTTAACCTTGCTTTTAATCTGCAGTTTGCTGTTTCCCTTGGCATCATATTTGTATTGGAGATTGCAGGAGGCATCGCTGGCTTTGTACTTAGAGATGATGTAAGTGTTATCATATTTTTTTTTTACCAATGTGACCATTTGATTCTTTTATAAATTCCAGTTCATGAGCTGATTGTAATTTTTTTAATTACAAAATATTTTTTTTTTAAAAGTATCGTTTAAACTGCTGGATACAATTCCATTTCTTAAATTGGGTTAATCCAAGGTTTTACTTTGTTACATGTGGGTCATAGTGGAACAAGGCATGAGGAGGCTTGAAATATAAAGACGGGACAGTTAAAAGAAAGTTTCGGCTCAGAGCCTTCTTCAGTAGACATGATAAATGAAGAAAAAACAAGAAATAGTAAATAGTTTAAAAAACTTACTTCGTTGTACTGTCTTTATTTTTCGAGCTTCCACATACCTTGTTCCACTATTTCCTTCACACAGTTTGAACGCAGTCCTTCCATTTATAATCCTTAACATGATTAAACGACTTTTCCAACTGGATTAATTAAAAAACCTTTCATTAAATATTTAAAATAAACAAATAATAAAACATGTAAGTTTTTTAACACAAAGTGATTATAACTGACTTTTTCTCTTTTAAATGGTTCTGCTTTAATCTCTGTCTTAATCATAGGGTTACCTGGTTTTACTAGAAACAATTGTGGGTGATTTTTTTCAAAACATAGTCATAAAAAAAATTGTGTTACAGGCATGTCTAATAGTGCACCATAGGTCTATCATTAAAGTGAATGACTGAATAGTTGTCAAAAAATAATTCTTTTTCATGTACTTTTAGATTGAGAAAGAAATCGATGACATCTTGACAAAGTCTTTGAAAAATTTGCACACTTCATCAGGTTTAAATAAAACTTGGGATGTTTTGCAAGAAGAAGTAAGTGCCTCATAAAATTTAGTAATATATTTTTTTCACTGTTGTACTTTATTTCTTTGTGGGATGCCATACATGGAATTTGGAATTTAAACATTTTAAAAGCAATTGACCCAGTAATCTCAAGGTGATGTGTGGAGGAAATTCAACAAGTGTCCTTCTTGATGGCTACCAGTATTAATCCTCAATTTCCCTGTATTTCTTTTATTTCTTGTACATATTTTCAATTTTTTTTTTCTGTTATTTGTTACTGTATTGATACATAAATTCTTTTACTTCCTGTAATCTTGGTTTTTGAAAAAAAACAATTTCAGTATTAAGATTTGATGGTGAACTCCAACCACTTGAGTTTTTGAACTGATTGCTATTGTTTATTCATTCGTCCTGTCTGCAGAGGAAGGCTCTTGGCTGAAACGGTTATTTGTTTATTTACTATCCTGTCTTCATATCCCATGTTTCCACATACCTTGTTTGTTTATTTCCCCCCACACCTCTTTTATTATCCTTTACTACTATATCACCGTTTTACTTTTCTTTCAGTTCCATTGCTGTGGTGCTAACTCTTCTGACGACTGGGAGAAAATTGCAAACATGAAACCACCACAATCTTGCTGCAGCAAGGCAAAGGCTGACTGCCATAGTCCTCTCCTGCCTGATGAAATTTATCCTGAGGTGAGTCCTGTTTTTTTATCAGTCTCCAACAGGTCTTCAAAATTCATTTTGTCAGCTTTGTCAAGCTGGGACACGTTAAGCATCTGTAACAGTTACATTGTAATATCCATTGGCACAATCCCCTTTGGATTATATGATTGCTGTGTTAAAGTCTAGCACTGTTGTTACATTCAAATGTGTTCAGAAGTTCAGAATTAAATTTAAAACAATTGCAGCTCTGCATGTCACATCTATATGACACAGCACTAGGTTTAGAGATGAAATCCGAGGATTCGTGACATTTAAAATAGAAAGTGATAGAGTACATTTAACACTTACTAATAAGTAAATGCTCTTGTTTAGAGACAACTCTTGCTCTTTTATAATTGTAAACATCCTTGTATAACACTTAAAAAAAACACAATCATATATTTCAGGGCTGTGTCAATAAATTTGAAGATTGGCTGAAGGATAAGGTTGCCATTATTGGAGGTGTTGGCATTGGGCTTGCATTTGTTCAGGTAGGTCAATATGTTGTTTCTCCACTTAGAAAATTTAAAAAAAATAAATTTTGATTTACATTGCGCAGGTATGAAGATGTTTGTTCAATTGTAGAATGTTGAATTGAAAGTTGGTTTTTTTTTTTTTGTAACTATCGCGTTATATTTTAATTGTATTCTCAAGTTATTTTGTTACTGTAAAAGTGCCAGTGGAACTTAAGCCGACATTAACTTCTGTCCTCAGGTTGTTGGTATCCTGTTTGCTTGCTGCCTGGCAAGGGCTATCAAAAAGGAGTACGAGGTTGTCTAAACTAAACTTTGGGGAAATAAGCAGCTACTTGGCTTGCGCTGACTCAAATTTTTCAACATGGCATCTTTAAATTTGAACTTACTACTACTTTTTATTATTTGAATCACTAATTCTCTACCGTTTTTGGATATCATGGATGGCTTACCTCTGAAAGTGTGGGATTAACCATGTTTCCTGTTTGTGAAGTTGCCGATATCATCTTGATGCTGTCTTCTGTTCCTGCTACTTAAACACTGGCACGCCGTGTGGAGGATCCATTTTTTTTTTTGTTGACACCCATGGATAAGCAAAGAGTGCTTAATGAAGTAAATAGGACTATCAATACTTAGTAACTTAACTTATAAAATGTACGCTTTTTCCTTATATTGTACTTACCTCTTTTTTTTTTTTAGTCTTAGATTCCTGTGTTTTAATGGAACATTTAAATGGTTACTTTGTTGTTTTTTTTTTTATTTTAAGTACGCTTTTTCCTTATATTGTACTTACCTCTTTTTTTTTTTAGTCTTAGATTCCAGTGTTTTAATGGAACATTTAAATGGTTACTTTGTTGTTTTTTTTTTTATTGTAAATGTAATCCTTTAAAAAAAAAAAGTTTACAGAAAAAGCAGATCAAATTTGCTATTGGCTTCAGTTTCTCTTAAGATGTCTGTCTTTGACTTCAGCCTTTTTCAATGCTTTACTATCTCTATTTAAGAAAAATCAAATGCTTTTAAAAATTTTTTTATTCCTCTCCTTTCTGTGTTGAAGTATTGATGTATAACTGATGAACCTAAATTTGAATACTGTTCTTATTAGTCTAAACATTTTAATCATATATTCATCTGCTCATCAGTCACCATTATGTTGTTTAAAGCCCTGTCTATTAAATAGATTATATTGTTGTACCTTCATATTTTTTTCATTTTTTTTTTGTATGGAAAAGTATATGGTGCGAGACTGTTTTTGTGTATGCTAGTGAGGTTGTTTTTGGTTTACATCCAGAGGTTTAAGAATGTGAACAATTAAACTTTCATATTTACTCATTTCCCCTCAAACCATTGTAAGCTTCAGAATGAGGAACTAAATGCAAAATTCATACATTTGACCTATTAACTAGACTCAGTGCTTTGGTTTATTTTGTTTTTTAAGTTTATGAACTTCACTTTTTAAAATTAAGTGTTTTTAGTGGGTTTTTTTTCTTTTTGCCAAAAGATTAATGCATTTAAGCCATCAGTTTATGCATTCTTTGGGTTGTGGAGAATCAACAATTAGTCTACTTACATTTCTACATTCCCAAGTTTTGAAATCTTAATATTTAAACAACTCCCCATTTGTTTCTATTATATTATAATTATGGTAATAGGACTTCCGACTTTATCATTGAGGCTCTATACATATGATTCATGTTCTGATTGCCTGAAGCTTGATAAAGATGGCCAGAGATGATGTCCTGGTCTGCTGTAAATTTGATGTCCAGGTCTGCTGTAAATTTGATGTCCGCAAGGCCTTGTTGAATAATTATTACATTTCTACTTATTCATATGGCATATTTTCTTAGGGAACTTTCTGATCCTGTTTCAGATGTATTTGGGAATGGCATTTTTTTGCCTTCATAAGTAAAAGCTCAAGTCCTATTTATTTTTTTTGTGGATACCTGGCTGAGGGTTTTACAATGAAAGTATACTTGAATTAATATACAATAATATATAGGACGACCTCATAAAAAGCTGTGATTTTAACAATACATTTTTTTTCCTTTTTTAATATACCCTCTTTGTTTGTTTTTCTTCGATATGAGTAGTTGTGCCATAACAGTGACCTCTTTATGAAAGAACATGGAATTTTCTTTCGGTGAAAAGTATTGAATCTGTAACTAAGCGTAATGGTACCTTTATGTAGAGATGAATTTCTTCATTCCTGTAGGCTAAAGATAAATTAAACACACAATTTGCCGGATGGCTTTTCGGGGTGTATTTTATGTCTTTGTTTTGAATTGAACATTTCCAGTTTAAATTGCACAATATTTATGCAATAAGGTCACTTGTACAACCAATTGATGAATAAGCATAAGATTATAATAAATTACCATTTGCCTCGACAGCTAAAAAAAAAAAAATTTAAATGAGGAACTTTACCTTTATTAGCTGAGATTATTTTATGTCAATCACAATTATTTTCATGGTATCTATTTTTTTTTTTTTTTAGTTTTTAATTAAGTTTTAAATTTTAAATTTACATTTTTAAATTTAAAAATTTATACAATAAAGTCACTTGTACAAACAATTGATGAAAAAGTATAAGATTATAATAAATTACCAATTGCCTCGAAAAATAAAAAAAAAAAAATTTAAATGAGGAACTTTACCTTTATTAGCTGAGATTATTTTATGTCAATCACAATTATTTTCATGGTATCTATTTTTTTTTTTTTTGAGTTTGTAATCAAGTTTTAAATTTGAAATGTACATTTTTAAATTGAAAATCTTACGATAGATAATTTCATATTATACCATAGTTGAGCATAGACAATTTTCTACATTTCTGTATACAACCGTACTACTTTTATCCCAATGACGAGGCCTTGGAAAGAATTTAAAAAAATTAAAGTAGATATATCAAAAAAACTTGCCTCTGGATTTTATTTAAATTTCATTCCTCATTTTTTAAAATCCAGATTTATCTGTAATTTGTATTTGAGAATCATATATTCCGACTGGTTCGTACAGTGAGTATAAACCTGATAAAAGTGAAAATGAAATCCAGGTATTATAAATAAAAAAAATTTCAAATTTGGCTTCTCATTTTCAAATGGGATAAGCTCTACAAAAATCTGGACTTGGCAACGCTAACCTTTGAAAAAAGTTCAGTCTGGTTGCCTGCCAAGTTCTCACCAACATAACAAAATTAAAGATGTCCGCCTAATTTTAACAATGGAAACAAGCGCATTATTTCTATAATACCAGTACTAATAAATTTTAAAATTTGTTTCCTGTGACAATGTGGGTGATTTTATGTGCCTGACACACACACACCCACCCCAGCTCCATGGTTTCATTAATATTTGCAATTGATTACTATTTCCAAGTTTGCTTAGTCCTTCAAGAAATAGAAATGAAAACACATCAAACCCCTTAAGCTTCAGGTTGTTTTATATAAAAAAAACTTGGGACTGTATGTTGAAACTAGGCCTCAAATAACTTGGACTGTATGTTGAAACTAGGCCTCAAATAACTTGGACTGTATGTTGAAACTAGGCCTCAAATAACTTGGACTGTATGTTGAAACTAGGTCTCAAATAACTTGGACTGTATGTTGAAACTAGGCCTCAAATAACTTGGACTGTATGATGAAACTAGGCCTCAAATAACTTGGACTGTATGTTGAAACTAGGCCTCAAATAACTTGGACTGTATGTTGAAACTAGGCCTCAAATAACTTGGACTGTATGTTGAAACTTGGATTAATAACTTGGACTGTATGTTGAAACTAGGCCTCAAATAACTTGGACTGTATGTTGAAACTTGGATTAATAACTTGGACTGTATGTTGAAACTAGGCCTCAAATAACTTGGACTGTAAGTTGAAACTAGGCCTCAAATAACTTGGACTCTATGTTGAAACTAGGCCTCAAATAACTTGGACTGTATGTTGAAACTAGGCCTCAAATAACTTGGACTGTATGTTGAAACTAGGCCTCAAATAACTTGGACTGTATGTTGAAACTTGGATTAATAACTTGGACTGTATGTTGAAACTAGGCCTCAAATAACTTGGACTGTATGTTGAAACTAGGCCTCAAATAACTTGGACTGTATGTTGAAACTAGGCCTCAAATAACTTGGACTGTAAGTTGAAACTAGGCCTCAAATAACTTGGACTCTATGTTGAAACTAGGGCACAAATTATTTCCGTAAAAAGTCTCAGCTATGTGAAATGCTGGGCAAAAATGAGTTAAATGTCAGCAATTTTTATCTTGTAAAACTAATCTCATCAGATCTTATCTGTTTTACAAGAGAGAAGTTATCCATGACAGGAATAACTTGTACTATAGATTTGGATGACCTGTTGGATCCACTAAGGATGTCTTTGATGACCTGTTGGATCCACTAAGGATGTCTTTGATGACCTGTTTGATCCACTGAGGATGTCTTTGATGACCTGTTGGATCCACTAAGGATGTCTTTGATGACCTGTTGGATCCAATAATGATCTTTGATGACCTGTTGGATCCAATGATGATCTCTTTGATGACCTGTTGGATCCACTAAGGATGTCTTCGATGACCTGTTGAATCCACTAAGGATGTCTTCGATGACCTGTTGGATCCACTAAGGATGTCTTTGATGACCTGTTGGATCCAAAAATGATCTCTTTGATGACCTGTTGGATCCACTAAGGATGTCTTTGATGACCTGTTGGATCCAATAATGATGTCTTTGATGACCTGTTGGATCAACTAAGGATGTCTTTGATGACCTGTTGGATCCACTAAGGATGTATGTGATGACCTGTTGGATCCAATAATGATGTCTTTGATGACCTGTTGGATCCACTAAGGATGTCTTTGATGACCTGTTGGATCCACTAAGGATGTCTTTGATGACCTGTTGGATCCAATAATGATGTCTTTGATGACCTGTTGGATCCACTAAGGATGTCTTTGATGACCTGTTGGATCCACTAAGGATGTCTTTGATGACCTGTTGGATCCAAAAATGATCTCTTTGATGACCTGTTGGATCCACTAAGGATGTCTTTGATGACCTGTTGGATCCAATAATGATGTCTTTGATGACCTGTTGGATCCACTAAGGATGTCTTTGATGACCTGTTGGATCCACTAAGGATGTCTTTGACTGGTCCCCCCCCCCCCTTATATCTTCTAACTTTCGTGGAAATAAATTGCAATAAGTCAACACACTGGCCATAGTTAAAAATGTTTATTACAACACTATGGTACAAACGGGTTGAAGTGGGTGGAGCTTAAAATATAAACTTCACAGCCTAGTAATACTAGCATATAATTACAATGTATTCTCTTTGGTGTTTCTGCATGTGCCATCATTTCATTTAGAAGATGCATTGCCACCATTAGACTCAAAAAATTCAGTTGCTTTAGTGACATGGAATTTCAAAATATAACTTTTTATTTAAATTTATACATTTTAAAATTATATAAATATTTGAAGTTTAAAAACAAATTATTTTTAAAAAACAACTTGATGTTAAATTAAAAACCAGGCATAATGATGGGGAATACATTTATTTAGATGATTTTTTCTTATTTAAGCATACCATTATTTGTTAAAACATAAGGTAATTGGGGCTGGGCAATAGGCCGCCCTCGAGCAGCTTATTTTTAATGTAAATTTTATCAAAAACAAGAAACATGCATATTTTAATCTTTTTTTTTTTTTTAATTTAGGGATCCTTCATTTTTTTAGATATAAAAGGTCACAAGGTATACATTATTATATAAAAGAAATACATAATTTTTAAACTTCCAGTTTTTTATAACTAAATACAAAATAATTGTTCCATATTTCTATGTTTGTAACATTTGACAAGGGTTCTTTTCAGTAACTAGAAGTTTTCATGATGCCAGGGTAAACATGTAGAGTTATCACTGAATGATATGTAGGCATATTATTATTATCCAAAATTGTTTTCGAAGGAGAACTCGAGGCATACACTGACCTTATCTGTTGTTGTTTAACACTCAAGTGATCTTGAATCTGTTTTTTGATTGGCTTTTAATTATAGAAGCTGGGCTTTCGTATCCAATGTTTAATAAATAAATAAAAGTTTACTTGAACCTAAAGGCTCTGCAACGTACTCAGCAGACACAGGAGAAATACTTTTTTTTCTCCAAATAAATTAGATCTGCATAAAGATACTACTGCAGTCGGGTAAATATATATTTTTAAAAAAACATATGCAACCACAGACATACAAATAAATATGGAGTTTCTATATCCGTAGTCTCATTTTGAATTTAAAGGTATCTTTTCATTTTACTTTTCAAATTGACATAAAAAATAAGCAGGCAAATCGTTTCTTTTTTTGTTTGTTGTTTTGTTTGTTATCCCTACGAGTACCGAGCCTTTTCATTGGCCAAAGCAAGTCTCCTTATATTCCCGATGCAACCCGCCGATGACTCTTGAAGATCTTCATCTTTGGAACCAACCATTTTGATCAGAGGCTGGAAAAGAAATAAATGGTCAGAAAACATTTAATTCTGATGGACACAGTTAGGGGTAAAATAATTATGTAAAAAAAAAAATTAAAAAAAAAAAATATATATATATATAAAATGTTTGGACTTGATTTGGAAGTATAATAATAAAAAATCGCATCTTAAGCTTGGACTCAATTGGAGTTACGATCCTAAAATATCCCATCATACGTTTGTACTAATCCCAAAATATCCCATCATAAGTTTGGACTCAATCCTAAAAATCCCATCTTAAGTTTGGACTCAACAGAAGGTACAATAAAAAATAAATATCCCTTTCATAAGTTTGGACTCGATTGGGGGGTACAGTCCTAAATATCCCCATCATTAGTTTGAACTCGACTGGAGGTACGATCCTAAAATATCCCGGGAGCGACTGACCTTGACCACCCCAGCCTCATGCATCGTTATGCAGTTCTCGGGGTTCTTGGACAACTGGAAGAGCGCCCTCGCCGTGGACCTGTGGACGTTCTCATCTTTGGACTTGAGGTACCTGACCAGGGGCGCTACAGCCCTTTCCTTGCCGAACGCCGTCCGGTTGTTGCCCCAGTTGCAGCACCGGGCAATGGCTTCGGCCAGATGACGTCGGAGCTTGTCGTCGTTCTGAGAAAGGGAAAGAGAGGGAGAGGTTCTTTGAACAAGGTACCCACAGTGGCGTCACCAGTGGATGCGGACCACAGCGGGTGACAGTGGGTTTTTTTTTGGGGGGGGGGGAGCAAATGGAAAATGCTTATTTGACAGAGTTCGCTCGATAAGGTTTCGTAGCAGAATTCAGTTAATAACAAGACTAGGGTGCCCACCAGAGCAGGATTTCATCAGAACAGGCTGTCATCGGACAAGAATGCAACCAGAGCAGAGTTCCACCGGGTGCTAAAAAAAATGGGTGCCACCATAAGGGTGTCACCAGACAGAGCAGCGTTTGGTCGAAAATGGCGTCCCCTCCATTAAAGGAAAGTAAGTGTGGCCCGAGGCGGACCGCCGTCTCATCAACCCTTCCTACGCCTCTGTATCTACCATGGCCCGTGGAGCAGTCCAGGCTTTGTGGCCTAGCGGTTTTGCCAATTAAAAGTTATATGGTTAAAGATTGTTGATTTCGATGAAGGGATTGCCATGTTTACATCACGGAAAACCAGGAAAGTAAAATTTTAACCACAACGTTTAGTGTTCCAATAGAAAAAGCGTTTTTGTTGCATTTTAAAACGCTCTAACCTCGTTTCCCAAGTTTTCTTCTACTTAAGTCTTTAGCTGCTAATGTACATTTCTGTAGGTTCTGGTTAAGAATAAGTATCGGTATTCGGTACAGGTCCATGTGGGGGTGGGGATAAGAGGGAGTCCGGAGAAGGGGAAGTCGGGGGGGGGGGGGTCTACTGACGCCCCTGATTATCCGTGTATACTTATTATAGTTTATCGAGGGGGGGGGGCGGGACCTGATAGAATTCCACAACCTCTTTTAGTTCAGATGTTTGTGTGTTGTATTCACGTGTTGTATTGATTTAGAGCCCTGGTCGAATGTTCGGTCAGCAAACGGCAAACTATCTGACCCCTGGGTAACTGACCTTTGACCTACGTACACCCCCGCGTGGTACGGCAGAGATTGGCAAGTGACTCGAACATCTATAATTGTGTAGTTTTAAGTTTAAGATGGCTTAACACATCAACTGTAACACATCACCAAACACAGCAATTGACGTGTAGCTACTTGTGTAACACATCACCAAACACAGCAATTGACGTGAGTGTAGCTGTGGTGACTGCATCATGAAAGAAGTCTAGACAATAAAACGTAATTTTTTTTTCCCCAATTTAAAAAAAATAAAAAATTAAACCAATATTGCGGAGTCAAAGAAACAGGGTCAAAATAACAGGGTCTAATACTTTTGGCTGAAATCGATGGCGTTATTAAAAAAAATTCTATTGCTGCCCACAGATACTACTTACCAGCTAAGTGCTATTTCTTATTTTTATCTTTATACCGTTTTTTCTGTTGTTTTGTTCGCTGACGAAGGCTTTCTGCCGACACGTTCGCTGTTTTGTTGCGTTTATTTTTTCAGGTTTAACCCTACTCTGTTTTACTCATTTTATTTAAAAATAATAAAAATGATACCCGGTACTAATAATTTAAAAATAAAAATATGTAAAAAAAAAATAGCTAACTGACAGCCAAATCTAAACAATTGAAGTTTTAAGAATTACTATTGGAGTAAGCAACATGACAATTTGATATTAATATAATCAGGATTCGGTCTCAGTATATATAGATTCAGGATATTATGACGAAAACTTATCTTAGCTGTTCAACAATTTTTAACTACCGTTACTTGTATTGAATGTATTCAGCTAAATTATGCTATCTTAATTCATTATGTTAGTTTCATTGACGTTGCTTTAGTCATTAGTCCGAATGTTTAAGGCCAGAGATCAGACCGTTCAGTTCATAATGTTGAATTAGGGAAATCTTCCGACCCACTCCAGACCCTAATGTCAAATTTTCGTGAATTGTTCGGTGGAGAGTATGTACGGCACGGCATCAACAAACAAAAAGTGTTGATGGTCGTCTGCTATCTTGATGCCATTGCCCCAAACTTTGTATCACTCTCACCCACGAATCCCCTCCTTCATGTCAATGTGATCTCAATTTTGACAATTTGATTTCACCAGTGGCGGTGCGAGGCTCAGTGCAACCCCGGGGTGGGCCGAAAATGTGCGCCCCTCGAAATATAAAGACAAAGGTGCCACCCGGGAGGGGGGCGATCGCCCGCTCTTCACCCCCCTACCTACGCCAGTGGATCTCACCATTCAAAAAGGGACCCCCCCCACCCTTTTCATCCCCCTATTAACATTGTTGACCGTCCAAGAGCAAAGGCTGGTGGTGCACCCCCGTTAAATCTGAGCCGGGTGTTGCGCGCTGACCCAAAGGTACATTAAATTATTCGCTGAAGTAAAGAAGCGCCAAAGGACCGAGTGCGGCGACTTCAGGCAGTCGAACGATTAAACAGACGTGTATCTTAGATAAGCCACATTGATCTGTTGATGATTGCACCTATCCAATTCCCTGGCCGTGTTCTCCTCGCATGTGGTGGTGTGTGCTGGACAGAGCACGTTTATTATTAGGCTGTGGTACGGCAAACACACCTCTCGCCTTGTCACACGGAAGGCTATTATCTTACCTGCATAGACATAGGTTTGTCACATGGGGAGCGGGGGGGGGGGGGGGGGGG
>CAXITT010000483.1:21887-37950 GCA_964033795.1 Lymnaea stagnalis
GGGGGGGGGGGGGGGGGTGAGAGAAAAATGGGGTGGGGTGGGGAGGAATCTATTTGTATTCCTTGAGAAAAAGTAATTATGGTGTTTTAGATAACACCAAGACGCCATTTTGGTGAATTAAATCAAGTTTGATTTTCTAAGAAAACTAGAAAGACAGGAAATGTGAGAATGTTAGGAGAGGGTCTTTGATCAGGAGTGTTACCTGGACGACGACGGATGCATGGGTCCGTTCTGTTTGTGTTACCTGGATAGTGGTGGGGCTATCGATGAGTGGAAATTGTAGGAGTGCCGAGAGGTCTCATTTTTACGGAGGGGTTTATCCGGATGAAGAGAGGTTTACGAGCCAGGAGATAGGTATATTGGCGAACAGGGGTATCTTTGAGAGGTTTATGAGCCAGGAGATAGGTATATTGGCGAACAGGGGTATCTTTACGAGAAGAGGTAATCGTTGTGATAAATTGATGATTACATGTATTTGAGTGAGGACAGGTACTTTGGAGAGGTCGAGACCCCCCCCCCCTTTTTGAAAAAAACTCACCAGCAGGCTGAAAATGCCGTCCCTCCACGTATAAAGAAAATAAGTGGCTCCTGGGGCGAACCGTCCCCACCGGCCCCCCTCAACCAATTCCGCCCCAGGATGTCTGGTATAAGGGTGTCATTTCAGGTATTTTTTTTAAAAGGGGGGGGGGGGTGCAAAACCAAAACTTGGTTGGCTTGTTAAGTCGTTTGAATACTGGAGGCGCCACAGTACATAGCAATTTAAATAAAATCTGCAAATTTAGAGGGGATGTGGGTGGGGGCTAATGCCCCACCCTTCCCTACCCTAAATGTCGTCCCTGGTGTGGTAGGTAAACATTCTGTTTAATGACTCAAAATTTATTATGTAATATGTTGTTGTTGTTGTNTTCTATGTCCAGTCTCAGCGTGGGTGTAAGAACTGTGCAATGAACTACACAGTGTGCTCATAAGGTTCAAAGTGGGGTGGGGGGGGGAGACGGTTGAAAGGCGCACATACACGTAAAACACCTTAGGCTGGGCCTGTCTACTTGGTACTAGTACATTATAGGGCCTTTCTACTTAGTACTAGTACATTAAAGGGCCTTTCTACTTAGTACTAGAACATTATAGGGCCTTTCTACTTGGTACTAGTACATTATAGATTCCATTTTGGTTTGTATATATATGTTTAATAAAACTCAGAAATCTCTCTCTCTCTCTCTCTCTCTCTCTTCTATTCTCTCTCTCTCTCTTCTTTCTCTCTCCTCCCCCAAAGTTTATTCCTTACCATGACCGTAAAAGATAGTCTTAGATGGATAGAGCGGTTCACTTCACCCGGAGTTTGTCCATAGAGGCTTTCGGACTCCGGAACTGATCCTCACTCCCCCCCTCCCCCGCCATGCACCCCCTCCCCTACAGGTGTTGACAGCGAACTTTTCCCATAATGCTTCGTGCTGTTTAAAGACCAGAACGGTTTTTTTTTCTTTTCTTCATTTAAATCTATTCAAACGACGGCGTGACGTGGTCATTGAGCAGTCGTGTGAATGTTATTACACGCACTAACCCTCACGTGATCTCGAATGTAGGGCGCCGTTCTAGGAAAGAGCGAATAAAAACTGACGTTTGTATATTTGGCAAGTGGTGTGGGGGGGGGGGGCGGGGGAGGGGCGTTAACTCTGGCATTAAGCCGAGTCTCGTGAGCTAAAACCCTCGTGACGGCGGCCATGTTGTTCCACTTGTCATAACTGTATCTATTTGTAGGAAACGTGCTATGTTGCGCCCCTTGCTGCTGGTTTCAGTTAAAAACTTTGCTCTCTTCAGGTCCAAGCTGAATTACTACAGGTCATCAAATTGGCCCAGGGACATTACAACCAATGATAGAGGACACTAAAACAAAAATCTGTCTTTAAAATTAATTGGATAAGAAACTTTTTGTTTTTTTTTCTTTCTTTTTAATGATCGAAATGTGTTTGACCGCGTAGAGCTGAACTATGCTCAAAATGATGTCAGTATAATGTCCCGACGTAGGTCAAGCTAGATGTTTATGAAAATTGGAAAAAGCCAAGTGATCGCAAAGTCAAGAAGTGATAGCAAAGTCAAATGATCGCAAAGTCAAGCGATCACAAAGTCAACTGATCACAAAATCATCTAATCACAAAGTCAAATAATCACAAAGTCAACAAATAACAAAGTCAACTGATCACAAAATCATCTAATCACAAAGTCAAATAATCACAAAGTCAACAAATAACAAAGTCAACTGAACACACTAATCTACGACCAACTAGATAATTTCAAAGCGATATATTTTTGTAGCGAATTATAATTTTAACTACGACATGCATCTTGATAAGCATGGTTTGCCTAGGCTTCAGAAAAAAATCTATCAGGGTGGCCTTTAAATATCTGCCAGGGTGGCCTTTTTAAAATCTGTCCCGGTGGCTTTTAAAAATCTCTCCAGGTGGCTTATAAAAATCTGTCCTGGTTGCTTATAAAAATCTGCCCTGGTGGCTTATAAAAATTATGCCATGTTGGCTTATAAGAAATCTGTTCCGATGGCTATTAAAATCTGCCTTGGTGGCTTATAAAAATCTGAAATACATCAAACAAAGTAAGGTTAAATCTGAAAAAGGAACGCAACAAAACAAACCTGAGAAAGGAACGCAACAAAACAGCGAACGTGTCGGCAGGAAGCCTTTGTCAGCAAACAAAACAGAAAATACAGAATACAATTAAAATTAAAAAATAGCTCTTAGCTTAGAAGTAGTATCCAAGAGGGCAGCAAAATCTGCCATCGTGGCTTATGAAAATCTGCCCTGATGGCTTACACAAATATGCCCCGGTGGCTTATAAAACTCTTCCCCGTGGCTTATAAAAATATGCCCTGGTGGCTCATAAAAAATATGCCCTACTGGTCTTTCAAAAGACGACAGGACCAGTGCTCTGGTCTAAAAAGGCAGTGTCAGAGACCACTTTGGTTTACATGCCGTTACGTACGACGACTGACAACTGACCTATGAGTCGGAAATAAGTCTATGAAATAAATTACATATACACTAAAATAAACCCCCTATCCCAGGCCTGCACAACATACGGCCCGCGGGCCGCATGTGGCCCGCAAGCACCCACTTTTTGGCCCGCGAGGTAACAAAAAAACTCTTTATTCTTATTATTTTCTTAATAGCTTTCCCCCCCTGAACTATATTCTTTTGGCCCGCACAAGTCCTGTCCTATTTTCTTTTGGCCCGCACAAGTTTTTCATAATGTATTACGGCCCACCTTACATTTTGAGTTGTGCAGGCCTGCCCTATCCTATACCTCTGTTCCCTGGAGCCACACACTCACAGCTGCCTCATTTTAAATGGGCTTATTAAACTATTAGTCTCGAACAACCATTGTGTGTACCTTGAAAACAGGTAAACTGTTGAGTTGATTGGGTTTCTTGATTAATTGACTCCCACTTTCATATCTTTCTATTTTTTTAAAACTTTGTTTTACAGATCAAAGTGATTGCAAACATCTTAATTTCATTTTGTTTGTTTTGTTTTCTTCAAAGGCGATTTTCATTTTTAATATACAATGAAAGCAATATTTGTGTATCAGGCGTTTATGGGTAGCTTAAAAGTGGTCCTCACAAATTCGCCCTTGGACACACCTTGAAGAGGGACTATTGGCGGACACAAAACACTAGGTGTAACAACTTTTAACACTCTTGATTCTTTGCACAAAACATAACAACAAACAAAAAAACAAAAAAAAAATCAACAAAAGCAAACAAAAAATTTGCAAAGACAACAAACGAATAAACAACAAACAAACCAATACACAAACCAACAAACAACCATGAGACTCCAGGTGAGATCCCCTGTCGGACAGACCGAGCCGTTGACAGTTTCAATACCAGGACAGCTGGCTTGCCTGTCAGCTTCTGTTCAAATTCCGCTGCATAGCTCTAAAACGGTAGTGTTACGTATAATAGTATGGCACGTAGAACAGAAGCAGCGCTCATGGGCAATAACAGCACACACACACACGCACGCACGCACGCACGCTGAGCCTGAGACAAGAAAAAAACAAAACCAAAAAAACCCAAAACAACGCGCTTATTGGTAGATTAAAGCAATCTCCATGATTCAGCTCATTGCAATACTTGGTCAGCAGCTGGGGGTTGGGGGGGGGGGGCGGAGAAACAAATAAGGGGCCAGCGGTTCTTTAATTGTGAGCAGCAAGGTTTGTGAGGGGGGGGGGGTTGCCATAAATGCCGTTTCGCCTAAGTGAACGTGGTAATAGTTCATTACAGCCCCCAACTAAGACAAGAAAAACAAAACCAAAAAAACCCAAAACAACGCGCTTATTGGTAGATTAAAGCAATCTCCATGATTCAGCTCATTGCAATACTTGGTCAGCAGCTGGGGGTTGGGGGGGGGGGCGGAGAAACAAATAAGGGGCCAGCGGTTCTTTAATTGTGAGCAGCAAGGTTTGTGAGGAGGGGGGGGTTGCCATAAATGCCGTTTCGCCTAAGTGAACGTGGTAATAGTTCATTACAGCCCCCAACTAAGACAAGAGTACTGTTGAATGGCTGCAACATGTACAGGTGCAGGAAGAGAGAGAGAGGGAGAGAGAGAGACAGGGAGGGAGGGAGGGAGATATAAAAAAGAAGCGTGAGTCTAATTGTGTGAAATAAAGAAGGGAGAAAGGGAGTTACAGAGAGGAAAGAGAGAAAAAACAGAAATGATTGAGAGATATAGAGAAATGGAGGCAGAGAAAGGATGCGAGAAAGAGGTGGGGGTGACATATAATGGGATTTAGAGATGCGAGAGATAGAAGGAGAGAGAGAAAGAGAGGAAGAGGAAGAGAAAGGGAGAGAGAAAGAGAGGGAATGAGAGAGAAAGATAGAAAGAGGGAGAAAATGAGATAGAGAGATGGAGAGAGAAGAGGGGAGAGAGAGTGAGAGAGAGAGACAGAAAGAAAGAGAAAGAGAGAGAAAGAGAGAGGGATGGGGAGTGAGAAAGAGAGTGGAGTGCGAGAGAGACAAAGAGAGAGAGAGAAAGAGAGGGAGGGAGAGAGAGAGAGGGGAAGCGAGAGAGAGAGTGAGAGAGAAAGAAAGAGATGGAGAGAGAAAGAGAGGGGATAGAGAGGGATAGAGAGGGGAAGCAAGAGAGATTAAGAGAGAAAGAAAGAGATGGAGAGAGAGATAGAGAGAGAGAAAGAGAGAGAGAGAGAGAGAGAGAGAGAGAGAGAAAGAGAGGGCGAGATAGCTCATAGACGTAAGCGGGGGATGATGAACGACTAAAATGTTGCTGTGTATTGTCTGTATTGGGGGCAGGGAGTTGAGGGGTTGGATGTGTGAGTGATTAGCGAAATCAGAGTTAAAGATTCAGGCGTCTATTAATAGCCCAGGACTAATTAATGGCGAACTAATTAACGGCGCTATAATTCATGGACTTTGTGTGTTGTCAGCCCAATTGGGGGCGGATTCGTAGACTGTACACAGCTCGTACGCAGGGGCGGCATTTCTCGAGCCGCGGACTAATTTGTGACGTCACGACTACAAAAATCTAATGGTGCTGTTCGCAACTTCACAACTCACAATCAAGTCAGCGTTCTTCAAAAATAACAAGGAATAGCAATAAAATCATCAACAAATTAGCATTAAAAAATCCTTCTGAGGATTTTATCATCCATAGCAGGGCTTCTCAAACTATTGGAATGTATCAACACTTAAATATATTGCTACAGTGTTCATAGTTTCAAATAATATGTGGATATGTGTACACAGGGCCGGCAAAACGGGTTGCTGGAGCTCCGGGCAAGCTTGCCATTCGACGCCCCTCTTAAGATCATAACAAAAAAAATTGCAAGGACAAAACTAAAGGGTTGGGTAATTGAGTTTATTACCTAGGTTGTTTGAAGAAGAAAAAGAAAACAAACAATGAACAATAATATTGTTTTTCTTGTCTTGTATTTGGACTGATGAATAGTAACCCTACGGATGACTTTATTTTCTGGCCTTTAGATCAGCAGATATTTTGATTGAAATTTCTGTATTAATAGTATTTGAAATATCATTTTTCTATCGACAACAATCGGCAAAGAATGCATTCTGTCTTGAGGCATGGGTGATCCTAACTGGTTTTTTTTTTTTTTTAAATGAGTTTTAGTTCTCTAAAGCTTCTCTCGCAAACGGCTACAGTAATAGGTACTGTAAGCTTTAGTCTTAATGCTACCCACAGCTTTCGCATGGCATCTTGTGTAACTTTTCAGTGTTCATGAATTTAGGGGCTTCTATTTGAAGCTTTGCATCACGAGGAAATAACTCTTCAACTATATATCTATTTCAGTCAGCAGATCACACCCATACTATTCCCAAGGCCATTTTCTTGATACCTTAGCTTATCTTTGTGTCTGGCAGATTAATCTTTAGGTCGTTTCAAAATCTCCATGTGTTGTTGAAACTTTGTTAGTGTTCAACAACCTCACATGCAGAAGCTATTCGACAGCCTCACAAGCAGAAGCTATTCAACAACCTCACATGCAGAAGCTATTCAACAACCTCACATGCAGAAGCTATTCAACAGCCTCACATGCAGAAGCTATTCAACAGCCTCACATGCAGAAGCTATTCAACAACCTCACATGCAGAAGCTATTCAACATCCTCACATACAGAAGCTATTCAACAACCTCACATACAGAAGCTATTCAACAACCTCACATGCAGAAGCTATTCAACAACCTCACATGCAGAAGCTATTCAACAACCTCACATGCAGAAGCTATTCAACAACCTCAAATGCAGAAGCTATTCAACAACCTCACATACAGAAGCTATTCAACAACCTCACATACAGAAGCTATTCAACAACGTACCATACAGAAGCGATTCAACAACATCACGTGCAGAAGCTATTCAACAACCTCACATGCATAAGCTATTCGACAACCTCACATGCATAAGCTATTCGACAGCCTCACATGCAGAAGCTATTCAACAACCGCACATACAGAAGCTATTCAACAACCTCACATACAGAAGATATTCAACAACCTCACATGCATAAGCTATTCAACAACCTCACATGTATACGCTATTCAACAACCTCGCATACAGAAGCTATTCAGTAACCTCACATACAGAAGCTATTCAGTAACCTCACATACAGAAGCTATTCAACATCCTCACATGCAGAAGCTATTCAACAACCTCACATGCATAAGCTATTCAACAACCTCACATGTATACGCTATTCAACAACCTCACATACAGAAGCTATTCAACAACCTCACATACAGAAGCTATTCAGCAACCTCACATGCAGAAGCTATTCAGCAACCTCACATACAGAAGCTATTCAACAACCTCACATGCAGAAGCTATTCAGCAACCTCACATACAGAAGCTATTGAACAACATCACATGCAGAAGCTATTCAAAAACCTCACATACAGAAGCTATTCAACAAACTCACATGTATACGATATTCAACAACCTCACATACAGAGGCTATTCAACAAACTCACATGCAGGAGCCATTCAATCCCATCGACTGTTGCTTCATACTTAATGCAACTTCAATCACAGAGGCGTATCTCAAGCTTAACGCTTGAGGGATACACTCAACTTCCAGAATGTTACAACATACTCAAATGAAATGGTGGTGTGTAAAAAAAAACATTAATCAAATATAATAACAGGAATAACTTTGTTATTTTTTAAACATGATAGCATAAGCTCTCCACACAGGACTGCCACACCTTGGGAAATTTCCCCAAGATCTTGGGAATTCACTACCCCATCCAGGGCCAAAACTCACTTTTTTTTTTTAATTTCCCAAGATCCTTTAAAAAAAAAAACAAACAAACAAACAAACAAAAAAAACTTTATATTTTCATGATCTTGGGAAATCTTGGGAAATATTTTGACCAAATCGTGGGAATTAAACAAAAAAATTGAGTGGCAGCCCTGTCTCCACAGCGAAACCCCGACACTTTGCCTGAGACGCGCCCATGTCCGTCCTTGTTCAGACACCCACACCGATTTGACCACCAGGTGGTACACGGCCCGCCCACGGCTGGACGTAGACAATACAAGGTCCACCTATTTCCCCAGTCACCAAAAGCCCCGCAGTCAAGATCGAAGCCGTAAAACAGCATTGAGTTGAAATTAAACGCCCCGGTCGGTGTCAAACAAAAAAAAACGTGTTAGAAAGACAGCTCAAACCCCATTCTGTCGGCAAGGGTTAAATGTAGATTGGGAGATCCACAGGCTCGGTTTTAAGATTAAGATAAATACACTAATTTGGTATACGTCGGCTTTTTGTTGTTGTTTTTTAAGGGGGGGGGGTGGGAGGAGAAGTGACGTCATTTGGGTAAGGTAGGGTTGGTGAATTTGCAGATTTTATTTAAACTGCTTTGTACTGTGGCGCCTCCTGTCATAAACAACTTAACAAGCCAACCACGTTTTTGTCCCACCCCCCCCCCTTTTTTTCCACACAAAAAAAAAATTAAATGACACCCTTAGGGAAGAGGAGAGGAGGAGAAGAGGAGAGGACGTTTGTCGTACGAATTTATTTGAATTTGAAAGACACGTCACAGCAATGACACCACCCCCCCTCCCCTCGTAGGATGTCCGCATACTAACTAATCCGCTAGTGACGTAATGTGAGGGGGGTTGTGCAAGGCCATCGCCTACTCTTGTGGAACACAACATCTTCCCTCTTGGACTAGACCACACCTTCATCGTGCGTCCATGCTTTGATAAAAAATATATATATATATTTTAAAATCATCAACAAATTCGTGGCGTATGTTGCCAATGCTGCTAGTGTTGTCCGGGCTGTGCACACAATGTTGGAAACGCGTTCAGTGTCTTACTGACCAAGCGTTTTACACATACTCCTCGAGGTCTTGACACGCGGTCAAGAGGAAGGGTCTTTAAAATGCCTTGACTGTAAACTAAACGCCTTATTGTTATAAGTGATACATGATGTCGCTTATATCACTATATATGTCTGCATACCGTTAGCACTATATATCTGTAAAGAAAAAAAGCAGACTATATTAAATCACGACCACTTAAGCCCCGGTGCCTCTTGAGCCTCGGCGGGCTCCAGGAGTGTTACAACGTCTTGCCCAATGGGATACTCCAAAGCTTGCCCGTTGACCACTTTATGACACCAAAAAAATACAAACAAACCCTTTAAGCGGAATCCCATCAAAAAAATCGAACCCGTGAGACACCCTCCACCCCCCCCCTCACCAATAAAACAATACTAATATATCGTCGAGCAAACACGAATTCGCATTCTCATCGCTTCAGCAGCAGTGAGCAAGAAATACTTCTGTAGGCGTACGTCAGCAACACCTGGTGCACACACACACAAAAAGGCTACCCACCATTCGTGAAACAAACTCGAACATTCGATCTCAAATCAGATTTCTTCAGGGGGGGTCTCCGCACTTGAGCTCAGATTCGTTGTTTCAACCGGCTTGTTAAAATTATTCCATGGTCTTGGGATTTTGCACGGTTCGTTTAAGTGACTCCATTTTGTGTTGTTGTTGTTTTTGTTGTTTTTGTTTTTGTTTTTTGTTTCGGCGCTGTTTCGTCTTTTAATCTGATCAAAATTTGAAAGTAGTTTTGTCATCCAATTGTAATAATCCACACGAGTTAGGCTCAATGTATCTTTTTTAAAAAGAGTGCCAACTGAAGGACATGAGTAACAAGACGAATTCGGCGCCCCTCGTCTGTGTAAAGTACATGTGATGTTATCGTTCACTTAAAAAATAAAGGTTCTATCTAAAGATAACTTTTGCGGCGCCACCCTGATGTTTACGCCCAGTCCCCCCCCCCAAAACCACATCACCCCCACCGTCGCACGGCCCTGAAAGTTATATGCCAAATATGTTATCGGTCACTTAAAAAAAAAAGGTTCTCTCTAAAGATAACTTTTGCGGCGCCACCCTTATGTTTACGCCCAGGCCCCCCCCCCAAAACCACATCCCCCCCACCGTCGCACGGCCCTGAAAGTTATATGCCAAATTTAAAAAAAACAACAAAAAAAAAAAAAACACTTACACAGCTCCAACAAAATTGGAACTAAATTAATAAGTTCACAAACTAACGATACAAAAAAAATATGACAGGCCAAATTCCCAGACGGCGAGTGCTCTTCCTTAAAAGACATCTCAATGATAATCCACCTTATCCCCAAAGCACAGTGAACATTCGTTCCAATTAGCTCTTAGTTACGCCTCTGCTAAAGAAAAAAAAATTTTCACACCTCCTCCCCATTTTTTTTTGTGTTTCCAAAGCCATTTCTACATATACCAAAGGGTTTTAAACGGGAACACTTATATTTTTGTTATTTTACTTCAACCCTGCATGTGTTGTTGGGGAGTCAAAAAAACATGGTGCCCCTCCCCCCACCCACCACGCACCATTATTTATAGGTAAAGAAATATGACGAAATGCCTCACCATAATCATCAGTTGCCCATGTGTTGCGGCCACATGTCGCCTAGCCCGATAGCAATCACGGCGAGCTCATTTATTCCGGTGGTCGCCCGATCGTACGACCCTTCGACCCGGCCATTGTAAAGACCCACCTCGTTATTATTAGAGAGGGGTTTTTGGGAACATAGGTGTGTCATATTTATTTTTTTTTAAACCTGACACAGTCGGCTGTCATGGGAGAGTCTAATGTTGAAACCTGTCATGGGTGACTCATGTTGAAACCAGTCATGGGTGAGTCTCATGTTGAAACCAGTCATGGGTGAGTCTCATGTTGAAACCTGTCATGGGTGAGTCTCATGTTGAAACCTGTCATGGGTGAGTCTCACGTTGAAACCTGTCATGGGTGAGTCTCATGTTGAAAACTGTTATGGGAGAGTCTCATGTTGAAATATTATGTCATGCGAGAGTCTCATGTTGAAATCTGTCATGGGTAAGTCTATTTTTGAAACCTATAATGAGTGAGTCTATAATTATAACCTGAAATGGGCGAGTGTATTATAAAACCTGCATGGGATCTAAGTTTGAAACCTCAGCGATTACTCAGTACTAACAACGCAGGTCAGATCCACGTGACCACCGTGTGGCGATGTCAAAAGGCCGAAGAGGTCAGGACATTAAAGAGATGATTAACATTTTTTTCCCCAGCTTAGCTCCTCAGCATCAAATACATGATTCAAATCTAATTGATATTTTAAAAAAAAATTGATTCGGTTTTGATCCAAGGGTTTGATGTATTCAATAACAGAAACCTTGTCAATAATCCAAGCCTGGTATGGAAAGTTGCCGACATCCTGATGTCAAGATTTGCTTCCCTTCAATGTTTTATGGAAGACGAAGATGACTTGACCCAAACTGTGGCATTGTGAAATAGAAGAAAAAATGATGAGACAACTTGTGATCTGGTTTCGCGAGTAAATATGAGAAAGATCGAAAAGTATCCAGTGACGACCAGCTCACATAATCTCTAACAAAGAAAATTATAGTTCGTATTTCACGTAAAAAAAAAAATCTGAATGTTAGCAATTACCAATTTTGAAATGAAAATGTTCAGTTAGTTTTGTCGCATTTAAAAGCCATGTTATATAACGCAAAGGGGGGTGGGGTGTCATGATCATTTTTGCTATATTGTTTTACATTGGGGGGGGGGGGGGGGGGGGGGGTGGAAAAAAATTTTTTAAAAAATTTAAAAAAAAAGTAGAAAATGAAAATGTTGACATAAGTAAATAGGGGTGGGTCATTGAAAGTTTGATAGTTGTTGCCAGGGGAAGGGTGGGCTGGGGGGTTGAATGCTAAGAAATATTATATAAATTAGGGCGGGAGGTCAATGGAAAATGTTGGGCTGGTAAAAAAAAAATGTCACACTTATGCATCTTATAATTTGATCATATTCTTTTACTTCCCCCCAATTACTTTTAATTTTTTTTTTCAAAAATAATTTAATCCCTTTTCTGTGGTAGAATTAAGAGGTGGGGCATCAGGTTAAGATCAGGCCCCCGGGGGGGGGGGTGATTAAGCAGCATAACAGATTACGAAATCTCTATTTATCAAATTATTACTTAAGACCAGCTGGCTTTGCGTGCTACACAGTCTCAAAAACAACGACACACAACAACTTACTTTGACATCATGGGGGTATGAGGGTATGAATGTACGGGGCCATCGAATGACAACTACCGAGTCGGATCAGTAATCAACATATATTTGTATGGATTGGTTTTATTGATTGGACCAGGTGCCAGGTGCAGTGCTGAGCGAAATCCCACAGGAAAACCGTATCCGGAAATTTGATCGTAAGAAATTTCGTCGACGGTAAATTGATCGACGGTAATTTGATCGAACGGATATTTGGTCGAAACTTTTATTTCTTCAGTTTTTACGTTAAAATTTTGCTTCAAATTTCTTTTTGAACGCATTATTTTGTTTTACTATATGGTATAAATTTCCGGTAACCGAGGGAAAAACTAGCTTAGAAGGATGGATGATGTGGTGTGAGCTTTACAGTAGCTGGGTCTGAGTGGAAGGATGTGGTGAGACAGGCCAAAGTGACACAAGGGTTATACCGCCACATTGGTGGATGGATGGTCTGTGTGGAAGGATGTGGTGTGGCAGGCCAAAGAACCACATGGGCTGCAGCGCCACTTTGAAGGATGGATGTTAGTACATTCGCATCACCCCCCCCCCTTTCCCAACCACGACAAAGGACAAAGGGTAAATACGCACGCATCACCCCCGACCCCTGCTATAAGGTTGTACACTCGCATGTTTCTGCCCCCCCTTCCCCCACCCCCGACCCTTTTCCGCCCAATAAGAAACAACAGTAGCAAGTGAAAATAACCAGTTAACCACGTACGTGTACTCTAAGTCACGTGGCATTCCATAAATATTCTGACTAGTTGTGAAATATCAGTGTAGTAGCACAAATGACACTGGGGTGTTTAGGGTGTACACGCTCATGAGCTGGAGGTCAGAGCTCCGTCAGGATGTACGCGCTCATGGGCTGGAGGTCAGAGCTCCGTCAGGATGTACACGCTCATGGGCTGGGAGGTCAGAGCTCCGTCAGGATGTACACGCTCAGACCTCAGTCCTATTTTCTTTCGGGCCTCACAAGTTTTTCACAAAGTCGTACATTTTGATTTGTGCAGGCCTGCTCTATGTCATTAAATGTGTCTTTCTTTCTCTGCACGTCTGTCTCTCTCTCTGAGTCTCTTTCCGTCTCTCTCTCTCTCTCTCTCTCTTTTTATCTCTATATCTGTCACTCTCCTTTTCTCCGTCTCTCCCTATTTCGCTCTCTTTAGCTTTGTGCGTCTCTCTCCCTCTCTTTCTTTTTCTTCCTCGCTCCATCTCTCTGTCTCCCTTTCTGTTTCTCTCACTCTCTCTCTATCTATCTATCTGTGTGTTTGTTAGCCTGTATATATCATACATAAAAAATATGTATATATATACATATATATATATATATATATATATAAATATATATATATGTATATATACAAGAACACACACATTCCAATCCAGCAACTCACCATCAATTATGATTGCCCTTCATTTTTTTAGCTACATGAATTTATCACTCGCCCCCGACCCCCTGCCCCCCACCCGTCCCCCCAATCTTGCTGACAACAACACGCCACTCTGAGAAACGGCGTGCACAGCTTGCAAGTTTAAGTGCGGCTATTACGATTAATAAAACGGGCGCAGGCGCAAAATACAAGCCCCCCCCCATAGTGTGCGATATAACAGAAACGGCTCGCGACAAGAAAGGGTTGATGAAGACATGTGTTTCTCATGGATGGGTCCAGGTGCCGCGCCCGCACGCCCCCCCCCTCCTCCCCACTGAGCCTCGGAGGCCCTGGTTACCCTCCTGACCTTGCCCGGACAATCGATCCTGATCCGGTGGTCAGAGTTCGGGGCAGCCAGCTCAAAATTATAAAATATTCTAAATCTGCGCATTTTTTTTTTACCGCCAAATTTGTTTACGGACACTTTTATAAAAATTAACTGCTAAAGCTAAAAAAAAAACAAAAAAAAACACATATTCAGGCCACATTTTTTAAATATTTTTTATATACATTTGTCCCTGTCATGGGAGAGTCTCATTTTGAAACCTTTCATGGGAGAGTCTCAGACAAATGTCTGCATGATACAAAGTCATGCACTTGAGGGGTGGCCCCCTTTGACAGCGTTATTCACAGAGTTCTCATCTCATTTCTTTTCATTATGATCATACCAGTTACAATCCAACAAAACAATAACAACAAACAAAAAACCCACCCTCAAACCATGATATCTCGTTTTGATTTGTCTCAAAGCAATTATTGTAATGTCCATTGGCAATTTTTTTTTTTTTTTTTTTTTTTTTTTTTGAGGACATCCTATAGTTCTTACGGACTTATACGGACTTGTGACAGAAGGTTAATTTTATTTTACACGCATCACCGCCTGTTGGTAATGAATGGTGGAACGATAATTTTTTTTTTTTTTTTTTTTCTTTTTTTGAGGACATCCTATAGTTCTTACGGACTTATACGGACTTGTGACAGAAGGTTAATTTTATTTTACACGCATCACCGCCTGTTGGTAATGAATGGTGGAACGATATATTTTTAGTCTTGAAATGGAAAAAAAAAAGACAGGACCGTTGGGGCAACCTTGGTTCTACAGTTGTCGTTATTTAACGCGGACAAATGACAGCACGAAAGATGGATGGCGCAGTGAAATTCGGAGACGGCGACCCTTGAAATAGCGTTGTGCCTATCGTATGGCCCAACTCACCCCCACCCCCTGCACGTATCGATTTATTGTACAGCATCAAAATACTGCCTGAACCTGCAAATTGCACCGTTCCTGAAAAAAATTGCATCGTCCCTGCATATAGCACCACTTTTTTTTTTGTTGCTTCGAGCACAAGGGTTTGCGTTATTTCCAGGATCCATTGTGCATTCAGTGGCGCCATTACGAGCTATATCTTTAACTCCAGTACGGGGAGATTCTCATGCTCGGCAACTCTCATGAGCTGATTTGTTGATTATTTTGGAGTCTTTGCCAAATGTTTTCAACGGTTTGAAATGTCACTGAAAAGTAGTCATAATATATTATGCTCAAACGCAATTTCGAGGTATGTTTCATCACCACAGAAAGCGACCCAAATAGCACCACCCCAGTCGACTACCGAAAACTCTCAAGCTCGTGGTGCCGCCCTGTTAGTGGCGGTGGAGTTATGGGTGGATTAGCGCCACTCGGCTCCACACTTGACCGACAAGGGGCTATAACTTGCTGTTTTGATCGGAGCACTCATTATTCATTCAGTATGGCGCGATCATGCGGCGTTATCGCTCGTTCATACACACCGAGGTCACGTGTTTTGGTGGTCATGACACGTGGGCGGATCTCGGAGTCATCTCACACAAGGCGGGGTTGGGGGGGGGGCTGTTTTTTAAACAAATTATAACTTTTTAAGCGATTTAAATTAATAAATAATTATATATATACATATATATTTATATATGTGTATATATATATATATATACATATATATATATACATATATATATATATATTGTATGAATATAATTGTATACAGCCATTAAATTTATCGTTGAATTTCATTGTTAATTACATCAAATTTAAACTCCGATAATGCATGAAGCCCGTCTCTCAAAATTCAATAAATTCATTCATATAAACGGCAATATTAATCAATGGATGTAAAACCGTGCCAAGAATGAGTGATTGCCACAATTGCCTCATCTAAGTCAGCCAGCTCCAGGACCAAGACATGTTTTAACATGGGCTCGGATACCGAGTCAAGGTAAACCACTCTCTTTGCCGCAAAACTCGGGACTGCCTCAAGAAACCAATTGTCATTGCCACAATACGCGGGACTCCCTGACAAAACAAATATCATTGCCCTCAAAACTCGAGACTCCCCGACGCCAACAGTCACTGCAATTGTTTTAACGCCACCCCCTCCCCCCAGGCCATGCGACACCGAAAGTGACTATTGCCACGAAGCCCCGACTTTGTAGTGTGGCCCCCCACCCCCCGCCCCCCCCCCC